>KZ505758.1:345982-450490 GCA_002844005.1 Limosa lapponica baueri | reverse complement strand
GTAATGGTTTTAAACTGAAAGAGGGGAGATTTAGATTAGATCTTAGGAAGAAATTCTTTACTGTGAGTGTGGTGAGACACTGGAACAGTGTCTGCCAGAGAAGTTGTGGATGCCCCATCCCTGGAGGTGTTCAAGTCCAGGCTGGGTGGGGTTTTGAGCCACCTGGTCTATTGGGAGGTGCCTACTGGGGGCTGGAACTTGATGATCTTTAAGATCCCTTCCAACGCAAACCATTCTATGATTCTATGAATAGCTGGCCCTCTGGGACTCCCTTGCACTTTCCATTTTGTCCTACCGACCTCACTGAGGGCAGGAGACTGGATGTAACAGTCAATCTGTCCAGGCACAGATCTCTTTGGCTTCACTGTCACTCTTCTCCCAGTCTTGAAGACTTGTTACTTCCCCCTCACAGGGTATATGAGCAGATCTTTTTTCTCCTCTTCCCAAATTGTCCCTTTTCCTTGCTTGTAAAAAGCAGCTCCTACCTATCTGTCAGAGGCCCCTAAAACTGCAGGTAGGAGCCAAGTATTGGTACTTTAGCCTACAAGGTACTCATGTTTTAAACTCACATTCAGAAGCAATTTATGCACTGCTAGCAAGCTGGATTTCACCCTCATGCATATCGTATAAGAAAAGAGAAAGTGAGGGATGAGATCTCATCTGCCCCTCATCTGGCAGAGTGCTCTTGGGGCGGCTAGGCCTGCTCTCCATCAGAATGACCTAATTCTGCATACATCCATATCGATCTGATCTACGTCATCATCAGTTCAGCGTTCATTAATGCAATTGGGTGCAGAAAGCTTTCAGGGGAAATAGATGAAGAGAAAGAACAATATATGCTATCCTCTTTGAGTAGGAGTGGAATTAGATTATTTTTGTGCACTTCAGTTGAAACCTACTCAGTGACATTTTAAAAAGGCTGAGTGCACAGGCCCTGCCTCCTTCCCTCTCTCCCTCCTCCCTCCATCCCTCAGCTGCCACACCTGGATGAGAACCGTGGTGTTGGGGGTGCAGTGCCTGGGGTCCCCACATGCTGTGGGCTGCCACCGTGCAGCCCATGCCCCTGGCAGACAGCAAACCCTCCTTGCCACCAGGCAGGTTTGCATTCCGTTTTGTTCACAACAGTTCAGGCCAGCAGTTTCTCCCACTGGGGACACAGGTCAGCGTGGAGAGGCCCACGGCATGGTTTTTCTCTTAATTACACCACTGTAACTACATTTCTCTGGTGGAGTCATCCTCAGTTTTCACCTATGTAAATGAAAGAGAGCACAAACACTGAATTAATCTCACAGATTCCACTCAGTGGATTACACCGTGTGAAGCATAAGATGGTCCACAGAGGAAGACCAATCTTCTTGTAGAACCCCACAGACTCTTGAGAGGCTGCATTTGCTCACCGCTTGCTTCAGGAGGAAAAAGCTTGTCCCTTCTTGTTATGTTTCTGATTAGAATCAGAACTGCTGGATTTGTTCACCTTAGAGAAGATATGCGGGTGTAGAGCAGTTCTTGATGGGCATGAAAAGTTAATGAGATTGCTTTGTGCTAGAGGCACTGACGGCCGTACGCTCCCAACTGGTACGGACACTGCATGCTGCTCAGTCGAAGACAGAGTGAATAAGAAATGCATGATATGGTGATGTGAAAGCTTTATGGGTGTTTAGCTAAGAACATACACTATATGTACCAAATAACACCATCATGCATTTTTAAAACTGGTAGGAGAAAGCATGAAGAATTGTGCTCCAAGATTCAGTGCAGAGCATTACTGAATGCTGGTCGCATTTGATTTTATTCAAACTCCCTGTTCTTTCTCCACAAAGGCACTTCCTCTGACCATCACTGCTTCCATCTTATGACCACTGAACTACAGCTGGACACAACGGTAGGATATGTAATGAATAGAAAATACACTGAAATTAGGGAGATGCAAACTATTTACAAATATTAGGTATGGCCACAAGACAGCAGTCATTTTGTTGTGTGATATCAATATCCATATAGAAACAGCCTTGGTTTTATCACCTGGCTTTTAATTGCAAGAGGAGAATATAACAAAGGTGACGCAAGAGCATAGTTTACATAAAGGAGACTTTTATAAAACAGAACTGGAGAAAAACCTGAGGGGAACTGTTATTCAGTTCCAACACACAGTCTGTGCAATGCACCATCATGCTCAAAGAATACCAAAAATGAAACAGAGAACAAAGATTTTTGAGTGCCCTGTCGTAGCTGCCGTTTGGTGTATGTATCAAAAAAGTAAGCGCCTTGATGCATATTCCTGTCCCTCTCTCGGGAATTTGCCTTGCATGGTTAGTGATTCCAGTTTGCAGTTGCCATAAGGGATACCTAACCCCTCAGTCACATTAATTCCTCCCCCATGTGGGCATAAAATTATTAATAGAAAAAAGACTGTTAAGGACAGAAGAAGGAAAGGAAGGAAAATTTTGTCATGCTGGCTTTTAGGAAATGGAAGAGGGAAATGTGTAGCACTGTCTTACGTGTTTCTGTATTAATACACTGTAATAGTCTTGAATACTTTTATGAAATTTAGAAATGTACTGAGACAAATTCTTTCTGCCTAAGCTTCTATTTTTGGCATTGAAGCTTTTCAGTTAACTAAACAACAGGGAAAATGGAGAGGAGGGGGGAAAGAGAGGAAAGTACTTTGTAGGTGCTGTGATCAATTTACCAATGCAGCTGACATGAATGTGCCCTAAGTCCTACTTGATCTTCTTAATACAATGTAATCCTTAATTATCTATTTTGACACCTAATGAGCACACACACGTGTGTGCACTCCCAAGGCACGTATCCGTCTTGCCTTGCTAATCCTTTTATCCAGGCTGTGCCTCTGCTGACTCTACTGCTGTGAATGACTCACAGATGTAGTGTCTCTCTGTGCTGCTGTATCTCTGCCATGTAATCATAATAATTACTCTCCATCATGAGGAAGGTCTGGAAACAGTAAAATCTTCCACCTGTTGACATATGGTGAAGTCACTGCATGTTTTTAATCCAGGGTGTAGTTTGTCAGTCTGGTGTTGAGCTTAAAAGGCCATTGCAGACCTTTTAATGATATTGATGTTCTTGCTGTGAAGAGGCAACTGAGCACAGCTCTATTTGACACAGCACGGAGCTGTGGCGTTAGGGCCGGGGAAAGGACAGATGGTACTTACTCATGAGCAATCAGGCAAGGATTTTTCCTTGAAGAGAAAGAAGAACAATCCTTTCCTTAATGCTTGATATTGCTAGGCTGTTCTATCTGAACAGCAACAGGGATGTAATTGTCCTACAGCAACAAACTGATGGAGCAGTCCCTACACTTCCTCAAGCACAGAAGCAAATTCAGACATTCATCCTTCCTAGATGACTTGTTCTGTGAGGGCTGAGCCTTAGTAGAAATTTAGGTCTGTAAAAAAATGAGGGAATTAACCATCTTGTGGTTTTTTAACACTTTTTATGAAATGTCTTTGCTGAGGAAGCTAAGATGTGGTGATTGCAACTAAAATCCCTGCATTGTTCATGTCTAGATGGCTGACAACATCACCATGTAACTTGCTACATTCCTACTAGGGTGAACACTAGGATGAATATAGTAAAGCTAGCATCGGTGGGGTATACTGAGCGGCTTTCAGCATCCAGCTGAACATGGGATAATTCAGAGGAATAACTAATCTCTTTGCAAGACAGCCATAGCTCTTAAATAACTATGTGATTGGCCCTTTCTCCAGCTACACTGGGAACACAAGGCAAACAAACCTTGGCAAGAGCAGTAGACGGTCAGCTTCTGACTCCAGCAGAGACCTCCATTTCAGCAGTAGCAGGTGGAAATTCGGAGCTCGTAAATTTGGGCTAGTGCTCAGCGCAAATCTAACTCTTAATGCATTAGAGGGAACGGAAGTTTTGTTACACAGCAGGAATAGCATTAAGCCAAAGCCTGCTATCACTGGAGGAGTGCTGTTGGATCACAGGGAACAGGGCTGTGACAATGGTGGCTGCTACAGCACATCAACAGTCTCATGGAATTTGGTGACATTTGGGATGATGGACCTACTATAGGAATTTACTCCTGACTGCAAGCAGCACATCAGTCTTCACTAAAATGTCCACACTTACCAGCAGTTACTACAAGAGGTGTCTGGGACATGTCTACCCAGTGCAATGTAAGCTGCGCAAGCAGTTCAGTCCTGAGGAAAGATACCAGTTCAGTTACAAAAAGCAGCCCTGGAAACAGGTGTATTTGCTGTGCGTCGCCGATCACGCTGAAGTGACTGTGCAGCTCTCTCTTTGCAGTTATCAGGTTTGATGTTAGTTTGAAATTTTCTGCATTGTGTTCCACCGTGCAACGTAGACAGGCCCCTAGGTATCAGTGTCTCCCTTGAATGAGAGATGGATAAAAATGGTGGCACTTCCACAGCACTACTGTATTTGCACATAACTTAGTGTTGAGCTGCTATTTATTCTGAAATGTTCCTATGTACTGCGGGGAAGCTACCATGAACCCTCTGGAAGTCTTAGGCCACTGTTTGATTAATACCGAAATTCAACACTTCTATGGGTATTATGGTAAAGTCATGTTTTGCAGAGCTTTTACAAGGAAAGATTTTAAAGAGCTCAGTGTGAATTGGCGACAGTATTCCCTATCAAGTTTATTCACCTCGTTAGTTAAGCACAGCTTGCATCCAACCTGGACTTCTAACTCGTCAACCATGCTTGGCTTTGATGCTCCTCTGACACTCACGTTTTCCAATTGCTGAGACTTTCTTGGAGCCGAGGGCTAGGAGAGAGACCACCCTACTGGGCAACTGTGAGTTCCTGGGTGCTGTCTAGACGGCAGATGGGGTCTATGCAAATCACACAGAGACTCAAGCTAAGATGCGGCAGCTAACAGCTAAGAGCCAGAGAGCAGAAGGGGAGAGACCATCTTCATGCACTGCCTAGCCTCTACGGCTGATCTTGTGAGTGAGCCTAATCCCTTCTCGGGCAAGGCAGTCAGGTTAATTCACATCACCTCCCTGTTGTGGGTAAGGTAATCTCTTTGGCTTTGGACTGAAACAGGAAAGAAGTGCTTACGCTAACTGCTGCAGCTGAGCGGTGGTAACTAGCAGCTGAGAGTTCAAGCAAGAGCCTACATCCAGACACTTCTGGTGGAGATGCAAGGGCAGTGTCTGACCTAGAGGAGAAAAAGTAACTTCTGCAGGGTGAATCTCGGTAATTACAGCTTCGCAAGAATGGCTAATATGGGATGTACTCCAGAGTTATGCAGCTGCCATAAGAACTATTTAGCATAGTTTTTTAGAGGTCTAGAAATAATGGTGTGAATAAGATAAAAAAATGCAGCATAAAATTATACTAAAGTATTGACAGCAGGCTTTACTGCACTGCCAGATAAGTTCCCTAAACTCAAGGTAAAAGCCTTTATCCTTGTGACATTTATTTCTGGCTATTGTTAGGATTCACAATGTGTTCTGAAATGGACAAGACAACAGCAGCTATGAAAGAGATTCATTTGCAGGAAGATGGGTTATATGACCTTTAGTTATTAGTAATCATGGAGACACAAGAGCTTTCTAGATGTCTCTCGAGATAAAAATACATAATACATATCCTGTAAATCTGCATACTCTGAATGGCCATTGAGAGGAATAACAAGATAGTTGTGGACAGTAGAATTTTTTTTAAAAAGGAAAAAAATATCTAAGCAGTGCTTATAAAATAAGAATTTTGCACCTTATGCTAAAACCATGGCAATTCTCCCTTTGTGTTGTGATGAAACACACACTTTAAGATACAGTGGGTTTGTTTTATTGTGGAACCAAGTAAATGAGCCTCAGAGTCAGGTAAATAATAAGCAGCTGCACAGAAAGAAAATGGGTCTGGAAGAGGAACTTGAATTAGGAAAGGGTAAGGCATGGCATTGCATGCCAAATCAGGAGCCAAGCACAAGGCTCAGAAAAAGCTTCCATTCCTGGACCCCCTGGGACTGTTAGATCTAGGCCATTAGATACCTCTGCTGTGGAGACCCTTATTTCCCATTCACATGTCTAATCCTTTTCTGAAGCTTACAAAGCCAGCCTCAGAAGCAATCCCATGGCAAAGATATCTTCCCACTACCTATACCCTGTGAGATGAGTTGTTCAGCTGGGATAATTTTCAATAGCATTAAAATAGGAAGTAGAGTGTACCATTTTTGCATAGCAAAAATGTAGACTATTTTTGTATGGTGTGTATGCTTTTGAGAGTTTTTTGGATACATTTCAAAGGGAATGTAAATTGCAAGCATGTTGTTATCGGTCAGAGCCATGTGCTGTTTGGTTGGGGTTCTGTTGGTCATGTTTTGAGGTGTTACTAGTTCTATCCACCTGTTTCATCCTGCAAGAGTGTTGTGTTGCTACTGTGTCGGCAGGTGCTGCTGCTGGACACTGGGGGGACAGTGGCATCAGTCCTTTTGTCTGAGAAAATGGTAAGAATCAAGATGGGGAGGCAGGAATACGGATGATTACCTAGGCGATTGAGCTGGAAGTTATAAAACAAGAAGATCCAAATGTTTGAGGAGCTGCTGCTTGTTACTAACATATGCTGCTGTGCAGTGACTGAAATATAATTTTGCCATCACCGAGACAAGGAGGAGAGCGTATGAGAGTGTGCAGGGGAGCAGCTCCTGGCCCAGACCAGGCACAGCCATCCTGTCTGTGCATCTGCAAGCTGCGATACCGAGGGCCTGGTGCGGCACCACTGTTCCTGTGCATAACCCTTTCGCAGATCCCAAATGCCCCCAAATCCATTGAATAGGACTCTGTTCAGAGAGAGCATTGCGCTGCAGAATTACAGCCTGACTCAGATTTATGTCTAAACCACATTACACCATTTTGGCAGTGCCAGCAGGTCAATCAAGTGGGTATAAATGGGAGTTAGCATCTGAAGCAGCTCTAAAAGAACAAGGAAAGCTCTGGCAGCTGAGCAGTGAGTATTTGGGCTGCAGTAGTTTCTTTTCTTTATTTTCACTGGCACGTTGTATAATTTATATGGCAGCTTGAGTGTTTGTGGTGCTTTGTAACAGATAAAACATTCTCCTAAGCATGGAGGGAAATAGGACGTGAAGAGACAGAGAACTGTGCAGGTGGAGAGGATGCTTCAAACATATAGAAAAGAGGGGAAAAAAAGCCACTGAAGAAATTAAAGAAGGTATTCAGTGGCGTGGGAAATGAAAAGGCGGCAACACTGGGACAGGCTTAAAGAGAGAAATGCAAGAGAGGAAAGACTGGAAACAAAGGAGCATTATCTTGGTGGCAGACATAGAAAAGGAGAGTGAAATGCAGGGTAGCAAATAATTTGGGAGGGAATTGGCAGCAGTGGTTGCCAACACTAAGGAGAGGCTGTTGGTGATGGGCAAGTATGTACTGCTTAAAGTCTGTTTGAAATCCATCATTGCCACAGGAAATAATTTCCTGGACTTAAATACGGTCTAAACTGTGGGGCTGGTAGAGCCTGCATATCCTTGAAGAAGCCGATTAGTCAGAGGACCATAGGACCCAGAGGTCTGTGTCTGCTCATGCAAAGTGAACAAAAGGAAATTGTGTAAAATGTCTTTCTACTTGACAAAACAGAGAAGGGATGTAGTATTTGTAAGAAAAATGGTTCCAGAAAGAATAGGTTCTTTTTTTTTTCTAGTCAATATCTAGTCTTTTCTCATGTGCCTTTAACAAAAATTCAGATTATAGAAAGTTTGCAAACTGCCCCGATGTGCTAAGCTTGTGCTACTGCTAGGAAAGATGCAGGAAGTAGGCTTTTCTAAGGAAAATGAAGGCTACTAGTGAGTGTTATGTATATGGCCTCATTACTATGGAGCCAAAGTCCTGGTGCCATCAAGTTCAGTGGGAATATGCATTACTGGGAAGTCATAATTTAGGATTTCCTTGTCTTGAATGCATTTGTATAACTTTTGGTAGATGGCCTCCAGCCAGTGTGGTAAGAATGGATATTCCTATGAACAGTTACAATGGAAAAATATGACATCTAATTGTAGTAGGATGTTTACATAATTCTCCACAGATCAGTTTTATTGGTATTAAGTCACTGCTTAATATAATTTAGAGTTCACATGGCATAAAGTGCTGTTTATTTGGAACAAAATTTGGATTTTTGTTGCATGTCTCATCCTTTCAGAGCCATTCTGAGCAGGTTGCCATTGTTCCTTGTTTAGTTTCAAGGGAAATAAGTCTGGTTTTGATCAGTTTTCTCCCTGTACTGCTGGGGATTTCTGACTGACAGCTACATTCTTTTTGTTGACGGGTATGAATGAAAGATCATCTTAATGCATTAAAGTTAGATACAGATTGAGAATAGCTCCACCCACGTTCAAAACACAGAGATGTTCAATCAACTCTGTTTCAACAGCGTTTAAATGCTCTGCTTCTATCAGGGTGACTCAGTTCACTTTTTCAAAATAAACTGAAGAGGCTCAAAATATTTCATCTAACATCTCCTACTTTGCTGAGACTTTGCTGATCAAAATTAATTACTTCTGGCCTGTACAACTAGGTCACCTTAACATTTTCTCAGCTTTAAATCTGCTTTGAAGAAAACACACTAAATCAATTCAAAGTAGATAAGATATGCACATGAGCTATTCATCTCTCAAAATGTGTTCTTTCCAAGAGATGGCCATTTGCTTATCAGGGGAAAATCAAAGCTGCTTGTCATCTGAATGTAGCAATGAAAATTCATTCCACTTAACAAGGAACAGAAACTGCCTGTTTGTGATGTTTCACTCTTTTAAAATCTATTTGATTAGATCTTCTGTTAATTCCAATAAAGGAAATAAAATGAGACTGAAACTTTCCTGATGCAAGCCATAGTTGTATTTGCTCTCAGCTTTCCTTTCCTATGGCATGTTGACACTGAAGGTTTGGGAATTTTTCATCCATTTTGGTAATGGCTATTTCTATACTAGAAGCAGTAGTACACCATACGTGTTTTTTGAAGTTGTAAAATACAGAATATTCATAAACCACTTCTCTGCATTCATCATCATGTCAGTTGAATGTTTAAAGATGCAAAATTTTAACTATTGCCAAATGAGCACCAGTTAACTTCATTCCACTCTGCTTGTCTTTCCGCTTCTGATGGCTGAGGATATTAATTAATGAATTAACTAATTAAGGATGATGGGTTTAATATAGTTAGACTCATGGCCTGGGTCATAGAATGTACAACTCTGTTGTACAAAGTGCATAGGGCAAGTCAAACTTACAGTGTCTGAGAGATGGAAGGTTGAAGTCCATGGCTAAGAGAAAATGATGGAGGGCAACCTTGATCACCACTGACCTGCTCCTTGAATCTCTCCAAAAGTTTTGAATCATAACATGTCTTATGGGTCCTCCCTGCCCCACTTACACTTATGTGGCAGAATGTACTGCATCAAAATTGCAGTACGCTGCCACACAACTACAGTGTGAGGTGGAATGGGGTTTAGGGAAAAGGCAAAGAGAAAGTCCCTTAGCTGTATTACTAAGAAGGAAGGTTGTGTCTTTAATGTTTACCAAGCATTTAGGCAGGTCTCTGCATAACCATGCAGTCATATCTTCTTGTATCATTTCAAATGGTTACACCTGAGGGATAGGGACACTGGCCCTTCACCTCCTCTTTGCTTTTCCTCTAGTATGCCTGCCCTTCTACATGCTATTTCAATATATTTAACCCTGTTCTTTTTAGAAATGGTTCCTTATTAAAAACAAGCATGCTAATGTCCCATCCAGGGTTTCAGAACTGTGGCCCTTCCATTTTCCCAGCATGCATCTGAAGACTCTCTGGACAGGCTTTGTCATACCCTGTCATCTGAGCCATTCAACATTTCTTTGCACATTGAGGCTTACTTTTGGATGTTATTTTCTTTCTGTATTTAAAGCAAAACAATTTTGTAAATAAAGGAAACATTATAGAACTGAATTAATTAAATACTTAAACTTCTAACTCCTCCTCAGGTTTCTAACTTCTTTCTAGAAACCATAAATACTTTTTTGATCTGGACATTTGCTGGCATAAGGCCTATGTTCTTTCAGATGGCAGAATTAATAGATTCCCGACTCCCACACCTTGTTTTGGGGAAAGCATAGTTTCCTTTTAACTTGCAGTTTCTCGGCCTGAGAGAATACCTCATTGACATGACCCATGCTGAATAAAGAAAATGAAGAATACAGTCCTTCTGCACTTTCTGGGAAGGCTGAATCTGTCCAAGGTCAGATTATCACTTCAGCAAACTGGTTCTAACTCCAGTGGCTTCTTCTTTGTTGTTTATTGGTTTGGTTGTCTTTTTTATTTTGTTTAAAATATTGGTAGTAATTACATACTGCCTGAATATTAATGTTAAATATGTTCTTAAGTCACAGTATATTTAGACTTTAATATAGGTTGCCATAATTTCACAATTTTATTTACATTTATTTTTAAGAGGTGTTACACTAATTTTTAAGAGGAGAAAACAATGTAATTCAATTACATGCTACATTTAATGATAGAATAGTTTTTCCTTAAAAAGAAAACATCCACTTTTCTCTGCCTTAACATTCATTCAAAACACATGGTTCTTATACTACTTTAAGTTATAGATGAAAACATACAACAAAGGCATATTACTGTCTGTAATGTGTAGGAACCTCTTGATGGTTAACTTTGTTAAAGTTAACTGTCCCAGTAACAGTCAATTTTAGTGTGCAGCTGGTAAATGTCAAATTGATCTTGTTTCATTCCAGTGGATGATCACTTTTAAATTATATCTGTGCCTGTTGTGAAATTTCACATCATCAAATGATGCTCCTCAAATCCAGTACTTTCCAACGCTTGTTGATTTATGTAGGGCGGCACCTTCTTTCTTTCTGATGTTCTTAGTGAACTGAAAACCATGAGCTGTGAAGAATCTCTAATCATACTGCAAATACCTCTCACACTGGGGAAAAAGTTACACCCTTTGCACTTGCTGAAACTCTCAGAAGTTCTTCCCAAAGCACTATCACAGATTCCTCAAATCCTGTGAAATTGAAGAAAGCTGTAACTATTCACAGGACTCACTGGCCAGGTATGGCTGCCATTTCAAGGAAATTGGCACTAACATGAGTACTGTTCAAAAGTTCTTCTGTGATCTTACAGTTCAAGTATTAGATTTACGAGCTGGAGACAGGCTTGAACGTAATTTATAAAGTGTCAGATTTTTCTTTCTTTTAACAACTAAACTGTCATCAGTCCTTTAACAATTCTCTTTTAATCCAAGACATTTCATTTGAGAGCTACATATTTCATAGGCTTCTTTGTACGTTATCTGGAACTCATGCTTCTTTTTCTCTTACCTATGGCAATAGCATCTTCCAGTTTCATCATACAATCCAGGAAGGATTTTATGTCATCACAACATGGGAATTTGAAGAGGCAGTTGTGCTTGTTTGTTATGTGCTTTCCATTGTCACATCGTCAGCAGAAACAGAAACAAAGGAGCTGGTGGATGTGTGCTGAGGGTAAAGACATCCTTTCACTGGGATTTTATTTTCCTGAAGCATACTCCAGCACTGGCAGCTTTCACTTCTATGGAGTGGTGAATCTGATGGGCTTGAGCAAACACCCTTGTCCTTGGGCCAGGCAGCTCTCATCATTGAGTAAAATGACTCTAAAGGCAAGATTTGGGGGTTTTCTGCACTCTCTTACTCTTTATGTATTTCTGAAAAAAACCCAAACAAACGAAAAAACAAGAGCCAGTGGATCCAAGAGAAATGAACTACTTTATCCCTACTGTGGAGGCCCCACACAGCACGTGAACTGGCATAAAAAACTGAGGTGATGGAGTATGGCAGGATCACTCAAAAAGTGACGGAACTTACTTCTTCATCATGAAGCATGGAGATGTGTGCCTGATAGTCTCTTATGCTCAGTGCACGCGGGACTTCTTCATAAGCTTGTCTTGTGTCTACTTTGTCTGTCGTGTGTCCGTCAGGGGCTGCTTCTCACCCCAACACCTTAATGTGTCTCTCTCCTGGTCACCTCCCAACTTTTTGGAGAATACTTTTGTTAGGTGGATTAGAGCGGCTGTGAGTGCATGTCTCGTTGTGAGCTTTGTGGTCTCTCTTTGCATGAAGAAGTAGTTGCGTTGTTTAGCTTTCAGTGTGTCAAAAGCCAAACTGAGTACAAGTTTTATGTTTTGTTCTGAAAATAGTTAGTTTCACGTTCATTGTCCCTCTTGCAAAAGCCAGTTCTGTAAGGTGCGATGGCTGCTACAGCTCTGTCCAAAACATCCCCTACCCTGACACATTGGTAAGCTCCTGAGCTTCCCTAGTTCACGGTTCTTTACCAGTGTCTGAAGAGCCTTCAGTATTTTATGAGTCTATGGATCGCAAAAAAACACCAGACTATTGAAACAGCAGATTGTCGACATAAACATAAAAGATAAGGCAGCTAAGACCATGGAGGGGCAGAATGAAAGGCAACTGCTAAGTCTGTTTCTTCTTTCATATTATCTAAAATTTGTACCATCAACCTTCCTTCACACTGAGTCCTTTCTTTGCTGCTTCATATGTAATTATTTTTCTGTTCTCTTTTCATATCAACTGCCAAAATCTCCACTCATGCAGTAACCTTAAAATGCATGTTTCCCATTTAAGCATCTCATGTGATTTTGGAGTGGTGGTGCATGCTCACTGTTCTCTATGTAACTAAAGTTCCTTGCAAGTTAGCAAACAAGCTCAAGAAAAAGGTGCATAAAACTAAGTGGAAATCCAATATTAATATGAAGATGCTTGCCCACTGGAAGATGGGGAGATGCAGCCAGCGATATGCTCAGCTGTGAAATCACCTTTAGGCAGGACAGTGGGTGCCTGCTGAGTTCAAAAACCTGGTCCTAGGGAGGAGGTCTGGATGAAACCAGATGTGGATGAAACCTAGCAGGAACCGGAGTCAGGAGGATATTCCTAATGTTGGGGCTGCCTCTTCTTACCTCTCTTAAGTGTGAGGGTAAGACCAGTGAGAATCTTAACCTTTGCTACTGCCTAGGTACCATCTTTATTTTATTTGACCTGTATTTAGATTTTAATTTTGCTCCTAATCTTTCTGACCTGAAGAGAAGGGTATGAGCCTTTGCAAGCTCAGTCTACTTTTTCCAGCTGTACTAGTTAGCCTGTTAAAAGAAGTTCTCTCCCTTCCCACAGACCTGCCTTCATCTGTGTCCTCACACCACCACAGCTGCTGCAACACTGCAATTACCACTGTGACAGGTACCTGAAAGGGTTTTCAACCAATGACAGACAAGGCAAGTTTTTATAAGGCACTCCTTGGTGACTGTCACCTTTTAATAACCTGGAAAATGACTCAGTAGATAAGAAGTGACAATTACTGTAAGATGCCCAAAGCAAACCTACCAGTATCCTATTGCATTGTTCAAATGGTATAGCAACAGGATTTGTGGTACATTTGCACAGTGAATGAACAGGAGAATACACATAAAAACTGTGCCACAATAATGACCAAACCATTTTTTTAAGCCTGTTATGCCAGACTTAGTATAAAAAGTGGGTCACAAATTACACAGAAAACTGATTCAGTGAACTGTAAATTGCCCTCTGAATTCTTCATTTTTTTTGTTTGCTTGTGAAAAATTTTTTTAACTTCTTCCTTGTTGCGGATTCAGCTTAGGCAGGGTTTTGTTCTGATCTTGCAATTCATGTATGATGTACCACGAGAGGCAAGATGCCATGAGATTAAGAGAAATTTTTGGACTTTTTTTTTTAGAACTAATGTAAACAGACTCTTTAGTACTGAACAGTTTTTGTTCCCATCAAAGCTGACCTTTGAGAATTCTCTCACAGATCGGTTATGCACCTAATGACCTAATTAACATTTCTAAAAATCTGGGCAAAAGGTGTGAAGAGTACCAGGTGTTTCTGAGGGTGGATTAGGAAATGTCACATCCAAGAAGTCTGAAAAGGTGTTGGCTGTCTTTCTGTTACAGTTGTACTCCTACTAGCATCAAGCCCAGCATGTTCTATATGTGTACTGGAATAGCACAAACCCCCATAATATGAGGGGAGGTTGCCTAGTTACTTGTGATTTTAGCCCTATTTCAGCTGAAATATACCCAGATGCAAATGACAGCATGTGGTGACATTGATGAAACTCTCTTGAACATAGAGTCTATGAAAATGAATGGCTTGCATTCATCTGTGGTCATTTTAGTCATATGACAGAAGGCACACAAATGATATTCTTAATTCATGTAACTCAAGGCAGATTATGGATGCAAGATACTACAGATATTCTCCATTTTATCTGATTGTTTAGACAATTTCCTAAGAAAAATGCATAATGGAAGTTGCTTCTGTAAAAGCAGAGAGGAGCCTGTCTTTTATTATGACGTGCTGTATTTCTCAGTGAAGGGAAAAGTATTTCACGCTTTGTTGTTTTGACCGAGGCATGACAACTAATCTGTGGTATGTAGCAGCCAGACAACCAGCTTGTTATATGCCTATCACTTCACTGTGGAGCATGCCTGGCAACACAGATACCCTGACTGCAAAATATCACAGGGGCTATTTCTCAGGAATGCAATACTTCTGGCCCATCTTTAACTTAAGACTGCAACAGCTGAAAGCAGCACAGAAGACGTGCAAATACATATCAGAAATACCCTGGTAAGGTAACTACGCCTATAAATGAAGGTCTATTATTAACAGCAAATTGTTAGACTATTGTAGCTGTTAAAGATATGGAAATAGCCTTGCCTCCTTTCTCACTATCCTCAAAAGCTACATTACGTTCGAAGTTCTTGAATGATCCTGTAATCAACATCCCAACTTGCCAGGTGGCAGTTCAGGGAAAGGAAAACAAGAGAAGCCAGCATACAGAGAGGGATAAAATAATGGACTAAGCAGCAATACTCATCTTGTTCTCCATGTGGTTTAAGAACCTCTCTCTTACCTCAGGGAGTGCCTCTGCTGTGCTGGCACATAACTTAACTTTTGTTCAGTTTTAGCCAGACTTTGTAATGGAAGAAGGCATTTCCAGTCTCATTGACCATATGCCTGACTGTCTATTTTTGCTGGCATTTTTTCCTCTCTCCATCCCAGTAACTGTTCACAGACTTCAAGCAAGTTCAGTTCAGAAGAAGATGTCTGAAAAGCGAGCAAGGGCAGTCCTACAAGTTTTTTGAAAGCTGGGTGGAAGAGAGAGACTCAAATGAGTACCCCATGGAGGAAATAGCGGTCAGAGCTTCATTGTTACATATTGCTTTTGACAGTGGCTGTCTGGGTTGCAACACCTGCTGCCCCTCATGACATGTAGGACAAGGTGGAGGAAGAGTGGGTTGTAGGGAGCTGGACTCATATCAAGGAAACTGCTTGAGAGGAAGGTTACAGGGCAATGGGTACAAATCTGTAGAAGATGAAGCTTGCTTAGTTCTAGTTTTCATAGCACAACTAATTTCATTTCCTCAAATCATTTTACATGATGTATATACTTTCTGCTCTAATCTTGCTTGCATTTTCTCGCCTTGTATAGTTGGGAGCCTTTTGAATCTGCTTTGAATGCAAGTTTGATTACATCAAAAGTAAGCCCTTACAAGTAGAACTTGCATTATACAGGAACATATTTGTAAAAAATGCATTTACATAGCAGGAAAGCAAAATATAGCACACTCAGATAGTGTCGCTCCTTATTTCAGCTGCAATTTCCAGGATTTCACTGGCGGTTACATGCGTAGCTAATTAGTGGCAGTGTTCTTTCATCAGGGCTAAAGGGAACTTTGACTCAAAACTTATTAACTAGGATGACTCTCTATTTTAATTACAGGGAAAATAATGTAAGGAACTGTGAGAGATTTCTGTGTCTCTATCAGGCTTCTAGCTCTCACTCACACTTGCAGCTATGGCTTCAAATGAATGCTCTGATCTCTTAAAGGGCTTGTAACCCATACACTAATCAACAGCATAACAGGGAGCCTAAGACTGTAATTGAAAATCACATGTAAAAGGCACTACTTATAAGAAATGAAACATTTCATAAGCTTTGCTCCTAATAAATGAGAAACCCATTCTTGGCTCTGTGCAGACATCATGCAACCACTTACACGACACACGAAACTTCTGTCCAGGTTACTGGCAGGATTTAGTTTGATATAAGGAAGTCTCTTTAGTTTGGATATTAGCAGGTCAACAGTATCACAAAATATTGGCTGAAGTTGGTGAGTTTAGCTCAATGGAGATCTAATTCTGTTACTTTCTAGAGGGTCTTGGAAGAAGACCAAATACACACCAGCTATGATTTCTATATGTACTCAAGCTGGAAATAAGTGGCAAGCAGGCTGGACACATGTTGTACTGACTCCCATGTGGCAGAAGAATATCACTGTCTGCTTCCTAGTGCCTTGTCACATGTATGAATGAGTTCTTGGGGAAGAACAAATGTCCTTGTCTCTAGGGATTTACCTAGCTCAGCAGATTTTCCTTGACTGTAACTGAAAGGGACCAGCAGGGAGTCTGCCTGGCCTTCCAGCAAGGTTTATCCCACTTTGCCATCTGACCTTGGCAAGCATCCTCCTCTCCTTCTTACCAATGTCAGAAAAGTGCTGTTGCTTGGGAATTGCACAAGGCACAGCTACACCAATGGGTTTCAAAGCTGGAATTAGGTTTTGAATCACTGCTCATCAGGCATACAGATACTTTTCTCTTGCTAACAACATGTACTATTACTGTGCTTTTTTATTCAAGTAGCATGCAAAAGTCCAAAATGATGTCAAGGTATGGTTGTGCTGGGTGCAGTCAAAACACAGTCTTAGAGACAGTCTCTGCTGCTTTCCATGTGAGAAAGAAATGGCGAGTCACAATCACAGAATCATAGAATGATATGGGGTTGGAAAGGGCTTCTGGAGATCATCTAGTCCAACCCCTCTGCCAAAGCAGGTCCACCTAGAGCAGGCTGCACAGGAACGTGACCAGGAAGGTTTTGAATGTCTCCAGAGATGGAGACTCCACCACCTCCCTGGGCAGCCTATTCCAAGTCATCTGCCACCCTCAAAATAAAGAAGTTCCTCCTCATGTTTAAATGGAACTTCATATGTTCAAGTTTCTGCCCATTTCCTCTTTTCCTGTCACTGGGCACCACTGAAAAAAAGAATGGCCACATCCTTTTGACACCCACACTTTAAGTATTTACAGGCATTGATCAGATCCCCCCTCAGTTTTCTCTTCTCTGGACTAAAGAGACCCATCTGTATTTTGTATAGGGTGATATGAGGAACAGAGTGCTGATCCAAGGAAGCACATAGTGTGTCCAGCTTTTTTGCCATGTTATATTCCAGGAGAGAACTCAAATCCCAGCTCTGGGCACCTAGCCGAGGAATGCTGTGTCTCCCAGCCATGGCACACATGCCAGTTCTCCTTGCATGACTCAGGGGTGACCAGGTCTCACCCCAATACCACAAAGGCACATGGCTGGGTCATCCATTGGTGTCCCAGAATTGGGAAGTTTTCCTAGAACAGTTGTAGCTGTCAATATTCCATTGAATTGAGAAATGCCCTGCAGATAGACCTGCTGGCATCTGTGCAAATGGCAGCTCGGTCAGGGGGATCCCATCAAGCCCAAGGCAGGATTTGGACTGCAGTGTGGGAGAAAAGTCCTCCTACATCTTTTCAAAAATGCAAGTTCTTTTTCGGATCCAGCCCTATGGCCAAGACCCAGGCACAGTTTCAAGTATCTCTCTTTGCTGCATGAACTGAAGATCATCTGCCTTCCTCCCTTTCCTCACCCATCCTCCGGCTGCGCCTGGAGGGCACAACTGCTGGGGTGTCAGACCTGCTCAGTGAGGAGCGCTAAAATTAACATGAAGTGGTGGTGCCACTGGAGCAGCAGCACGGCCTCCTGCCAGAGCAAGGGATCTTGCTAACTCCCTTTCTGTCCATTTTCCTGCCTGTTTCCTGCTCTTAAGTTTTAAGCCTGTTGGTCAGTTGCAGCCTTATTTGGAAGAGGAGTAGGTGTGCTAGAGATAAATAAATTATTTTAAGTTTTATGAAAGCACGTAGCCAGATAGAAGAGAGAACAAAATTAGGGGTTCATCTGGGAGTTAAAAAGTAAGAGGTCCCCTTAAGCATTTGGCAGTTAGCTGAGCAGTGAGCCTCCAGCGCCACTCTGACTGGTGTTCGTGGATGTGTGGCCAGGGCCAGCTTGGACCAGGCACTGAGCATGCTCTTACCTGGTAAGGATGCACGCAAGCCTGGCGTAAGCTGGTTTGCTTTGGTAATAAATTAAGATTTAGGAGACAAAACCCACAGACCTGCAGAAAAACAGATTAATGTAGCTCCTTGAGCAATGTGCCTTAGAAAAAAGAACTAATGGTGAAACACAAGCTGAGCTCTTACTTACTGCTTAGTGGCACCTCCCATGGCCACTAACAGGATTTCAGTGCTTTGTTTGTAGTAGTAAATGTTTCCCTGAGATCTTCTCCCTTCATCTTTATTTCCTTTCGTTGTATTCTTAGGGATTTACTGCACACTACCCACCAAAAACCAGAAGTCATTCTGAACCCTTACTGAAGGAAACCACCTGCATACAATAATCACCATTATAAATCTGACTTTTGCCAAAATTTACCGATATTTGAGAAGCTGCCATTTTTTATTTCCTCTTTGCAAAGCTGGAGTATATAAAAGAAGGAAATAATAAAAGGAAGTAAAAAATTATGTCTTATATAGTGCCGTGAACTAACCCTTGCAAATACCAACTTTTCAAGTGACTTCTGTGTGGTGTGTGTATTAATAACATCTCCTCTTCCATCAGCTGTTACCATGGTTCACAATGTAGTGCCTACCTGCGAAACACTTCTTAAGACAATAAAATACAACATGATCTCTTCTTGATGTATAGAGTGCCCGATTCATCTTGCTTTCTAAGACGCTTTGCAGAGCACAATAGCAACCCCTGATTTACAGCCCAAAAAACAGCAGAGGGAGGAAAGAAATTAATTGCCAAGGGAAGGGCACGCAGATAAGCTCCTAGAGCCGAGTGCCGTGGTTCTTGGCAGAGTGGAGGGCTGCAGGTCCAGATGGCTCGGGCGGGCGAGGCGGCGGTGGCTGCTTCAACAAAGGGAGATTGTGCTTCAGGGCAGAGAGGAGGCTGGTACCGAAGGAGCAGGAGGAGCGCGGTGAGGGGGAGCATAACGGAGCCCAGTGTGTAGGGAAAGCAAATCCTCGGAGGGTTTAAATGCATGGATGGATGGGGACTTCGATACTGATCTGGAAATGAAAGCGGGAGAGTAGTGGGCTAGTCGGAGGGATAGATGTAAATGGTGCAAGGGAGAAAGGAGAGGAGGAAGGCTGGAAAGGAGATTTACAAAATTAGAAAATACAGCCAAGCCTGCCAGGTATCCAAACCAAGCAGCCAGACAACTTGCAGAGAGACATTAGCTTCCACAAATGACAGATAGCTGTGGCAGGAAATAAAGCCAGCATGAACTGGAAGTTGTTTTTACAACTTGCAGCAGAAATGACTGTCAAATTATATATAGCATAGGCTAAATGTGCCTTAGGGCAACAAGGAAGTATTTTCTTACTCACACAAGGAACAGTCTCAGTGCGAGTCGGGTGTTGCCATCAGCTGAGCAGGGGAAGAAGGGGGCTATGATGCAGAATATGCAGACTTTCTTATGAGCCTTACACCTGCTTCCTTGACCAGCTGCCTGGAAAAACACATTTCAGTGTTTTGTTTTTTTTTTTTTCTCAGATGAGGAAGGAAGTCTATACTACTTCACTTTCCCAGGGGAAATCACCACTGGCAGAGTATCTGTCAACAGCATACTTCAGCAACATATTAAACAAGAAAACGTCCTTATGTCAGAAATCTTCTGGATTAAACGGGGAGGTCTAACCATAGGTCTTTTTTTAATAAGACTAGGGATTTTTTTCTGTCATAAAATGCAGTGGTTGTAAAGATATCAGACGAGAAAAAAATATTTTTAAAGAACCTCTTTAGGCACTTACTTACATCAGATCATATTTCTTCCTGAACAAATGCCAGCAGATTATTCAGAAACAAACTTTATTAGCTACAGACTTCTGTCAATTAGTTACCATCTTCTAAAAAGTGGAAGTGTTTTGAGGAGCATTTGCAACTTTGAAACAGTGGAGGAAAACGAGTTAGTACAAAGCTAGTACAAATCTGGTGGTGTGTAGCGACGGAGCTGTGGCTGCAGAGAGGCTGCAGGGTTTGCTCCCCGGTTTGTGGAGTCCGCAGCAGCAGCAGCTGCTGGTGCCGCTCACTTGGGAGAGGAGCTCCTTGCCAGGGCTCCCACTATGAATGCCTGGCTTCAGATATATAGAAACGAACTGTAAAAAATCAGTCTAGTGTGAAGGCAAACAACCTTTCTTTAAACATTATTTTCTTCTTTTAAAGCTGAATTCCCCTGACCTCAGTAAAAAGCACTGCAATATTCCTATGAACAGAAGTTAGCAAGCAGCCATCACAGGCACAGGAGAGCTACGCTTCTCTCCTCTCACTTGATGCTTTTTTTGCCGCTTTAAACCACTTTCCCCAGGTCTGCTGTTGTTGCATGGCAGTAAAAGAGAATGCAGGGGCTTTCTGCAGAAAGGTGTTGTAGTATGGGTATGAGGGGCAGCAGAATGGTTCAGCCATTTGTTTGTGCGGGAAGACACAGTTTGCTCTTGGAGTTTACCTGTGGGGCTTACCTCGTGTTATCTACACTAATAAAGCCTCATTGTGTTTTTAGCTTGGAGTCAGAGCAAACAGAGCTCACAGTGACCCATGGTATAGGGTATGAACACACAGTCCTGCAAAAAGGCTAATTTCCATGCAAGGTGGACTGAGCTCACGTGGAATAAACTTACTTAGATCACAGCACTGGATGGCTTGCTTTGTGAAGAAACCCAGATATTTAGTTTATACTGATAATTGTTTAATGGTGTTTTCCTCTGCTTAAGCACAGCAGAATTTCTTATCTGCTTATATAGGCTCCATTACCATAATAACTGTACATGTTATAGTAATGAACAGGCTTAACTTTAGAATACCCTTGAGACATAAGCCATATTTATTTTTCTTTTATAGCTGAGAACCTGAGGCAAAAGGAGTGAAGCGGCACAAGGTCACAAAAGAGGTGATGAGGCCCTGAATACCTTACCACAGCTTCACAACTTCATCTGGCAGCTCTGTGAAATCCTGTCTTGAATCACACCAGGGCATGAGGGAAACATCCACGTGCAACTCTGGGCAGAAACCTCCAGGCTTCCAGAGTCCCCCTGAACACCACCATGGCCATGTCAGAGAGGCTGTGATTTACCAATGAGTTCAACAAAACAAGTCAGCACAGCCTTGCTCTCCACACCAGAACATCTCTGTGCCCTCCTTGAAGTCTCCACGGAATGGAGAAGTAGAGTTCATGCACGCTGTTGTGATCGGGATGCTCGGCTCCACTCAGCCACCAGCTGCACAGCACAGGCCATTCACAGCAGTCATAAGCAGCCACTGCTGGCTATGTGCATGCTCATGGCACCCCATTTTCTCCCTCCAGCTGCTGTGTCTGCCAGGACTGCTGCCACAGAGCCATCCAGCATCCTGCCCGCCTGCCCTTGCTCTGCCGAGCAGTGGCGCGGGAGCAGACCCTGCCGCACCAGCTGGGAACGAGAAGCGCGGCTGCCAGCAGCTGCTGCACAAGAAAGTACATGCCTGCATGTGGAGGAAAGCCAGGCACCAGTGGTTTTATCAAGGACATTAAACATCCTTCAGGACACACAGACCTTGTCATGCCCACAAGGCCTTTCCTTGGACACCATTTTGCTCCCTTTCACTCAGCAGAGCTGTTTTGCTGGAGGGGTGGGACAGCTCAGGAGTGTGCAACCCATGATCCCATGATGCTCTGGCTTCTCACAGGGACGGTCTCCAGTTAAGGCAGAGAGGTGATGGAATTGCACTGGGCTTCCCTTGAAAAAATACCTCTGCTCTTCGAAATTAAGGCCAGGTGTGTATCACCTCACACAGACACAAACCCTCCCGCACCCCTGCTTTTGTGCTGTGCTCAGATACCTTTTCCTCTGTCAGCACTCCCTGAGCTGACGTGCTGCAGCCTGCGTTTGTGGTGTGAGCTGGAGGACACGACTGCATGGACAACTGCCAGCTCTGTGAGCAGCACCTGTCCCCCTGTCCACACCCTCCCCATGCCCAGGCAGCCATGCCAGGCCACAGGGCCACAACTAGGGACTTCCACCCAAACCACTTTGTCACATGATGCTATTGATGTTTATTCTTGTTTGGTTCTTCACCCTTCCGGAGAAGGTGGGGGATGTGCCCCATTTTCTCAAAGTCAGATGGATTCAGAGGACATGGGTGTTCGTCGATGTTAGACCCAGAGCTGTGTTTGGAAAAAGTTCTTCCCATCTTTCCTTGGATCATCTCTTGAGCTAGGTCTCCCATTGGCTTGGTTGTATGGCCATCCAGGAGCCTCAGAGACAGGAACACCAGGCAGGTGATTGCAGCAGCTGCAGGAAGGAAGGCCAGCCACAAAGAACTTACAGTGCCATTATCTTGTTCTTTTTTCCCCAGAATTTCCCTGTAGCAACTACACAGTTGCTTTCCTTTTCCTTTCTAGGTCACATGTCTGGATCTCCTAGGTCCAGAGCTGTTTTGATCTGGAGGCTGATCTGAAGGGGCACAATGTCACATGGCTTTCTGAGGGGCTTGTGTTTCCTTGTGCAAAACACCGCTAGTTCCAACACATGTTCATTTGGAGGTGTCCAGCAGTAGTTAAGCAACTCTTTAAACACTGCTTCTCTTCCATTGCCATCTCCATCCCAGGCGTTTGGACCTGCCTTCCCATTAGGTGCCAGCTCCACAGCACATAGGAGTGGGGGACTAGAGGCAAGAGCTCAGCTGCCCAGAACTCCACATGGCTATGGGAGCATGGAGGCTGTGGAGAGGCTGGCTCTGGCACCTCTTCTCTGCCAACGGCCTCTGCAAGTCAGGAAATGAAACATGCATTGTCTTGGAGAGCAGTAACTTTTTTTGCCTCCTGCTGGGGACGAAGCATGCTTTACCTGACAGTGAGAGGCTTGTTGCCTGACTGAGCACCAGGCAGGAACCTTCCATCTAAAATTAGCCTGCCGCATATGCATATATACATATGCACACGTGCACATAGGCACGCACATGCACATATCCTTCGGACCGGTTGCCTGCCTACCAGAACCTGTGTGGGATGCCAGGTGTGGGCACAAACAGGTACTACCCAACAGGGGCCATAGGAATGAGTGGTTGACAGCTTGGAGAACTGATCTCTGGCTCACATTCCTGCTCCCTCTTTGCAGCCCTTTTTTTTTTTTCTTTTTTTCCTTTTTTTTTTTTTTTTTTTTTTGCTATGAGAGGCTAGAAACAAGCCACTGTGGCTTGTGGGACTGAAGTGGGAAAGCTGCTTGCAGTGCAGACATGCTGCAGATGCTATGGATGTGCCCTAAGGGCCTGCAGTCAGGAGGGAACAAGGGTATTACAGCCCCAGGGTGGACCAGGAGAGCAAGCTCAGAAAGCAGTGTAGATGGGACCAGCAGGTCTACAGCAGTCTCTCTGCTTAAGCCTTCCCATGCTTTCTTGTTTTGCCCAAAAACTAGTGTTTTAGTGTGTTTTGCCTCTGCAGGTGACTGATGACTGATATTTTATTAAAGGTGGGGTGAAAGAGCTATATTGTTTGCCCCAGCTTTGAAGAAGTTTCTAAGCTTGAAGTTTGGCCTGGATGGCAGTCTGGTGAGCCTGTAAATAACTTCCTTAGTCTACTCAGGAAAATACTCTGGCACAGAAAATTTAGGCCAGCTGGAGAAGCATGTTTCAGACAGAAATCTGTACTGGCCGTGGAAGATGCAGTTTAGCCTGGAGGCTCAATTAGCAGAAGGCTTGTTTCATCTCTAGGGGCTTTTATGTTAGTTGTGTGCTGGTTTATTAAGAAGTTGCTGTAGGAATCTTTATGAATTGTTTCCATTTCTACGGGGTGTTACTACCAGAAAAAAAATATTCACAATACTACTTCTCTTTCCTGCTCTTTTTCCTCTTATACAGGAACCAGCAGTCCAGCTTTAATATACAAAACTGAGGGTTTGCCTCACTGTGATTGCTAAGGCCAAATAGATAACAGCATGTGTCCATGTTCCCTGCTTGGTTCTTTACTGCCTCTGACTATTCTTGAAGTAGAGCCCTGTTTCCATATTTTCTAGAATAATTTCAAATTAGAACATCTTTGAGATGTTCTCCTTTAAGTCTTCTGCAGCTTCATATCACTTTTTTGGGAGTTTTTGTATGATCCTAAACATACATTCTACGGAATGACCTAAACTGCCGGTGTTGAAGACAAAACCTAGTTTCCTAAAATTATGGGATACTCGTGCCTCCTGGCAACCTCAGATAAACCTGTTACTTTCCAAAGAGTTTGTATCAAGAAAGCTTGAAAGAAGTCTGGGAAGATGGGAAAAACCTTGAAAAACCAAGCTGGTTGATGTGAAGAGCAAATTCCATTCTTGCTTCCTTATTTTTTCCCCCAACTGTAAGCTTTGTTCCTTTTTTTTTTCAGATGGTTTGATTTTTCTGAATAACGCTGCTGAGCACATACCTCCAACTGTCAGACAGCTCACTGCTGGCTTTCCACATATGCGCTCGCATGTACTGTTGTATCCCTGTTAGAATCACAGTGTCTATGGGTATAACAATTTCCTTTTCCATTTCTGCTGATTATCTAGCCTTTCTACTCATTATCAGGCAATGGTGTGTTGGCAATCCAAGTTAATAACTTACCTTCCTAAATTTATCTTTCTTATCTTGTACCTAAGAACTACCAAATGCCAGAGGGAATATCTGTCACTGGATTAGAAAGGGCGGGATAATAGGAGCCATAATTACAGATCTAATTTTGCATATATCTAATAAAAGAAAGTCAGATGTGGTAAAAGCAGATCACCAAGGAAGTAAGACTAGCCTTGTGGCCTGTCTTCCTTTGGGGAAGTGAGATACTGTCAGAACGGATTTTAGCATATGTTCCGCACTTGGCATTTTCCCTAGTAGAAAGAATGAAGAGTCATGATTAAGAACATACAGAGCTTTTTGCCAGTAAATAATTAATTGACACAGGTTGTGAATAGTACAACAGGCCATATAATTGGGACTCCAGACAGAGAATACAGATAAAACTAGAACTGAATTCTGGGAATAGGGCTAAGTCCAGTCTTAATTAATAGGCATGCAGAGGTTGAGGACATCTTTTATTCCAGAGAGACAAACGAAGAGAATTGTGAACTAAATTGTACTGAGAAATCAGACATGCATACAGAGACATAGAAATACTACCTTTTTGCAACTTTAGTTGTAAAATAATGAATAAAGATAATTAAAAAAAAAAAAATTAACTAAAATGTGAGAGAAAAAAAAAATCCCAGATACAGATATCAATTATGCAGGTAGTATGGCAAATCTAGATGTAGACATGAAATTAAGCAAGCATTACTGCATAAAAATAAGCTGGTACAGTACTAGTACACAGTGTTGTCTTGTAAATTGGAGGGGGGGGAATAATTTTTACAGAGCTCTGAGATATAGGATAAAATAAAAATAATTTTTTAAAAATCCCATTGAACAAAAGGGGGACAAGATTTTACCCTTACCATCCACTTTTGGACAGAAGCAGAAATAATAGAAGAAAAAGTAAAATAATTTGGGTGTTTAGGTTGATTTTAAGAGACAAGATTAAGCTTTAAATATGAACGACTACTTTAGAGATAACAAAAAGAAAATTTAAAAGTTGCCAAGCTCAAGTTTTAATGAAATGATAACTATCACATGAAAGCGTACCATGAAATAACAGGGGGGGAAACAAGGTAGAAAGTGTTTTGCCTGATTACTAGTAAAATCTTCATACCCTTGAATTAAGCAGTGCCACACGGGAAGCTCATTCTTAGGATTGGCTCTGGGATGTAGCCTGGCACTCCAGCTGTGCTGAGGGGTGACGCTGTGGGAAGGACCTGGGGCTGCTGCACCACAGGGTAGCTGAGGGTGGAAGGGGCTCTGCAGGTCATCTGGTTCAGCCTTCTTGCTTCAAGGAGGTTTGACTTCAAAGCCAGCTCACTTTGCTCAGGAATTTGTTCAATCACATCTTGACAGTCTCCCAGGATGGAGATTGCACAACATTTCTGGGCAATCTGCTCTGTCCTTAAACCACTCGCATGGCAAGATTTTTTCCCCTTATATTTCTGGAATTTCTCTTGCTGTAACTTGTGACTGGTGCCTCTTGTCCCTCTGCTATGTGCTTGATCTGACACATATCCTCTGTCTCTAACTATCTACAAAATCCACTTTTTAAGATTCCTATGCCCTCAAACAGAAAGGAAATATTCTGTATTGGATACTAGAAATTTCACGCAGAATTATTAGTGGAAAATAATTTGCTAGAAAGCTGGATGCCAAGGAGGGCAAGTGGCTGGAAGTATAATCATGAGATGCTTCCTGACGGCTCTAAAAATACGCTCAGAGCATGTCCTTGTTTGGGACATAGGTTTGCAGGTCACAAGTAGCAGATCTTTAAAAAAACCATGGCAAGAATACTTCATGTCTCTGAAACAGGCACCAGGGAGCTTGTGGGAATTACCACAACCATGTGAGTTCCTGTTCCTCATGCTTGCACCAGTGAAATACAATAATGCCACTGCAAATCAGGTAGGGAGGATCTACAGAGTGGGCTTGCAGGGCCATGCAAGTGCAGTGGTTAAGCTACCCAAACAGCTGAGATTGTGAAAGGCTGGGTTTGTGAATATTTTCATTATTTAATGAAAATACAGCCATTGAATATCCAACATCTTCAGAAGTTTTGTTGAGACAACCTCAGGTTATGCATGCTGGTATACCATCTGTGGTATTTTTTCTCTTGCTGTTGTCTCTCCCAGGGATCCTTTTAGCTGGAATTATGCTTCTTTGTGTGCAAGGGAGGTCTGTTTTTAGAATCCACAATCCCTCTCCTTTTCTACATGCCAGCCCACACTTGGTAGCCCTGTAGGAAGAAGGCAGAAGCATTGTACTAAGTAGGAGACAATTTCCATAAATGTCCTAAGATCTTCACCTACTTCAATGTTGCTGCAGATTTAGGTGCTGAGAGAGGATACAATTTGGCTGAAACTCCCTTATTTTGATTCTCTTCCCCGCATGAGCAGATTTTTGTCATAACGCTTGTTAGATTTGTCATGGCATGTATTTATTGTGTGATATATATTGTTACATAGGATCTGCCATGCATATTTTTTGAAGTACATGGATAATACTTTGCATACACAATCTGAAATCTAAATCCTCCTGTCAGGTACAAGTCTAGAAGATTTCCACTACTTTCCATTAACACCAAAACCACAAAATTGGGTACCTTTATGTCCTTCTCCACTCTACTCTAAAACCTTAACTTATTGTTAGGCATAATTTATTGCTGTTTAGACATCAGTGGAATGGAAACACTTTTCTTCTTTCTGTCTTAACTTGCTGTTGTTTACTTAGCAAAACATGTTGTTGCTAAAACTTTTCTATCACATACACATGCACGGACAGAATGGGATTCTGAGATCTTAAGGCAAAGCTTTCAAATCAAATCTGATCTTTGCTTTGCCGTGTTCTTTGCATTGCAACTTCCTTGCAGCATTGAGTAGTAATGACTTACCAAGTTTACAGAGGAGTGTGCTCTTTTGATTTTCATTGAGGCATAGATGAGGCTTAGCTATCTCTGTTTTTGATGTTAAAAGACTGCCAAACATTATGCCAGGCAGGAAAAAAGTCACTGATTTGGCAGGTACTTGATAAACATCCATAAACCATAGATTATACCACATTATAACCAATGTGTGTGTGGCACTGCCTATACCTCTCTAATTAGGAAATAAAGTCTGGTAACAATTTGAGAGCAGTCATTGCTATAAAATGGAAAAAGGGTCTGACTGTGGAGTTAGAAAAAAAGCTATAAGTCTAGATTAAAAACTGCAGGGAACAGGGGAGTGGAGCAGCCTCTGGAGAAGGATACCTGAGGTCAGCCTGGAGACAGGAGTCACAGATTGTGGGGAACAGTCACACAGGAACAGGACAGCCTCTGTGAAGGACACTGATTGTAGCAATGCTGTGCTGTTTGTGAGGGCAGGAGGGCTGATTTGTGCTAAAACTCTGTAATTCTTTTTAACTCCATGTTATCCCTCTTAAGAAGAGGAGAAATCTACTGCTTTGGGTGATCCTTCAGTGGTGTTTCCCCATTCCTTCCCATTCTGTTTTTCTGTTGAGGAATAAACAAAGTACTCTATTTTCATCATAGTTATAAGAAACAGGTGCAATCCCTATACCGTAGCAAGCAGGCACTTAGCTGCGTGGCATTTGCTTCATGCACCATAATGTTCCAAGGAACTAGTCCTTTCAAGAGATCCCACAGTGAAGAAGTGATACTAAAATGTACCGTGTGACTCCTTCTTATTTCTTTTAAACCAGATAATGTGACTGACAGCAAGTGCGTCACAGCCTGCAGTTTGCTGCTAGTTAATGTCTCTTGAGGAGAGCCTCAGTCAATCTGAAAATTTCTACATTATTTTCTAAGAAAACACATGACCTAGGGCTTTGGAACAGACTGTTCCTCAGCTTCTTCTATGATAAGGTATTAGCCAAATGATTAATCAAGTTTTAGATGAAACACTTCTTAACACCTAATGCAGTCTGCATTTTGAAGTAAAAATCAGATAGTGAGAGGAAGAATTCCATTCTGCCATCCTGACCTGAGTAAGTCAAAAGGCATCCAAAAGTATATTGGCAAAGCTGCACAATGAATAACCTTTTGGTCTCAGCTTTTCCATACAGGCCCATCACCAGCAATCAGAGTGAGTCTTTGCATCCTTTCCAGGATGCAACCTCTTCTGTTTCACCCCCTTGCCTCCCCCATCCTCCCTGCTTGCCCAGCTCCTCCTCACCAGCTTTGGGGACTGGAAAATTAAAAATAAAGCCTAAACTTTCATCTTAAAAGATATTTCTTGTCCTTCTCCTTAGGAAGACAGCCTTGAGTTTGTGAGCCATGGCAAATCAATGTAAGCAGTTGCAGGAATCAAAAGCTCATTTCTGATTGTTGCTAAAGATCAAAGGCTGTTTGTGTTCTCCCCTAAGAGCTGGATTTCGCAGGCTGGCTAAATAAATAAATAAATAAACAAACTGTACATCCTTGACCTTGGGGGAAAGCCCAGATGAAGTGAATGATGCAGTGACATCCAGTGTGCTCTACACCATGACACAAGCTCTTGCTGAGGCGGTTGCATGGAACGAATTTACATGAAATGATGAAGAGATGGAAGATTAAGCAGTAATCCCAGATTCGAATCTGAGTGCAAGTTTAATCCATTCGAATCCAGCCAAGTTGCAAAGCAACTGCCCAAGGTTAGCTATCTGACACAGGGCTTTTAATGTAATTAAAATGATCTCTGTATTTGCTGTCGCTCTAAAATGGATATAAGGGTGATTCCCAATTGTATTGCACTCTTCTGTCTTGCAGGCAAAATGACTAGGATGAAGCCAATTAAAGGCCCAGCAGCTGCTCACACAGGGTGCTTCAGTCTCTTTTGGGCTTGCTGCTT
This sequence comes from Limosa lapponica baueri, assembly GCA_002844005.1. Taxonomy (NCBI): domain Eukaryota; kingdom Metazoa; phylum Chordata; class Aves; order Charadriiformes; family Scolopacidae; genus Limosa; species Limosa lapponica. The sequence continues at coordinate 420,851 of KZ505758.1, read as the reverse complement.
ATAGCACCTCCCGTCTCAGATCTCATAGATCCTAGTACTACATGTGCAGAAAGGCTGGCTTGAATACCCCGTCTCTGGGAGGTGTCATGAGGCTGGCAATGGCTTAGCTAACACCAGTGTGCAAGGTGGTGTTCCGGTCACTATCACTGCCTCTGCTAGATCTATTGGGAGCTCCTCTCCAGGCAGCTCTTGAAGCAGGAACAGTCAAATCCCTGTCTTCTCTACATCTGACAAGCCCTGAAGATATGGGCAGTGTCCAAGGCATGTGACCCATTTCATTAGTCTGCAGAGCAGCAGCCCCATGCTCAGGCAGGAGTTTCTCCTGGGCTGGGATCACACTGTAATGCAGAAGAAAGAAGCTGAGGGGGTCAGTCAGGGCTTATCTTGAGACAGGTTCATAAATAGCTCAAATGGCAAAAGAGAAGAAGAAAGAACTTAGCAAAAATCTCTGAAGTGGCCATGAAGATTGGTGTAAGCCAGTTCTTGCTGCCCTTCCAGAAATGTCCTCCTCTGTTCCCGGCTTTACAGAGTTGTGCATGGACCTCCCTAATGCCATGCTCTCAAAGGTACCATCTCCACAGGAGGTATGAAACCTACTTAAGTCCCCACGTTTTGACCACATGAAAAAGTCTCCTTGCCTGGTAGTGTCAGTAGTGGGGCTGAGTTACCCTGCTTTGGACAGATTTCATACAGACTGGTATGCTTCAAAGGCATTTTGCCACCAGCAGTCTTCCTGGATCAATGGGGTGCTGGTGGAATTTTTTCTTCCTCAATGAACACACTTGTTCTCCTCTCTTTTCTGGTGTCCTTGAAAGCCCCTGAAGAGAAGGCAGGATGTACTGGCAATGCATTTCTCTTTGTCTGTGCTTGCCATGGGTTTTTCACTTGCTCTATTCATCTCTGCATGTTTTAACACCCTTTTTTACCCTTGCTTTTGGAAAGCTATCAGGACTTTCTTGTACCATCTTGAGTTCTCTTTTTAGCCAGTCAGCATGTGTAGTCTTGACTTTGCTTTCTTACAAAGTTTTTCTGCTTTTTCTCTTTGGGGTTTTCTTTCTCTCTTTTTCTATCACCTCTTGGTTGGATTTTTTTTTTTCCTGCCTTAATTTTCAAATATCATACAGAAGGGACGGTGCTAACATTGGGAAAATGCAAGCAGACCCTTCAAATCTAGCTGCAATTTCTGGAATAGTGCTCAGGTGCTGCCACTTTTTTTGCAGGCAGTGCCTAGCTGGGCTGTGTTCATAATGTCAGTTTATGTTTATGCCCTGTTTTGCTTTCGAGACCTCATCTCCACGCTTCTTCCAGAATGCATGCTTTTTGCCTTGCTGAGCCTATATGTGAACGTTCCTTTGTAAAAGCAAAATTCTGTCACACACAAGTTGATTTTCAAGTATGGTCGGCTTACATGATGGTACACCATCTGTGTGTTTGCTGTTGCTTTCTGTGCATTTTCTGTACTTTGTGGTCCCTTTCACAGGCAAAGATGCTGGCTCACAGGGAAATGCTCTCCAGAACTTCTTGAATAAACCTCATTCAAGTTATTCACAGTCAAAGAACTGTGGAGTAAGTAGCCAGTGTCTCTGCTAATGCTTACTGTACCTGCTCAAATGCAGATGGTCTACCTGTTGCTGTCTGGTTTGGACAGATGAAATTCCCTCTACAGTATCTCTGTGTGTCTTGGTTTGAGGTAAAACAGAACCAACTTTCTGTGCAGTAATTTTAATTTGTAGCTAAGCCTCTTCTAACTCTCTGAAAATAACAGCATGTTGTGCAGAAAACTATTCGTTCTCAGAGTGGTAAGACCTGTGTTTATAGTCAATGCCAAGAAATGGTGTGTAGAGAAGCTTTTGCTTATACTTATTGCTATAACAACCAAGGTCAGGTAACTTCATTATTTGCCCCATTGGAGGGTAAGAAAACGAAGAGCGTAGAGGAGTCCAACCTGCAGGGGGGAGCAGACAGGACAGGTGACCCAAAACTGACCAACAGGGTATTCCATCCCATCTGCCCCACGCTCAGTATAAAAGCTGAGGGATCAAAGGGTCAGCCCTCTTTCTTCAATGGCTGACATCCGAAGAGGACCCTGGCTGTTCATCTGCCTTCGATCCTGATCCGTGTGTTCCTGATCCAGAGCTGGAATCCAGTTCCCATCCATCGCTGGGTCCAGCCTGGGAGTTCCCCAGTGCCTGCTGGTGACATCATCCTGGGAGCTTGATAGGGTTTTGTAAATATTGTATCTATTTCATTATTTCCTTTTTATTTTATTATTAATATTTCATTAAAGTAGTTTAGTTCCTTCTAAAATTGTAAATCTCCTTGAAGCAAGAGGTAGGGGGACAGTATCTGTCACCTGTAATTCGCCAATTCAGCCTAAACCATGACACTGTGTCAGTTTGGTATTACTTTTAAGAGGATCAGCTTTTACCTCTCACTCTTGTGTAAGCATGCGTGACTGCTGCTTCTTCTTTCAACTGTCTGTTTCAATGGAAAGACATTTGTAAATAACCTCCTTGGTTTCTGATGAGTTTCTTACCTCCATACTCAGCCTGTTTAATTATTCAAATATGCTGAGAAGCCATATCTACCAAAGAAAATCATGTGAACTTAAAGGTGCCCAATTTAAAAAAAAAAAACAAAATTCAACAAAATTGTCTTTCAGCATGATTTTCAACCAGAGCGCAAACATGTGCTTTCACCAAAGTTGAAGTCTAATTTTAGTCAAAGTTGTTGGCATGTATGTAGATCCAACAGATTTCTGAGACTGGTTATGTATATTTTCAGAGTAGGTTTTCTTGTTAATCCTGAAGAATATTGAAAGCTGGAGATACAAGCTGTTACATTGCTGTTTCCTCTTACTGCAGCTCTAGTATTATTTTTCCTTTTTTATAGAGTTTTTTGGAAATTTTTGTCGTCTTACTCGTAATGCAGTGTATGCTTTTACTATAGATGAGATCATAGAATCAGAGAATCATTAAACCAAAGAATATCTCAAGTTGGAAGGGCACCATAAGGATCATCAAGTCCAACTCCCTGCTCCTCGCAGGACTACCAAAAACTAAAGCATATGATTAAGAGCATTGCCCAGATACTCCTTGAACTCTGACAGGTTCGGTGCTGTGACCATTTCCCTGGGGAACCTGTTCCCATGACCAACCACCCTCTCTGTGAAGAACCTTTTCCTAATGCCCAATCTGAACTGCCCCTGACGCAGCTTCATTACATTTCCTTGAGTTCGGTCACTGGTCACCAGAGAGAGATCAGCACCTCCCCCTCTACTGGCCCCCTTGAGGAATGCTGCCATGAGGTGACCCCTCAGCCTTCCCTTCTCCAAGCTGAGCAACCCAAGTGACCTCAGCTGCTCTTCAAGCCATTCCTTGGTCTTGCTATTGGTCACCATCTTGGTCACCCTCCTCTGGACACACTCTAATAGTTTGGTGCCCTTCTTATACTGAGGGTCCCAAAACTGCACACAGTTCTGGAGGTGGGGCTGCACCAGTGCAGTGCAGAGTGGGACAACCCCTCCCTCGACCGGCTGGCTATGCTGTGCTTGATGCACCCCAGGACAGGTTGGCCCTGTTGGCTGCCAGGGCACACTGTTGACTCATGTTTAACTTGCCATCAACCCAAACGCCCAGATCCCTTTCTGTGGGGGTGCTTTCCAAGCTCTTTTCCCCCAATTTGTATGTATAACTGGGATTACCCTGCTCCAGGTGGCACTTGCTCTTGCTAAATTTCATACGGTTGGTGATTGCCCGGCTCTCTGGTATATCCAGATCTCTCTGTAAAGCCTCTCTACCCTCAAGGGAGTCCACAGCTCCCTCTAGTTTAATATCATGAGCTAACTTACTTAAGGTACATTCAAATCCTGCATCCAGATCATTTAAGAGCACTATCCATAAAACTGGGCCCTGGGGAGCCCAATGGTGACTGGCCACTAGCCTATGTAACCCCATTTACTACACCTACTTTACCACCAACCAATTGCTCACCCAGTGTATGGACTTGTCACGCTGTGTGCTGGACATTCTGTCTAGCAGGATACTGTGAGAGACAGTATGAGGAGCTTTGCTAAAAACCAAACCCACCACATCTACTGGCTTCCCTTGGTCAACTAGACTGGTGATAAAGGAAATAATAAGGAAATTCAGTTGGTTAAGCATGAACTTGTGTTTGCTATGACCAGTGACTATGTTGCCTCTCAAGTGTTTTTCAGTAACTCCCAGAATAACCTTCTTCATAATTTTACCAGGCACTGAAGTGAGACTGACAGGCCTGTAATTGCCAGAGATCATCTGTGGTAGCCCTGGCACGCCAGTCCTATCTTACCTGACTACTTCACAACCCAGTATGTGTTTATGCTCACAAAAGAACTATCCCTGTGGGATAGAAAAGTGCCTTTATCTCCAGTGAATGGGGACCTAAAGCACAGATAGCAGAATGATGATGGTAACTGAAAGCTGGAATTTCCATGCAAGAAAACCTCCAAATCATCAAGAAAAATTGTTTTTGAAAGAAATCCAGACTTTTTCTTCTGAAGAGATATTTGAAAAGTAGTAATTGTGAAACTGATATCTTTTTGACAATTTCTAACTGAATTTTTGCCAGCAATCCAAAGTTCCTGACTGCCAGGACTCTCATAGCATCTGCCAAGGACGTGGGACTCCAGGCTTGGTGTTGTGCTGACAGGGCCAGAGTTTCATCAGCTTCTGGGGCTCCAGATTTTTGACTTGGAGCTGAATCCTCAGACATCCTTCAAGGAGATGTGGATAATTCTTATGGGTCAATGCAAAACTAAAATAATAAGAGAGTCCAATGTAGATTTCCAGATTATACCCAAAGAGTAAACTGTCCACTACAAAATTAAATGTGCACCTAGGCCAGATTCAATATTTAGAAAAATAATTGTCAGAAGTATTACTAGAAGTAGCAGAAGTTTAATGATTATAATGCAGCACAAAATATTTTTTACTATATTCAACATCACATTTTTGTTACCAAAACAATCTTTATTCCATTGTTACTCTCACTTCCTGAAAAGAGAATATATATGGAAAGTTTTTCTTTTTAACTGTAAAAATAGGCTAAACAATCAATGAGATGAACTGGTGAAAAAGTCACCAATAAAGAATGATTAATGCAGTGTTATGTGTCTTGTTGCATAATATGACAAATGCAATATACAAAACTACCTTATCTCTTTTCCTTAAGCAAATTCTTTAAATATAGTAGGAAGAACAAGACACCTTTAAGGAGTGTCTCCATTATACGGAGATAAAATAATATATACTATATTTTATCTGCGTAAAAATGGCAGTCTGTCCACATGTTTCCTGGCAGAGTTTGTCAGCTGCAGGGGTGGGAAGTTCTTTCTCCCCAGCTCATCCAGTGAATTGCATTTTCAGGGAAATGCATAGGACTAAATTTTCTCTGTCTCATTATGAACTCATCTAAAATTGGAGACAGGTTTAAAAAAACAACAAACAAAACAGTATTCAAGCCATGTTAATAACTTATTTTCTGGTTTGTGGCAGTTCTTCCAACAGCTGGGAAAAAAGTCGGCCTAGGTCAACAACAAATACACTTGTTCAACATCTTCCACAAGCTGAAAGATTGCAGAAAATATTTTTACTGTAGTTTAAACTCACAAGAGCTAATGTGTTGCTAATATTTCACACAATATTGCATTTCAGTTATGAATATTTTTCAGAATTAAACAAAACATTGGATGGAATTCCTCAGTAAAATATCAGTGAACAGAAAAATAATTCCCTTCTCGAGGCAAAACAAATATAAACACACTTTTTTTTTCTCTATCCATGCTCATTTCCTTTTTCCCTGGATTCCGATATAAACAAGGTAGCTCCTTTGAAATTAATTTTAAATATTGGAAATATTGTTCTTTTTCTACCAGAAAGGTTTTGGCTACAATATCTCACCCAGTTGTCTTCAGGCTAATGATGGAATATTATTGCCAAATGCTTTTAAAAATCTGTCCAGGCATGTCAGACTGGAAGCTGTTATGGGCAGAGTACATCTGAATAGGCACTTATTCATGTGCCTTGTTGGAAGCAGAGGTTTGAAAATTTGGCCACAGAGATACTCATTACTTGGAAACCAGGAGACAGCCGGCGAGTACACGAAACTATTGATATGAGCTGTCATGCCATTCAAGCCAGATGGCTTATGTATGAAGATTTATAGTTTTTCACACATCTCCAATGTTCTTAGCGCTGTATAATAAACAGAATAAGAAGACATGATCCTGCCCCTGTTTTTCCTGGAAGTTGGTATTTGAAATAGCATCTCATATTCAGAGATGTCCACCTGACTACACTGCCTGTCACCTGAGAATGCTAGTAAATTTTTATTCTATTCTCGTTTCTGAATTTATTACAGGAACATAACTTCCAAGGGTACACTGTATTTTTGAACTGAACTTCTATTTAAAGTCCCTCTTTTCTAAATTTGATCTTCCCTTGCATCCTGTTCGAGAGTGCAGGGTACTCAAAAATGCTGTAGCATGGTAGCTTTATGTTGCGAAGTTCAGGATAATGGTTGCTGCTGTCACAATGCTATTTTTGAGAGTGAATTTTCTCCTGCTGCTTATCTTTTTACTGAGCCATCTGGCAGATTTAGGATGCTAACGAATGGAGCCGTACTGTGCCATGTATTAATATGGATCTCATGAATCACTCAACAGGTCAGATTTAGAAAAACAAGACTTTTTCAGCAGACTTCCACTAAAAATGCAACGTCTGGCTAATTAACAGATCCCCTCCCTGCCAAAATGTGCAGGGGTAACACCTCATTAGAATAAAATCGAGGGATGGGAATGATAAGGGCTTGGGGCTATTTAAGGGAGATGGTGTTGCAATAGGACTCAGTCAAAGTGTTACTGCCTTTCACTTCAAAGGTCCTCAGTGCAAAAGCACCCATGATGAAACTCTCTGTGCAAGGAGTTAAAGCCATCAGAAGGCAACCGGACTTCCTAGCTGGTAAAGGTACTGTGTACGTGCAAACACTCCCTTGGCACTGTCTGTGCTATCCAGTCTTTCTTCGATTCCTCTGGCCCAGGGCAGCTGCAGAAAAAGGAGCTGAGCCCCTGTGCTAACCTGCTGGGCTGTGAGCTAGCAGCAGCCACAGAATCCAGGGAAGGAAGGGAAAGTGTGCTGTAGGCAGCTGCTCTTGAATAGACAGGGCTAAGTGGAGCTGCTCCTTCATGAGCAGCACAGTGAAGACAAGGCTGGGTTTTTTTCTGAAGGGTGAAGTTACCTATGTGCTCTTCCAAGGAACCAAGTCTACTGTAGATACCCAAGTGACCACAGGGAAATGGGAAATATTTTGAGATGTCTGCCTTGATTCCTGTTCCCATTGAGAAACTGGCACAAAAGCCCCTGTGTTTAGTGATGGGAGACAAAAAAGATGAGAACACAAATTCTGGTTCCTCCCCACTCCTTCCCTTCTCTTGCTGTAGAAAATATCGAACGTGAACACTCAAAAACATCCAAATCTAGGAAGAGAAGGGCTCAAAACCAAGTTAAGATCGATCTCTTTTCCATACTCCTCTTCCAGGGTAGACAGTGGTGCTGATACTTCTTTGCAGTGCTGGGATTTCACAATGGGGCTGGCATTTCCCCCTGCCCTGGCACAGGGAGGGCAACGAGGCAGTGGCACCGCCATCACCCCCAGCCCCTCAGCTGGGCAAGGGAAAGAAATCCCTTTCCAGCTCCCGCACATGATGGGCTGAGGTCTGACTGCTCCTGACTTGTGTCACCCTAAGGACTATGGATCGTGAAATTGCACTGACAAAACTTCTAGTATTAGCTGCCTCAACAGACTTCGGTAGTTGACCATGAGAGTGGGAGAGACTCAGTCTTTTAATCTGTTTCACATGTGCAACTGTTATCGATTCAATAACATAATACTTTCCTTCTTATCCTCCTCCCTCCAGTAAAGTGGCACAACAAGACATTTTAATAGTGCTCAAATAACCTAAATGAGGCCTGTTTGCCCCTTTTCAATGTTTTCCTTTCTCTGTTCTCCTTCCTCATAGTTTGTTCCTCTGCTTTTAAGTCTCTTTAGCTGTAGCTCATGTTTTGTAGCATACATCTATACATATACATATACATATGGATTTAAATGGTTTTGTGTATTTTGTGCATGGCCAGTGTTGCTGTTGGGCCATGCCCCTTCCTCCCAGGAGAGCAGCAATACTCCGTTGAGCTCAACATCACAGTACCTTTTTGTCCACTTCTTCCTTTTCTAGTGAGCGATGATGGTGAGCATGAGTTCTTCTTTGGCTCTCACACTGCCTCTAGGAAAGCATCCAAGATATCATGGTGGGAGTATGGAAATGAATATGAGTGTTGGCATATTAAGGAACTCAGTGCAAAAGGGAAATGGTGGGATGTTTTTTTCCTCCAAAATCATGTGAGGGCTCAGGTTGTCTTTTCCTCTCCTATGAAAAAACTCCTCTTTTCCTGTGTAGGTGCATGAGTCAAAGTCTTTCTGGAGGTGCTCTGAATGCAAGACTCATTTCCAGAAACCCGAGGGAGTGGTAACACCCTTGGAGAGTGAAGAAGCTGTTCAAGAGTCACATTTCCCAGAAGGCAGTACATGTTCTATAAAATCCTCAGTATAATAAAACCAGGTAATGGAAATGCCACATTGGGCTGTCTCTTTTTGATGTTGAGCAATTGCCTAATGAACGGTGTCATAAACTAGCTTTCTAATGTGGGGTTTTATGCCTTCTGCATGGCTTAATTCTCATTAGTTATGAACCTAAGCTCTTCAGGCACAGAGGATCTAGTACCTGGCAGCAAAGGCTGAGAGAAGCTTGATAGCCATGAAGTCCTGAGGGTTGTGTTTGGCAGTCCTGAGGCCCCAGTCTCTGCAAGTCCCTGCACTGAGTAGGAGGGGGCAGTGGCTCTTTCTGCCTTTTTGCAAAGGGACCACATGGACTCCCTGTTGTGCCTGGGTCTCTCCCACCTTCTCTGATCCAAGTGCCCCGTAAGACTTACCCAACCACTTCTGCCGCTAACCTGACCATTTTTGCTCTTAGGGACATGGAATGCTCCTTCCATGTTGCCCTGAGGCCCCATGCTTCCCTGGATGGTGGACTCAACTCTCTTTTTCCTTGGCTGCTTTTAGTCAAAGGAGGTTGTTATCATTTATGCAAGATCAGTAGCTCGCAAAGGTCCCTAATGACAGTTCCTGCCCTACAGACCTATGCTATATGCTAAAACAAGGTAGATGAGGACAGAAATGAGGTGAGAGCAAGGAGAAAGAGCTAACATACAAACCAAGGACAGTAGTCGTCTTTGGGTAGTTGAGAGCACATAGCTCAACATCTGCTTTTTTTGCCCATATCTATGGGTGATGGAAGAAATATTAAACTGCCCCACTCCTAATCCTGCTTTTTCATTCAATGCCACATGATTCAGTTTTGCAATGGGCAAACAAGACTGAATCAAAAGGAAATAACTTTGCAGAGGCTGGTGTGCTTATCAGAGAAATTGGCTTGCTCTATCTTTAAACAACCTTGTGATTTATTGTGTTTATCTAGCAGATAGTAAGTTGAAGCAACTTAAAGCAGTTGGCCAAGAAAACCCCCAGCATATTGTACTTCACTGTAAGTGGAAAAGACATGTGCAAACATGAATGAACACTACTTAAGGCCTTCTTCCTGATCTTGCACATTCCTGCACAGAGTCACTCTGCTTTACATGTAGTTGAACTGAATAAATGGCCTGTCTTGAATTACATTTGGGATAAACTGGGTGTGTAATGTATCCAGCCAGCTTTGGTGTTCATGACTGTCACTCGTATAACTGAGCGGTGTGTTTCTTAGGCATTGCCAGGTTCAGAGACATCTCACAAGGACAAGCTGTTCTTATAAATAAATGAGAAATGTTGTGAAGGAAGATGGTAGGGAGGAACAACATCAATGCTTGATAGGCATATTGTCTGTATTGTATAAGCATTTCAGTTCTGAGGGCAAAATAAGGGAAATCCATTCGGGTTTTAATTGTCTTCTGCATCTCTTCAAAACATTCTGTGATAGTAATGAAATGCAGAAATTATTCTACTATTCTGTCATCGTTGGATTACTTCCTGCCCTAAGACTCAGGGGAATGGAGTAGCTCACAGTCTTTACCACTCTTTTCCCAAAAATGTCTCTGCTTCATAGTGGCAGTGAGTAATATCCTCTTTCTTTGCATGCACTAGACCAGAGTGTCCCTCTCCCAACTCCACAATAACATTATCTGGCTCCAGGACTGAAGGCAGCAGCTCCTCAAGCATTAGAGGCCACAGCCCAAACACATCAAAGTATCTGAGCAATGTGACTGTCGGTTGTCAAGATTTGCAGTAATTTCTCCCATTGAAGCCCAAGATCAATAGCCTGGCAGAAGTATACAAAAAGGCTGTACTTCAAGCAAATCACGGATATATAGCATCAAAACTTGTTCCACACAGCAAGGAACCTTTTCCTCTCCCAGTCCACTCTCTAGTCCTATCCTCTTTCCCCAGGACTCACAAGTCTGCACCTGGTTTGACAAGATTTCTTCTGTTGTTGCTGTCAAACCATCTCAGATCTTAGGAGGTAACTCAGCTGATTCTTCATTGTCTTTCTTGTCCCACCATTCAAAGGTTATTGCTGGAGGTTGCAGATACTGCCTTCATGGTTCTTTATGATTTTATACTGCCTCTCTTCCCCCTGGTACATCAGAAAGCAGTGGCCTGTCTTTCTCCTCTGAGGAAAAGGCCAACAGCACAAGCAGAGATGAATGCTCTGCATGAGGGCAAGCAAGTCTTTCCATTCATTGTCATTTCCTTCAAAAAAAGTCCGTGGTGTCAGAGTCAGAGCTGGCATAATAGAGCATCTTCTGCCTTCCATTAAATCAAGCATGTTTCTGTCAGTGCATAAGTCTCAGCAAGGTTTAGTTTCCATGGAAAGTGTGAGTTAAAAAAAGAGATGGATAGACAAGAAAAGAGAAAATTAAAATATCCCCTGCTTTAGGTCTAAGATCCATACATGACTTAAAAACTCTTTATAACCTCTTGCTGTTCCTTGTGGTTTAATGCATTTCAAGGTGTATCTGCTCATGTTTATCAGCAGTACTTCAATACCCAAACACAGACCAGATGCACTTGCATATCTTGGGATGAAAAGCCTTAGAAAGACAAAGCTGGTGATTCTCCTTTGTCTGTTTTTACCTCCTCTGTGGTGCCTGCCTGTCACTTTGTTCCTTAATGTGATCCTTTTGGAGAACCTTTGACCTAACCTGCAGACGATTTTGTACTTTTATTACTCAATAGCTTAATATTTTCAGCTATGTAGCTGGTTCTTAAAAATGAGATGAATGCAAGTGCAGAAGCCATGAAAGAATCACAGGAAATTTGTACCACATTTTTTAAAGCATTTGCAAACCCACTATGAAGAAGGTCTAAAGCAAGCACTCTAAGTCTCATTGTGTGCCACAGCAGTCGGAAGAGCCCATAGTGAGGATTCAGTCCAATTCTTTGTACCAGAGAGGATCTGGGACTCTGATTTCAAAGGTAATAACCATAAAGTGTCTTCTTCACCTAAGAGCTCATTAGAAAGTGTGATGAACATGCAGGCAATTGGCATGGCAAGGAGTGATAAGGTTTCTGTTCTGTATGACAGCAGGGTGAGTGAGGACATTCCTGAACTGGTCTCATTTTGGTGAGTGCTCTGACTGATTTTATAGGAAAATGAACCTACTGCCAAGCAAAGCTGTTTTACTGAAAAAGCTTTCTGCAGCACGTGGACCTCAAAAGCTACAATGCAGTTTCCAAAGCTTTGTAACACTACAAAAATGGAAAATAAGAAGTTGGAAATTTGAAATACATAAATGCATATTCCACTGGAATAAAGAGGTGGCATTGTTTAGCTTGTTACTCACTTCTGGCATTGTACTTTTGCTAAAAAATAGTGTAATTTCTTCTTTAAAGGTCTGCGAAAATTGCCTGTACAATTGAAGAGCAGGGCATGGAAAGCATTAAGGAGAGATCCCGGAGAGGAACTTCAAGGTGTTACTGCAACTTTTCTGACTTTCTCAGTGTAATACATTGCAAACAAAGTCCTGCTACAAAACATGATGAGTCTTCAAACTGCCCTGAAAAAAGAGCCAAAGTAAATGAACACAGTGGGACAAACTCAAAGGTATGTTTGAAATAAGCAAGTTTACCCTGGCTCGCTCACATGCGACTGTCTAAACAGAGGATCAAACGCCTTCTATTCATATTTCCTTACAAGCAAGTGACTCGCAGCCCCTACACACCGCCTGAACACAGCCAAATCCATCTAGCTGCGCATAAGGCTCTTTCATAATGCTCCGGCTACCTGCATTAACGTGTCAAGCATTATTCTTTGAATAGCAGGAACTGGCCACAGAGAGCTTTATTTCTTTTTTATTTGCCAGGGTTTCTCGAACCTAATGTCAGCAGGTGAAAACATTCTTCTTGATGTTTATGCTCTTAATAACACACTTCCACTCACAGCAAAGCAAACCCAGTTTGCTTTTACACTATTTTTCCTCCTAGCATGATGAGAAAATGCTGACTGTCCTGGTTTGAGGTAAAACAGAACCAACTTTCCGTGCAGTAATTTTACTTCATAGCTAGACCTCTTCTAACTCTCTGAAATTAGCAGCATGTTGTGCAGAAAATTGTTCACTTTCAGAGTGGTAAGACTTACGTTTATAGCTGATGCCAAGGACTGGTATGTAGAGAAGCTTTTTGTTATACTTATTGCATACACTGTAACAACCAAGGTCAGCTAATTTTTTATTTGCCCCACTGGAGGGCTGGAAGCAGAAAAGCAGGTCCAACCTGCAGGAGGGAGCAGACAGGACAGGTGACCCAAAACTGACCAACAGGGTATTCCATCCCATCTGCCCCATGCTCAGTATAAAAGCTGAGGGATCAAAGGGTCAGCCCTCTTTCTTCAATGGCTGACATCCGAAGAGGACCCTGGCTGTTCATCTGCCTTCGATCCTGATCCGTGTGTTCCTGATCCAGAGCTGGAATCCAGTTCCCATCCATCGCTGGGTCCAGCCTGGGAGTTCCCCAGTGCCTGCTGGTGACATCATCCTGGGAGCTTGATAGGGTTTTGTAAATATTGTATCTATTTCATTATTTCCTTTTTATTTTATTAATTTTTCATTAAAGTAGTTTAGTTCCTTCTAAACTTGTAAACTCCTATCTCTCCTCTTCTTCTTGGGAGAAAAGTGAGGGGAAAGCATCTGTCACCTGTAATTAGCCAATTCAGCCTAAACCACGACAGCATATTGAGGTGTACACAGATGGGGCATGAAAATGCTTACATTTTGCTTTGCTTTTGTTTATGCATTATTGTTTTGCCAGCGGTACTACAAATAACAAGGTATTTGTGGCAGTTCCAGCTTCTTCCATTTTCAGGGTAAGCCCTGATGTTCCTGGAAGACAGTCTGTTTAATTAGGTGGATCTGGCCTGCTCTTGAGAAATGTGGGCAGGGTGTAGGGGAGGAGATTTCTGTGGCCTTCAGCTTCCTGCAGGGAGCAGATCTCAGAGATCACTGGTGCATGAGGCTACTCGGCACAGCAGCCAGGCTCGGCTCAGCTCTGCCCCGAGCCATGCCTCTGCACGGGCCATGCTGCCAGTACATATTGTTCTCGTTTAGCTATGCACTGATTCTGCAGGTGGAGAACAAAATAGAAAGAAGCTTTTTTGCTTTGATTCCAGGATTCCCTGCTCATGGACCAAAGCAGAAGTGTTTCCATTAGTTTTTCAGTAGCATTCTGAATGTTTCTTCCCTGCAAGAGTTGAAAGGACTAGACAAGCCTGGCATTCACTGGTGTTTCACTGCTTGTGGATGCCTTGCAGAGATGCTTTTTCAGATGGATAGAGGAAGAAATTTGAGGCTGACTGCATCTTCGATGGAGATAAGTGAGCACATCTGCTATTGCTACATGGCACTTGCCAACACTGGCCCATTCTGTAATCTCTTGTCATTCCAGCAATCCCTGAGGGCAAACCTTCCCTCTGAAGCAGCCTTGTCACTGGGGGTGCCTTTGCAACAAGTCCAGTATTTTCCCTGAATTAGGGTACTTGCCTAAGTATTTGCAGGGTATCAGTATCAGGTTTCTTTTGGTGAAGTGATTAATTATATCAGATGAAGGCACAGGAAACACTGAAGCAGGAAGGCAAGTGAAGGCATGCAGAGGTACAGATTACAGCAGATTCACAGTAGGTGTGTAAAACAATAGATGCAGAGCCTAATGGAAAAGGCAAGACTATGTAGAGCTACAGATAGGACAAAAATAAACGGTAAAATCATCAACAACAAAAGCTAAAAATACCTGGAGAGGATGTGGACTACAACCAACCATTTTTCAGACAAGCTTCTAATTTCTCTGCCTTTAAATCTTTTGCAAACTGCTACCTCTAAGCAGTTCTGTGTAGGTGCTGAATGTTAATATATTTTAATCTAATCAAAGTCCAAAGTAAACAATCAGCCAAACGACAACCAAATAAACGGTCTGCATAGAAGGTCTCCAAGATAGGAAAACTGAGGCTGCACAGATTGCTACTAAATGCAAATCCTATGGTTCAGAGCTCTGGTTCAAATTCTGTGGTTCAGAGGGGGCAAGACCCCACTCTCAACTGTCCTCAGGGCAAACCTGAGGAAGAATTGTTCATCATGTCTGTATTTTACCCACTGGTCAAAGGATAAAGGCAGCCTTTTTCCAAAGGAGGATGCCCTGCTGGTGTCAGCACCGTCTGCCTGTGCGCCACTGCTGGTGCACAACATTTGAATCATGACTACAAGACATTTGCCATACTCTGCTGCACTGTTGAATCTAGGAGCACACAACAAGAACATCCTAGAGATGTCATGACAAGATGCAGGCTGAGGTGTGTGGGGGGGTTAGTTAAACTCCTAGGCCATGATGGACTTTACAACTAACAACCCAGGCAGAGGTGAGAAATAATGCAGACTTGTGAACATCCGTGCAAACAGACAGTGAGTGATATTACCTATGTGAGTGCTGGTAATTCAAGACAAGACCTAATAAATGAATGAGCAAAGGCATTAGAAGAAGCAGGGGGAGGATTAAAGCAGCAGTGATGGGGAAGTCATTCTTGCAAAAGTTAGCACACATGCACCTGGGCATTTGGCAATGATTTGTGTTTTGATTTTGTTTAAACTTGTCAAATAAGTTAGTTAAAAAAGGTAGTAGTACCTCGTATCTTCCAATTAGACATTTGCAGTCAGAGTGGGCTTTAAGGAAAGGCCTGAGTTCACACAGAAGAACAGCCATAAAGGACACCTCTGGAAAGCTGTACATTCAAAAAGAACAAAGTGAAGAAAACATGAAGGTATCTTTTGGGCAACAGATCAAATGGATACTGGAGACTGATGTCATTACACAGGTGGGAGGATTCACATAATAACAGAGGAACTGGCTGAGCTCTTGCACTGTGAGTGGTATTAAAGGTGGTGTCCGAAAATTTGAACTTTGGAAGCCAGGTGAGGGTCACAAAGAGAAGGTTTATTTGATCAGAAAGACAAGGCTGGAAGATGATCTCAGAAACTTCTTTATATGTCTGATGTGTTTTTTAGATCCCAGCATAACACTGTAGTGGGCATGTGTGAAGATGAAGATCTGAAAGTTTTAGAAATACGAACAGAAAAAGAGAGCTGAATGCTGATGACGGTATGTAGGAGTGAGCGTCAGAACTTTCACACTGCTTAGATGTTAAAGTGAGTGGAAGGAACATTGTGAATCTATCAAGAGATAAAGAGTAGGAACAGAGAAAAATTAAGAGGGAAGTGAAAGGACTGAGTTTTGACAGTACTAGGTCATATCTTCAAAGCATGTTTAATGGTGAAACTTCACTGATGTCAGCAGAGCTCATTTTATTTACCACATGCTGAGGATCTTAGACTGCCTAAAAGAGATATAGGTTAGAAAGTGAAGACTGTGAGGGCAGACAAAAGCTGGAATAGCTTTCCAAGGTGAGTGGTAGCCTCTCCAGTATCAGAGGTCTTAAAGAACATGTTAGACAAACTAGTGCCAGGATTGGCAGACATAGGTGTGGATCAGCCTGCCATCGGGCAGGGCGGTGGAAAAAGGTTTCTGCTCCTGTAGTTTGAAGAAATGAGATACAAATGGGGCTGAGGACATGGCGGCTCAGTTTAGCACCAGAGTACTAATACAAGTCCTGCTCTTTCCAAGCACTGCCTGGATACCTCATCAAAGTTATTGCTAGGCTAAAACCAGTAACCTGAACGAAAATTTCTCCTCTCCTATGGACATTGACCTGCACAAATCTACTCTCTTGTCTGCATTTTGATACACAGTGATTAAGAGCTGGCAATAAAATCCCTTCCTCTCATTGGACACTAAAATCTTCCTGTAAACAAAGAAAATCTAGATGAATTAGACTGCCAACAACTCAGAACAATTTCTTGTGGTTGGGAAGTTACATCTGAGACTGACTGGAAAGCAAATGTGACGGAGACTAGAACAATAGCAACTTTCAGACGGAAGCCCACCAGTTGCATCCCCTGATGCAAACAGATTTTGAGAAGGGCTTCTTTCAAAGGCACTTTGCACACACACACGTCATTTGGAGGTAGCATTAACATTCATGTGGAATGGATAACAGATTTTTTTTTTTTAAATGCAAGGAAGTTGTATTGCTTCAGAGAACTCCAGTTCTTTTTATAAAAAAGGAGAAAGCAAGCTGCTTTTCTCCGAGAAGGTCTGGTTTGCCTGAATGAAACTGCTGGTTCCAAGTGAATTTTGAGGACTAGAGAGGGAACAGAAAAGCTTAATTTTGTTTATAGATGTGCACAAGTTCAGACACATGCAGTTCAGAATAGGTAGCTGGATTGCAAGTGTAACCGTGTCCCAACTCTGACAATAAAATATTTGTACCAAGTTGTCAAAGTATAAAATACACACCCTGCGGAAAAATTCTGTTACCAAGGACAGTAAAGGCAGATGTTGAGGAAGTAACTTGGAGCAGAAAGGAAGACAGCCAGTTTTCTGAATTGATTTATTCCATTTTAATGCATTTACTTCCAGGGATCCTGATCATACAGGCCTGGTTCTGCTGTGTATTTTCTTCATCATAAAGACATACAATGAGCCACAAAGGCTGGAGCCACACGGGTCGGATCAGGATCAAATATTCCACAAAACTCCAGGGGTTTTCTGATCCAAGGCTTTGCTCTCTTCCATTTCATAGAGAATAGCTAGGTTTGGGTTCCAGGTCTGGCTTCTTTCATCTACAGGGAAATCTTTGGCTGAGCGGTTTTCCTGTGTTGTCTTCTCCCAAGATATCACCAAAAGAAATTCATGCAAGTTGGCATGTATCAGAGATAAACAAAGACAGAAAACTGTGGGAAATATTTGTAGACAAAAGATTTCGTTCAGACTGAACTTTATGAGTGCTTACAATTCAAACTTTCATTACCAGTATTGGTTTTGTCTGAGAATTTTCACAGCTTTATTCTGACAAGTCCTAATCTGGGCATAGAAGGAGAGGACAGCTACATGTGTGAGCAGATGAGACTCTAACACGTCAGCCAAATGAAGTCTCCTGAACAAGCAACTGAGCGAACAGTCAAGCTCTTTATACAGGCTGATGGAAAATTAAGGGAATTAAATAGCAGGCTGGGAGCATTTTAGGGAGGAACTGGGTAGCCCTGGGCTCCGTATGGTTCTCAGCTATCAGTAGTTTCCCAGAGACCTGGGTTGGGCAGAGACCTTCCCTTTGGGTAGTGAGTCCAAGAGCGGGACCACAGAGGCTAGGGCATGCTACCCCTCTTCTCTCTCTGTCTTTCCCCATGCTTAGATTGTGTGTGTTGTGGACCCCGGTTCTCCTGCCCATGGTCATGCTGCCAGCCCACTCCTGTGCCCAACTTGCAGTGTGGAGCAATGCTGGCAAGGCCAGTGCCCACATGGCCACCATGTGAAGGACAGGGCTTGCACTCACTGTTTGGAAAGCTGCTCCTCACTAACCAACATCAGCAAAGAGAATCCGTAGTTCCTCCACACACTCTTGGCCCAGAGAGCAGCCGCAGGACATCCTTCTGCAAGGCTTTGTCTGTGCCCTGAGAAGAGCATAGACCTCACTCATCCTGGTCAATTTCCTCCTCAGCCAGGGTCACCTACATGGTTTCAAATTGAGAGAGGACAAAAAAGTCTTCAAAAAGGCTGGATAATGTGGGAAAGAAGACCTTTACTCTTGACTGAGAGCTCTGGTCTCTCCAAACAGCACTGGGAAGAGAGAGCAGGACAACCTCTTCTGGCACCTGACAGTCTTCTCCACCTCAGACACAATTCCACATCTGTTCAGCACTCATTGCCACACTGCAATGGGCTTATGTGGGCAGTGAAGAAAAAAGGTTTGTGTTGATTTCTTTGTTCCCTTTTCTTGGGCTGTGCAACATGACAGTGATATTTCATTCCCTGCTTGTGATAGCAAGCGCATCTCCACCAATACCGGCCCCAAATACCCACCATGTGTTTCTTGCAGCCAGCACAAATTAACCAGTGTGGAAGGAATGCTAAATATCAGGAGGGCTTCTAGGCTAACAGATCATGCACAAAGTAAGAAAGACCATGAAAAACTGGAAAAAAAAAGAGATTCCCTGCCTTCAGTAGAGCATTACTCAGTCGTCAGCTATGTACTTTTGAGCTTCTTTTGCTCCCCTGCCAAGATTTGGAGAGGGAAAATCAGGACAGATACATGAAAAGAAGAACAAATAATAATATAAAGATAAGGAAAAAACCCAGCATGTCTTAGATCAACCTTAACTCCCCCCACTGCAGCTTACCCATCTAACATTTTGTTAGTGACGACAATAGAAACTGTGCTTAAACCATATTTCAAAAAATTGACAGCTCCAGAGCATCTCCATTTTCTCCCCTCGCCTTGTCCTGTTGTGTAACTGCGTGTCAGGCCAGGAGCCAGAGCTGACATCACGTTGCAGAGGACTGCCCTGGGTCTTGCATAACCTTAATAGGACAGCCACTTGGAAAGTGTTTATGTGCCATTAGAGAGGTTGCTCTTGTAGCCACTCTACTGCATTAGGGTAACAGAGTCATTATAGATCAGGAACAAGTATTAATTGCATTTGCATCATTGATGTTCACCATGAGGTATTTCAGTGGATCCTGGCACTTCAGGTCTTGTTCCCACCTCCCTAGGAGCCAAACTCTTGCCATGGTAAGTGACTGCAGCTGACTGCAGTGCTGTTGCATTTTCTCCCAGGAGGGTTTTGTTACCTCAAAATGGTTTGTGATTACTCCATGGGGCTATCATGCAAAAGATGCCCAGCAGGCTGCAGGTAGGTTCATGGTCCATGCCCAGCATCATATATTGCTGAATAACAGCATCTCTATTTGACAGTGGTATGCTTACTGAGTCCAAAAGCTCTAATGTGCTTGTTCTTTCTGGCTGTTATCTATGTTGCAATAAGTGGTAGCAGCCTGTAGAAATGGAAGTGTGAGGGAACTGGGGAGGGAGTACAATACATGCAGCTCTGCTTGAAAAATGTGTCCTCCTCCCCATTCCCACTGTGACACGCAGATCCACTTTTCTGTCCTGTAACAGGCAGAGGCCAGGCAGACACTGGCTCTAGCACATGCTGCTTTGCTCACCTCACTGCTGGGATGAGTCCTGAAGCAAATTAAAATGATCAAATCCTGATGCAAATTAAGAGCCTCCAGCCTGTATCTGCCCTTAGCACTGTCTTTCCACTTGAAAGGAAGGATTCAGGACGTGGTCATGGAAGTGAAACACAGCAGACGGCTATGCTACTTTTCCAACGCAGAAGGTGACATGCAGCTTCCTCTAGCTCTGCTTTCAGGCTGGCCCTTACCTTCCTGGCCTCCACACATTTCATGATGATTGGATACATGCACCTTCTTGTATGCCCGAGGAAGACAGGATGCAATTCAATAAAAAAAAAAAGAAGAGGGGGAAAAAAGGAAACAGAGAGAATTCCTCACCAGCTGAGATGGGGCTCAAACCTCTACATCCTGCACTACAATTTAATCTCCTTGTACAGGTACAGATGAACTCACTCTAAATAGTATCAAGAGAAAAATGACTGCCTGTTTTAATTCCAAGCGTTGCATTATGTCCCTTCTTATTTAGCAGGGTGATAGTGTTATTTATAGGGTATTAAACAAGATGTAACACTTCTCTGTCTCATTCTCTTCCTGTATTGCAGCTAAACAATTTTAAAGATGACAGCTACCAACATTCATTAAGTGAAGATTTGTTTTGGTAAATTTGTTCCTGACATAATTATGCTGACAAGCCCTCAAAAGAAAGATCTGTCCTAAAAACTTTGAGTGAGATGCTTTGATTGTACTTTTAGGCTGAGTGAGAGAAATTCTGCTTTGCTGCAGAAACCTTTCATATACTGCAGGCTGTTGCCATTCTGCTTCCATATGGTCCCAGCAATTCTCACTTTCTTAGCAGAGCAAGTTGGGGCAAAAAAAAAATATTGGGAAATGTATTCTGCAGCATGTCCCCGCATTTTCTTTTTTTTTAGCCCAAATATTTCTTCTTTGGCAGGAGCAACGAAAATGCTTTTAAAATGGATGAATTACCACACCACAAGAAGTCAGTTCACAGAAGCACAGTTTGCCCCATGGATCCTGATGATTTTATAACCGTCTGGGTCACTATAAAAGGTCATACTACCAAAAAAGCCAAACAAACCCGGAATAGCTTTGGCTTAGAGAGCTCTACCTTTAGCTGGTTACCCACAATGGTGTACAGGATTTACAAGATCATTAAGTATCTAAACAGAGTACTCCAGGCTCAGTAATTTTCAAATAACAGCTGATTTTAATTTTTTCTTTGGCATTTATACACACATCCTATTGCAAGCTTGATTCATTTCTTTTTGCAGTGGAAAAAATGTTGAAGCTGGAATAGGAAGTCAAGAATGTGGGAATTCATACATTGCGTGCATATGTGGTTTAGTGGTGTGTGCCATTTGTACACATCACTTACTGGGGAAGTTAAATCACTTTTGGATACAAATTTCAGCAACTGCTTCCAAAATTCCATCCACTTCAAAACTTTGAAGTTACATTCTCCACAACCTGTTATTGAAATATTTCTTGCCAGCTCAAAGCAAGCACCATTTTCTGAAGCAGAGGGTTTTTTTCCTCTGCTTTGCAGGCTGCAAAGTGACGCTCTTTACTTGCACTTACAGACTAGCTCCCCCAAACTGGAACTGACTGTCTTCTCTCTGTTAGGAACACAGCAGTTCTTGTGTACTGAAGTTTTGGGGTTTTTTTTAACTTCTCAGACTTCCTTCATTGTCACTGATGAAAATGAATGCAGTGCTTTTCCATGTGCAAACAGGACTTCATTCATTTACACAGTTATCAAGGAAGCCTTGGAGTTGTGGACATGCACACAAGGCTCTGACGGTCTCAGCTAACTACTGTTCCTTTGTGGTGGATGTCTAATGCAGTAGTGACACAGAATTTACATGACAAAGGAATTAAAAAATATCTTTTAGCACTGGCTTCCAGATGACTGAAGAGCAGGTTTCAATAAAAGGACTCGTGACTCATGTACCAGTTTGCAAAATTGCTTCCCATCGCTGGAAGGAACAGGTTTCTCTTTGTTCCTTTCAGGCTGTTTCCTGCACCAGTGGCAAGACTGGGCGCCATAGGAGCTGGTGGTCTCTTTGCACTGGGAAGCTGTGGCTTCCCTCTGAATCTGCTGTTTGAGTCCTGAGTTTGCTACAGCTGCCCTGCCCACTGGTGGTCACCTGGCCTACTGAGATTAGTGGTCCCCTTGCCCCCTTGCATGAACAACCTCCAGCAGTGTCAGTTCAGCCTTGGGGTGGTGGGACCAGGTAGGTCCCGGTGCTGGTTTGAGCTGGGGGAGTGCTGGGTGATTTGGAGCAGTCTTCTCTAGAGCTTGCTGAGCTTGATGGCCTCCTCAGCATGCAAAAAGTGCTCCTCCAGAGAGGCTGCTTTCACCAGCAGCTCAGTTAGTGAAGGGATTCATTTAAAAGCTTATCTCCTCTCCCTCTGTTGGTGCCGCTCTGGCTGTGTCCAGCCCCCCTTGCCCCGTGCCTCCACAGCTCTTGCCAAACATTCAAGCTTTTTAGTGCATTTCCCCTCGTTCCCATTACAAAAAAAAATTCGGCTGATGCAAAGATTGCCTCTCTAGGGGAACTCATCTTTGCTGGGCAATAATTGTCACTGTAACCTTCCCAATGGAGTTTAATTATGTGCTTGCGATTAAGCAATTACGCATTATCAGGAACAGAGTAAATCAAGACTTTTATCTCCACTAACAGGATATTTCCTGTGAGCGCTCCTGCCAAAAGAACCTAGGGGAAAGATGGGACGATTTTGCATGCTACGTAAGCGTGTTTATGTAGGGAGCTCACAGCACCATGCCTTGGATGCAGCCACCTCTGCTCCAGCTCCAGCTCCAGCCCGGCTCCCGCCCCACACAGGCAGGGGACTGGACCCCCATGGTACCGAGTGGTTGGGTGGCTGGGAACCCCAGCCACTTTTGTGACGGCCAAGCCCTGCTGAGAAGCAGGCAAATTGGTTTCGAAGATGCTACACACTTGCAGATAAAATTCCTCGGGCGCAGTCGGATGGTTGCCCTGTCTGAAGGTGCTTTGCTTGCAGAGAGGGGGATCTCGGAGCTGCTGCAAGCTTTGCTGTGCAGATGAAAGAGGAAAGAGGCCACCCATGCTCTCGCTCGTTCTGCATTCAATTAGCTTGCTCGCTGATGGGCTAGCACTGCAGAATGGATTTTCCCACTGATTGATCTCTTAATGTAAATGAGTTCTGGTTTTAAACTCAAACCATGCATACTTTTTCCCCTTAGAGCTGTTGTTCTCTCGTATTCTGCTCAGAGTATGCTTTCCATCTAGCTAGGATCTGCAGCACCATTGCAGTTGAGGGCTTGCGTTATCATTATTTATATAAACATCCCTGAGATGGTCATTTGCCTCAGAATATCTGTATTTATTTATTCTTTTCTTGTCTCTCCTCTTATACTGTTTAAGAAGACTCTGAAAACCTGTGCTGTGCAGCTCTTCCTCTGTTCCTCCAGACTCTTTATGCAGCAATAATTAATATATAACGTGTGAAATTTTTCCATCTATGTCTACAAAAGCATGACTAGCCAATAATAGCGATGTTTTGAGCAAACTGAGATTCATTCACATATTATAAAATTTAAGTTTAAAAAAGAGATTGTCCTTTTTTTTAATGCAATACATGTCTCTGGTTTGAAATACTTCTCTTCTTCATGATTTACATGTTCCCTATTGTCTTTTTAGACCTTGATCAGGAACTTTACCTTCTGTATGTGGAGGAAGAATTATTGTGAGCCTAGTGGCTCACTTCTCCAGAGCCAAAATGTCACATGAGCCTTTTGGGATCTGCAACAGTAAAAAAGGTAATAAATATAGCCATTAGCAGTGCTAAGAGCTACGGGGAAATCATGCTTAGATTCTTTTCCACAATTTATTTGCAATGCCTATGCCTAAGAAAGTGAATCTGATACAGGAATTTAAGCAGAATAAGCTTTAATGCAATTATGCCCACCTTCCAAAACAGACTGGGTCAGTACTTCACAACCCAAAATCTCTCCCCCAGAGCCTAATTTCTGTGTGCTCAGAAAAACAGAAGCAGAAAGATAACATGATAGAAAGGCATTAATTCAGGATAATATTATAGTTGCCTTCATAGAAAAAGAAAAGACAAATGCAACTTTTAAAACTTGCTGTTGTCATAAAATTGAAATTTTCCTTAAGCAAGGATGGCATTTCAGAACACTGCTATTTAACATCTAATCACATTCAAATAGGAACTTCATAATAAATATTTATAAGCTCATGAGTTTTGAGATTATTTCTATTAAAAGCAACATAATAACTCTGTCACTTTTGGTTTCTGTATGAAATCTGGAAAGAAAATCCCTCAGGTATGACTGAAGATATTGTAAATTCTTGCTGTCAGGAACAAGTCCAATCACATTTGGGTATATAGGTTTTAAAATAATAATCGGGATTGTTTAGATTAAACAAGATCCTTGGGTGAACTGAACATCTACTTATGCTACTTTGTACCTTGTTTTCTTTTTCATAGCCACATGGGGTGATTGGAAATAGTGAAGTAACCCCAAATCAGTGAAAGAGTGGGCAGTTTCTGGCATGAAAAACGGTGTAAATCTGAGGTGCAACAGGCTGAAGTGGGAACTGATCTGCAGTGTGGTTCATAGGCTATTAGGGATGTTGGTGGTCACAGGCAGTGTTGACTTTCCTGTTCAGAGCTGACTGCATCTCCCATGCAGCCTTCCCCATTGTGCCTGGGGGCACTGGTTCTTCAAGACATGATTTAAGACTTTCTGGAATTTTGGGGGACAAAGGGTCAGTAATCTGATGCTTATTTAGGACATCAGCATTGTGCCTGAACTGTTTCTTGAAAAACACTAAAAATTAAGGAAAGAAAAATTCTTTGATATGATCCAAAAACATCTTGTGACAGAAATCCTTGGGCTGTGGTTAAAAATATCAGGCTGGCCAGATGGTACTTACAGAGGCATCCGTGGAGATTTGAGATAGATGTGTGTCAACCAAAAGCAGAGGTGGCAGAGGAAGATGCTCTGTCAGTGGTGTTTTTCAGCCCTGTGGGGCAGAAGACCAATGTGTGTGGCCATGCAGAGTATTTGAGAGCCGCCAGTTCCTGTCCAGAACCCTTCTCCACCCCATGTCCAGTCCTCTCAGAACTGGTGGAGAACATGTGAGCAAAGAGCTAGGAAATGGGAAAATCCCCTCTCAACCATGCAGCACGACAATCCCTGTATCAAATGTCCTTTTGTCCCAGAACTCACCCACTCCTCACCCATGTTGTGCACCCCCAGGCACCTCCTACCAGTGCTTCACTTCAGTGTCCCTTCCTGCTCCCCATGGCCCTCAGGAATTAAACCCGTGGCTCCTCTGCAACAGCTGGACGGGATCCCAGGACCTCGTGGACATCCCTTCTCCTCCTCAGTGACACCCACGGGGGTGAAAAGTCACAGGAGTTGAAGAGTCAGCATCTGCAGTGCTGAGTTGTTTGATTTCTTTTACAGCAGTGCTCATTCCCATGGCTTCAGTGTGTCCCACAGCCCAAAATAGCTGTAAGGCCAAGCATATCATGTGTGTGGCAAAACAACACCTCACCCTGCCCATACAGGGACCCAGAAGCTTTTCTGCAGAATGAGGATACTTGAGAGCAAGATGCAACAGGCTGTCTGCACCCAGCAGCTGCAGAGGTGAATTCAATTCCGTGCTCCCAAAAGAGAATTTTCACCAAGTTTTGTGTTAGGTCAAGAAGTGTGTGTGCAGGAGCCCCACAATATTGCTACTTTAATCAATAAAGTGTAACCAAGAAGTCCTCTAAAAGTTATCATCTTCTCCTTATAGAGGCTCTTGGCGACCGGCAAATTTTCATTATTCCAAATTTCAGAGCCTGTTGTCTGTTATCTATTTGCCCTTTGGATTGTGGATGAAAAAATCTGTGCTGTTTACAAACTGCTGGACATGCAGTGCCTCATCTAAACACAGAAACCGCAGTACTTCTAGTCTCTCAGGGCCGTTCACTTGCCTTTGGAGGCATTTATTGCATCTTTTCCTTTCTCTCTGTTTTCTTCCTCTTACAGTTTGGATTCAAATATTTACACTAATACAAATATTTAAAGAAATGTAGTTCTCCTGAAGTCTGGAAGCAGCAAAATCAACAAATGAGGGTGAAGTCTGAAGTGAATGAAAGAACAAAAACTCATGTTACAGCAAAGGCATAACTACAACTGATGATTTTTTCTGTAGACAATAATGTTTTACTTCATAAAAACTAAAAGACAGTTGCAAATTTCCTTGGTCCTTTCAAGATACGAAGAAAAGAAAATGACAAACAGTTCACTGAAGAATAATAATGGAATTAGGCAGTTATCAAGAACGTGTAATTGGAAATTATCAAGAAAGCACACTTAGAAGGACAGGAGTTCAAGCAAACTTCTTGCATGATAAAACAGTAGTGTTCTTAAGTATAAGCTGCAGTATCAGTAAGTTGTTGACCAGAAATACCAGGAAAAACCACTGTGTTTATTATCCACTCTCACATGACTCATATAGCACATTATCTTCTAGCAACACACAGTGAACATGCCAGCCAGATTTTCTCAGGATCAATTATATGTATATCCAAGTGGAAGGGTGGGACAACATCTATGAGAAGAGTGGTCAGATAGTCAGATATAGGCCATATAGAAACTTGTTTTCCATTTTTTTTCCTAGACTTATTCTTACCAAACCTCTGTCTCCTTCCAATTCAGTTTTGCGAAGACTTCAGCAGCATGCCACATATTCAGTAGTTCAGAGATCATGGTCAAAGAGTGTCTGATTTTCATGATAAATCTATTTTTTCTGCACTCAGAGCATCCATCCTGCCCACCCAGAGTGGAGAGGAGGCAGGTTTCTTCCAAGATTTTCCTTGCATGCTCCCTGGCTGGAAGTAAATATGTCAAAATGGGACCTCTGTGCTTGAGACTGGATCAATAAAACCACTTTATGCCTTGTAAAGGGATAATGCAACTGCTCCCGTTTAAGCAGTGATGTCCTGGTAACTTTGATATTACATCACAAGTGAGTACTTGACTTCTAGGGCTGTTGTGAGGTAGGCCCAATTTCCAGTGCACCCACCATTACAGGAATGCCAGCAAAGGCCACAATCAAAGCTGTATCTCTTCTGTCCTGCAGGTGCTAGCGCTGATGTGAGAGGACGGGCAGCTTGGAATGACTTTTCCCCTTTTTAGGGATGACTTGGGAGTGAAGTGATGGCAAGGGCCAAGGTGCACCTTACACTGTCTTTTTTCTGTGGCCAGGCTTGTGCTAAGACAGTTTTCAGCCTTTGGGAAAGACCATGCATTATAATGTGGAGGAGTCAGGGCTCACTTGCTTGAGATCACAGATTAAAAGAAATTTAAAAGAAAGGAAAGATGTTTTGCCTCAGATATTCTGAATCATTTCATTTAGCTTGAAAAGTTCGAACAAAATATTTTGCTGTTTTGGCACCAGCTATTTTGGCAATTCTAATTCCATTAAGAAGTTCAACAATTTCACTTCTTGCCCAAATGCCTGAAAAAAACCAGTCCAGATGTAGTATCAAAATTGTCATGTGTAAGAGAAGATCTGATTTTGACCATCCCTACTGAATACAGCACTTGATGGAAAAAATAAGGTGACATTTCTGTGCTGCCCCAAGAGACTGCAATTCCTTTCCAACAGATCTCCATAGCAGTATCCCCCCATGTCTGAGCTCTGGACTTTCTGATTGTTGAAGAGTCCGAAGTTTTCATACATGATCTCTTTCCCATGTTTCCAATGCCAAAAACGCATACTAGGATCCTTCTCTCTGCATCACAATTCTGTTGAAGTTGGGGCCCCTTTGTCTTTGTACATGGCCAGAGGGAGCATCAAAGTGTAACTGGTACTGCATGGCACTGCCAGATCGTTGAGTTTCACTTGTAAAAATGCAAGGCAAAGCTTAATACTTGGATAGCAATAAGCTGTATTTAAACCAATGACCTACAAGGTGAAAAGGCTCCATAACCCATTATTAATTTCATGAATCATGTAGCCCTCTCATCATAAAAGAAATTGTTACAGCTTGGTAATAGCAGCAGAAGCTGTTGGAGTGAAAAACCCTTTACTGAATAATGGAGGAACACAAGAACTGGGTAAGTCATACAGTATTTTTCTTACAGCGTTTCTCTGGCAAAAGATCCACATACATTTGGTTTCTGTGCTGTACCTTGGTTATCCAACTTCCCACATGCTTGACATACCCTCCTTCTCGATGGCTGTGATGGCTTGTATTGAGCTCTCTACCACCTTTATATATCATTACACAGCCCGATAAGTGTGAAGTCCTTTACTCTGATGACCAATATCACAAAGTCTCTCCCTCAGAAAGAATAACTTGATAATTAAAAAAATGTCAGATGCACAACTTCATCACACACTCATGATTTACTGTTGCTGTTGCTGCAGAGCTGTGTGGGGAAAGCAGTCTGGTGGCCTGGAGTTCAAATCTACAGCAGTGCATTCAAGATGTCTGAGCTCTTGAGAGCATTTGCTGGTATAGTGAATTAAATTTAGAGCTGTGCAAATCCGGCTTTGGATTTAGATTTGTGAGACTCACCTTTGACCTGGCTTTGGATGGAGATTTGGATGACTGTCTAGTGCAAATATATGTGCACAGTGCATTTTGTGCTACCTTTCAGCACACTGAAAGGGTACAATTTCTACAAAGAATACTTTACCTACTAGTTACCATTTCAGGCTATGGCATCTGCTTATGGTAATGTCCCATCTTTTCTGTGAGATCAGGCTTTAAGATGTCTGCAATAAGAATAATTTCAATTTAATAGCCTTGATGCAAACGGCAAACTGGGAGAATACCATCAAACATTGATATGTTGTAGACAGGGGTCTGAGTAAGTGGATTAATGTATAGACTTCATATAAACCATAATAGACAGACAGCTGCTCAGACAGCAAGACAGATGTGGCTCGTCAGGGAAGGTTAGGTTTGCACTGTGATGGTCTTTGGGTTTTGCCTTTCCTTCATGAGGACGGGGAAGGTAAAGCTGAGGAGGGAGCTTCTGGATGTCCAGAGAGATGCTGGAAAGCACTGTGTCAGGAAAGACCTTCCTGGGATGTTTTAACAATTAAGAATCGAACCCAGCCTTGCAACAAGAGATGTCCTCACAGACCAGATAAAACCAGGAAAACCTATCTGTGTCCTGTATGTGGCCGGCACCCTCTGTCTAGTCCTTCCTCCCTGTAATTAGCACCCAGACATGGGCATCAATGTCAAAAGCTGCATCTCTTTCCTAATCTGGTTTCAAAATACTCCGCCATCTCAGCCGTCCAGACTTCCTGTGCTAATGGTTGCTATGACAGGAATTCTCTCTTTGATCCCTTTTTGGGGACACCCTTCAGTCTGCAGCAGTGATTACACTGGTCACAGCTTCCTGTCAAGCACTGTCTGTCCGCTAAAAGGAAAATGGAAAGAACAATGGAAAGCCAGCCAAGGTCCTTGCTATATTCAATACAGAGTAACACTATACACAGGCTAAATTTAAAATAAATAAGATTAAATAATATAAAACAAAGTAAAGTGAAGTAAAATAAAATAAAATAAAAATGCTAGAAGATAATTCTGCCCTTGTAAAAAAGACAGGAATGGTAATAATGTAATTTTTCAGATTGTATCTGCATCACAGACTGTGAGCAATAAATTCATCTGGTTGAATCTAAGAGGAATGAAGACGAATTAGCATCCTCTGATCTTGATTTGAGGAGAAACCCCTTGGGGCAAAATCTAAAAAGGGCATCCACTGACTGCAAATTTCTGAGACGTTTGGAGCTAAAAGGCACCTCCTGAAACAGACCAGAGCCTGTCAGCTGCCAGCATCCATATGCTTTGTGCCCATCCTGGCCACCCCACCGCCCTATAGCTGCAGGACAGGGGCTTCAGCATGGCATCAGTGCTCCCTGAGCAGACAGACATACCCTTTGCACCACAGCTGTGGCCTTTTTTTGGATTCATCTGCCATTGACTCAGTCTGCATAGAGATGCTGAGCACCAGCATGTCCCAAGGGTGGCTTTGCAGCTGCGCTGAGCAGGAGAGGCACATGCAGCAGGTGAAGGGGACGCAACATTGTCCATGCCTTTGTCTGCTCAAATGCCACAGCCCCGGCCCATGGACCTCTCACCCCTCCTCATACAGTCTTTTCTCTGTTGTCAATTTGCCTACACATTGTCACACTGTCGTTACAGAATATTCTCTATATTATTCTCTCTATAGAGTTATATTAAAACACCATAAGTATAGGCTCCAGGACTGGCTGCAGTTAAACAAAAACCACTGCAGCGATTGCCAGGAAACTCAGTGGTGCTTTCCCATGCACTGTAACTCTGCAGTAGGCAATCTGCATATCTTGGAGAAACATGGCAGGAGAAGGTGGTAATTAAGAGTCTGGTGATACAAATAGGCATTTTGGTAGCTTTGCTGCAGCCAGAGAGCTTTGTGGTTTTGCTTTAGCTGAAGAGCTGAAGATCTGGACCTGGTTCAGCCAGAAAATAAGACAGGAAAAGGGAAAAACAAACAGCGTGTGAAAAGAGCAGCTCATTGAAATGTTATCCTCCTCCACTTATGACATACAAAGGGACAATGCCAGATTTGGGACCAGGTTCCCCTTGCCTCTTTCTTCTTTTCCCAAAGCTGATGTGAGAGAGAGTCCCCCAGACCCAGGAAGGAATGCAGAGCTGGAAAGGTTATGGAAAGCATTCTGTGGGCTGGTCCAAATGGAAAATTGGAAGAAATGCAAACACTCACTGTGATTCCCAGGTATTACACACTCACAGGGGCACACATACAGCTGTAGGTAGGAAGAGAGCTTTTGGCATGTTGAAGGCTGCAGATGTCTGTCTGAGCTTCCTAATTCTACCAAAAGTTCTGCTGCTTTTGAGCCTCCTGCTTCTATGTCACTGCTCCCTTCCCTTGGGTTTTTTCTGCCCTTCTTGTTCATATAAATACCCAACCGAGGGAGGAGGAAAAGCTTGCAGAAGGCAGTACTTGCATCTCACTCCTCTATGGACTTAGGACTTCATTCTGTCTTTCTCTTCCACCAGCCACAGGTTTCCATGAGTGCTTGCATACCGAGGGCTGTCTGCTTCCAAGCTTAGCGGTATAAAAGAAAGCTTGCACGGAAATCTCCTAATCAGCTTGTGCTGGGAAGACAACTCAAAGCAGGGGATGATGTAATGCACATAAAAATTGTGGAACTGAATAAAGGATCAAAAATGGGTTTTAGATATCTCGATCGCCAGCTAAAATGCCAAGAGCAATGTGAAATAAAGCAACAACTGTGAAAATGAGAGGAAGCAAAGTACATTTTCCTTTCTTCCTGATAGACTCAGTCTTGGACTCTTCAGTGACAGTCTATTAATTTTCTGTGGGTTTTGGCATCAGAAGCCTTATGAACACACAGAGACATATATTCTGCTGAATCTTAAAGCTTAGTTTTAATGTTAAAAAGTCAAGGGCTTTCACATCAACAGCTCTTTGTACACACTGTAAAAATATAGATATTTTAAAACGCCCTTAAAGTTCAAGCTATTACCATCCCCATCTGGATTCCCCACAGTGAAGCAGAAATGCAAGCACTCATCATCACACATCCATGCTGGTCGAATCATCTTGCCAGAGGGAGCTTCTGGGGAGCACTACGGATTCACACAAGATGGGGCAGCCACAGTGACTTCGTTGGGTTTTGGACTGTCACTCAGCCACCCCCTCCCTTTACCAAAGGCCTCACGTTCTGTTTTTCTGGCATGCTACAAAGCTTAAACAAGATCCCCGAGAGCTCCCACTTTACTCCCTGAGGTTTGAATCGGGGGCTTGACCCTGCTTGAGACGGGCTGGTGGCTTCCCCAAAGCTCCTTTTATTCTGTATTGCTTTGGCTCAGGCATCCTATAGACTCTTGGGCTTTCCCTCTGCCTCCCCCTCTGCATTCATCTCTTGGCTCCCTGAGAGTGGGTAAGTCCATATGTCTGTGCTCTTTTGTTTCTTCATTTGCTCTGCTGATCTGTGCACGATTTCCCTTTGTTTGCTGAAGCGTTTTCTAGCCTCTCCTCAAAGCCTGCCTGCTGAGCCAATGCCACCACCCATGGAGCTCGGCCACCTCACCCCCTACATTCCCACGTGCTGCAGAAAATGGCAAGCCCGATGCTGGAGGAGCGGGGTGACGATGGACTGGCTCTTGTCTGCTACTGTGGCCCTTGCAGGGTGAGGGGACCTGCTCTTCCCATGGCTGGGGCGTGCTGTCGGCTCTGCGCCTGGGGCTGGGGATGGTGTTGCCCAACGTGCCGACCTCAGGCTCAGCTTGTCATGCCTTAATTATCAGGCTTGTGCAACCATCCCTCAAGTGCCATGGAGGGCATGCTGTACCTGTGCTGAGCAGAGAAGAAAGCCAGCATAGCTCGGGATACCAGGGTGCTGGGGAGCAGGGCAGCCAAAGGAGCCGTGTGTTGACTGCCTGTAGGAAATGAGGACTTGCAGAGGTGGCCGAGGGAAAGAGAGCTGTCTTTGCCCTGGATACTGCATGGGGAAGGTAATGCACCCCATACTTACACTGCAGAAATACCCAAAGACCTCACTCAAGTTCAGACTGATCCTTGTCATGGCTCAGTAGTGATCTGAGGACAGTGATGAATAGGCCTGCAGTCAAACACACCTTTCACAGACCTACCTTTGTTTGCTGTTTTGCTTGGTAGTCTGGCATCTCTTCCTGGCTACTCTTAGACATGTTTGTAAAGGCTGATTGCTTTTAGATCCTATCATCCAGCCTTGATATGGAATAAGACTGCCTTTTAATCTCACAGAGCAACCTGGGAAGGATCTTTTGTGCATAAGCGACCGCTGTGAAAGAAGAGGCAGAGATCAGAGCTTCTTTGGGAAAACAAAGGTCCCTTGTATTACATTCTTCAGGTTTTGAAATAATTTAATTTATTCCATATCATTGCAAAAAGCGAATTTCACAAGAATGAGCAGAACTAGAAGCCTCATGGTTTTTTTCCACTCAATACCCCAAAATAAAGCAGGTGCCTTCTCATTCACCAGTAGCTAGCTGCAAGGCAGTAACCGATGTCTGTTGGGCAGCACGGGATGGGATGCCACTGTGGGCAGAGGTGGGCACCTCCAGGAAGGGTTTACCTCCCCTGAGGGAGGCAGACCTCTCCACTCAGACTGCATGGCTGCCGGTTCGAGGGCTGAGGTCCCCATGTTCTGGAGCCCATCACGGAGGGCTTTTGGAGGGAGGCACAGCCTCCTCCCTGTGCCATTACTGCAGGTGGTTTGCACATAAATCAGCTTTTGCTTCAGCAAGCAAAGGCAGGAAAACAACTGTCAAAGTAGAAATATAGTCAAGAGTAAATGTGAGTAATTTCCAGTTTGAGCAGTGCTGTGTTTACCTATTTTTCATGTATGTGGAGCAGGTGAGTTTACTGCTTTCTTTATAACCTAAAAAAACTCTGTTCAAAAAGTTGTTTCCAACCTCCTAAGTCTCTTAAAAATATTTGTTTCTTGCACTTTTCCTGGCCTTTTCTATTACCTGCTTTCCACAGAGACATTTTACAGCTGTAATCAATCAGGTGTCCTATTACCTATTTCCTTATATAAAACCCCACGTACAAAAAAACTGAGCAGGAGCTGGGTTGTAATATGTGCTTCTTGACTAGAAAGTCAATCTTTGAAAAATTTAGTCTTGACTTACAGCTACCGCAAAACGTGTCTCCAACTCTGCCAGTGAGTAAGTCTGCCTGTTCAACCCGTGAAGCTGAGGGTGCTCCAAGAACCGTCAGACCTGTTCAATAAACTGTGCTGATCTTTTCATCTTCTCGATTTCCTGAGTCATCCCAGCTCTGGACCTCAGCTGCCATATGGAATCCTGCTTTGTAATACAATCTGAAACACACTTTCAGCTCATAAATGTGTTTGTGTTTAGAACTACAAAGGACACTTCCTGGCTGTTCAGTAGGGCGCTTTTTTTTTTTTTTTTAGTATATATATATTTATGAATTAAAATGTCAAGCCACTTGGCATGTTATTGTGTTCATACCAGCTTGAATCTCATGTGATTTCTTATGAATAATAATGAAAATGTTGCTTTAAATAGGATAAGGGTCCTGATTCTCAGTTAGAGATTGCTTTTAATCTTTATTTTCTAGCTAGTGTTTTGCTGAATATATTTTCCTGCTACTTTTAAGAGAAATTTTAAAATGTTTAAAATGTGCGCTACTGCATCGCACCGTGAGTTAAAAAAAAAAAAACAGCTGGCAAGTAATATGTCTCATTCTCAACATCGTTTTTGCACAAGATTATTTTTTTTCTTAGACTCCACCTTTTTTTTGCATCTTCCAGTAACGCTGAAATGCTGTTTTTCATTAGTTAACTATAGCTGCTTGCATATTGGTGCTTTCAGAGTGGGGCGGGAGTACTTGCATATCTTGGGGACTTTGTAGCTTGGACTTCAGTGAATAATTTGAAAATTGCTCACACATAAGGCTGACTTACATTGTTTCTTCTTCAAAGAAATCTCAGGACTTTCTATGTTTCATCTGTGAAAGGTTCAGTTTATTTTCTCTATTCTGTTGTACACATCAGAGGTCATAAAAAATAGAGAAGGGAAAACTCAGTGCAGGCTGCATTAGCCCGTACTGTACGCTGGACAAAGCAAGGACAAACCTTGACTTGTAGCAGTGCAAGGAGGCTGAGGGGGTGTGCCTGCTGCCTCCCATCCAGCTTTGGCCATAGCTTGCTGGGGCTGAGGCAATACTGCAGCACAACGCAGGGCTGGGTGCTGATGCCACCTGGTCAGGAGTATCCAGCCAACCTTGGAACTTGCCTGGATGATGTCAAAGACAATGTGCCAAGGACTTTCAGGCCTTGTCTGCCACAAAAATAGACCCAGAACAGAAAATACCTACCCTACAGTCAGGCAGCAGGGAATACTGCAGGACTGGGAAGCCACGCAGAGAAACCCCTGAGCACCAGAAATGCTATCGCATGCCCGGCCTCGCTGCCCCGGGCTCGGAATGATGCTTGGGCTGGAGCCAAGGAGGCAGAGATGTGTCCTGCAGCAATTTCCCCAGCTTTCAGGGAGCATCCATTTATTTCCTAGGTGGCTGCATCAAGTAGTTCAGAAACTTGCTTTCCTCCTCAGAGACGATGCCAGCACGTTGCTTCTGTCAGTCAATTCTGAGGGACTAACCAGGTTGCTGTGGGGAGCAAATGGGGCTCACATTGCTGTCTGTCAGCCTGGAGGATTTCCCAAAAGTCAGAGGGCCATGCTGTAGGCAGGGGGGGGAATGTGCCAGGAGCCAGGGTTCTCCCACCAGCAGGGACCAGCAGCAGGCGCCTGGGTGCGAGTGAAACAAGCCCTGCCCTGGTGGGGTCCTTGTGACCCCATCCTGCCCCGGGGCCGGCGGCTCCCCACAGCTGTGTGTGCCATGGCACACCACCGAGGTGCTGGCCTTCTGCAGCGCAGATGTGGTGCTGCGCTGCCTTGGACCCACAAAGCGTGGAAGGACATCAAAAGAGCATATGCCTCAGCAATGGCCCTTTCCAGCAGCCAGCTGTCCTGCCTGCTCAGAGCCATATGCGCACCCAGCACCCCCCCTCTCCCCCCCCCCCCCGCCCCCCAGGCCCTTCTGGAAAGGAGCTTTATTTGCCCTGGGACGGGCTGGGCACAAAGGTGCAGGCTGCCCTCCTGGCACACCGCTCGGCTCGCCCTCGCTGCCTGTGCTCCGTGAATTTCCCGAGCAGCAGCAGGGGATGCAGCCCGACAAATGCCAGGGGGCTTCATTTGCACCTTGGAGTCAGCAAGGAGAAGGGGTCAGGGGTGAGGAGTGGTTTGCAGGTAAAGAGAGCTAGATGGAGGGCTTTCCAGCCTGGAAAAGAAGCAGGACAGAGGCAGTGTGGCAGAGGCCTCAGAAACGGCAGAGAAGGAGAATAGGGATCACTTAATTCGCTGTGACTCATAGCACAAGTACCAAGTAGCACAAAGGAAGAACAAAACCCCCAGAGCAATCCTCTTTCAGCCAGCACAGTCAAACCCTGAAACTCATTGTTGGAGGATAACATGCCAAAAAAAAGCATAAACAGAGTGAAAAAGTGTTAGACAAAAGAGACATCAAGCACAGACCATGCAATCTTAATTTCAGGAGGCTTTTAAACTTTCAGATACTAGGGACAGGTACTCCATTGTTTATACTTTTATAAGCAGCCAGTACTGTTAGAAGCAAAACAGCGGACTGAATAGATCTGTGGACTGATTCAGTCCAGCTGTTTTGCTGGCATGTTCACAGAACAGTTGCGAGATTATTTAATATTTGTTATGAATTATTTTATATTTCCAAATAATGTTTTTTGCAAATGTATATAAAGGAACTAATTGACTACCATAAAAAATAAGCCACAATCATGTGTTTGAAATAATAGTGAAGTTAATGAAGAAGCCTATCTGTCATTGTAAGTATATCAGGATGAGGAGAGAAGAAAACGAACAAAAACTCAAAGGGGTCTAATTCCCACAGAGGCAGCAAATCACAGGACTTTTTTATTCCTTATGAAGAAGAAGCGCTATTTAAATGCCGTTAGGATAGCAATCCCAAAAATCTAATGGAGTAGGAAATAATCAGTTTTATTCCAGGTTATTTTTTGTTCCTAAACTGTAGCTTTGAAGCTCCAAAACCCAGCAAGACAGGAAGCAGATACAAGGATGTGCTGGTCAATTGGTGGCAAGTGACACAGTTTCCGAGGGTTTGTCACACTGAAGGGATGGAAACCATCCTGGGGAGCTTTGTGTGGCACAGAGTTTTGAACAAGGGGAAAGATCTCCAATTGTGTTAAACTGAGTGCTGAAAGCACGCTCAGAGCAGGCTTTAATTAATTCCTGTGAGCTGAAACTGAAACAGTTACAGGGCCTTAGTTTATAGGTGCCATTTTTAGGCTCTGTTTCTGCTTTCATTAGTTTTCTTCTTCTGTTCTCTTTAGTATAATGATGCACCACTGTGGATTATTCACTAGTGGCAAATGAATCTGAAGCCACACGGGAGGTGGGGACCAGTAGTCAACTACATGTTAGGTAAAGGCACTGAATAAATTTACCTAGTATGAGGTATAGCAGGGTCAGTATCACAAATCTGACGCTTGCACAACTCTAATCAGGCAGGCACTTGGCAGAAAAATGTTCCTCCGAACAGTGCACTCTACTCAATTACATAGTGCTATACAAAAACTTTGTTTTCTGAGAAAATATGGGTGCTATGAGAAGATATGGAGAGAAACATGGCCACTTGTGAGACCACGATCTGAGGTTCATGATCTCTGTATTTCTTCTCTGTACTCCTGGTCATAACGTCTCCACCAGCCAGGCTGCCTGCCACAGGACGTGGCTGCAGCCTCTTCAGTCAGGCTCTAGCCGAGTCCCATTTGACCAAACCTGGGCTGGGGTGAGTTTAACACTGGCTTCAATTTTTACCCTATGTTTGCTTGGCAGTCCCAGGACAGCTGTTGGGGTGACTTCGTCTGGAGGTCTGCAGACCAGCATCCTGCAAAGGAAAGAGGCAAGATTTTGAAGAAGGAAGATAAACATGGTGCCCCAGCCAGACCTGCCCAGCATGCTGCTGGCACTAGGCCCTCTACTGCCACCGCGCAGTTAATTTGCTGTCAGAAGCATCCCTTGAATAACACCTGCCAGGGTAACCTCCATGGCCAGATGTGATGACATTGGAAGACAGGCCCCTTGTGTTCTGGAGTAGCCACAAACCAGTTTCCCAGGGAGGAATGGCTTCTCCAAACCCCATTCCCCATCTATCCACAGCACTGAAGCCACTGCATGGAATAGGCTGTGAATCTAACTGCCCATTTCCTTGCCACCACTGAATAGCTCCCATTAATCCGCGTTTTTGTGACTTGTGCCTGGGATTGACCTTGCTTTCGAGCACTTTCATACGTCAGATATTGACTTGTCTGTATCAGAAGCAGGGCTGGAGTACAAAGTGCATCTGCACTGAAGCTGCTCAGAAACTATTTTGCCTGTGAAAATAAAAATCAGCAAAAGCAGTTTTTCAGTCAGTTTTCTGAGCAAACTATTTGACACTTGAATGTTTTTTCTGAGGACCAAAACCTCTTTGGCTTTGGGATGTCCATTTGAAGAGAAATTAAGCAGATGCCTTGGGGAAAGTGGACACTTCCTGTGAACCACTGCATTCATGAAATATGACTTCACGGTGAAACATGCTTAGCCATAACATTTATTGACCAAGGGTCCTGGAGCATATATTTTAGAGTGAATTTGGGAGATGCCTTACAGGTCCAAAGAGTATGACCAGCACATGTCTCAAAGGAGCAGTAATCCCCCAACAGTAAACTGAGCTCTAATATTCCTCGAGACAGAGAGCCCGAACTAAGCCACAGCTACAA
The DNA here is from genome assembly GCA_002844005.1 of Limosa lapponica baueri. NCBI lineage: Eukaryota > Metazoa > Chordata > Aves > Charadriiformes > Scolopacidae > Limosa > Limosa lapponica. The sequence continues at coordinate 382,725 of KZ505758.1, read as the reverse complement.
GATTTAGGAATAATATCTATTCTCAACTTTAAATCACCTCCTATAAAGCAAAAGATGGCACTTTTTTGTGCAAGAATTGGTAAATCCCTAGTTGCAGTTCGTTAACTAAGGAAAATTTCTGCACTTCAGGACAGTGGAAACTATCAGCAAGTACCATATCCTCCTTGTCCATGACAAGTAAAGTAGCCTCTTTATTGCAAAAATAGACCCTGTAATTCACCACTCTGACACACCATATTTGCAAAGGAAGTTGGAGGGAGGAATAGAAGGGGCAGTCTTCTGTACGTTACTCACAAAATAAATCCATCTGTACAGACAGCTCACCAAAATAGGTTGTCATCCTTTTTTGACTTTTAAAGAATCACAGTTTGAGCACATTTTATTATCTCTATGGAGATCCTTGAGCGTGGCTTTCCCACAGTAGAAAAATGTTAGGCTTTTTGAGTTCAGCTACCTAATTTCATTTCCCTACTGGGACTTAGATGTCCTACTGAGTAATTTTAAGCTCCCTTTGCTTGAAAAAACCCCCATAGAATCATAGAATATCTCAAGTTGGAAGGGCACCATAAGGATCAAGTCTAACACCCTGCTCCTCGCAGGACTACCAAAAACTAAAGCATATGACTGATAGCATTGTCCAGATGCTTCTTGAACTCTGACAGGTCAGTGCTGTGACCATTTCCCTGGGGAACCTGTTCCCATGACCAACCACCCTCTCTGTGAAGAACCTTTTCCTAATGCCCAATCTGAACCGCCCCTGACGCAGCTTCATTCTATCTCCTTGTATCCTGTCACTGGTCACCAGAGAGAGGAGATCAGCACCTCCCCCTCCGCTGCCCCCCTTGAGGAATGCTGCCATGAGGTGACCCCTCAGCCTTCCCTTCTCCAAGTTGAGCAACCCAAGTGACCTCAGCTTCTCCTTCTAAGTCTTGCCCTCAAGACCTTTCACCATCTTGGTCACCCTCCTCTGGACACACTCTAATAGTTTGGTGTCCTTCTTATATTTAGGTGTCCTTCTTATATTTAGGTGTCCAAAACTACACTGGAGGTGGGGCTGCACCAGTGCAGTGGAGAGTGGGACAATCCCCTCCCTCGACCAGCTGGCTATGCTGTGCTTGATACACCCCAGGACATGGTTGGCCCTGTTGGCTGCCAGGGCACACTGTTGACTCATGTTCAACTTGCCATCAACCCAAAAGCCTAGGTCCCTTTCTGTGGGGGTGCTTTCCAAGCTCTTTTCCCCCAATTTGTATGTATAACTTGGATTATCATGTCCCAGGTAGAGAATTCAGTACTTGCTCTTGTTAAATTTCATATCGTTGGTGATCGCCCAGCTCTCTGGTCTATCCGGATCTCTCTGTAAAGCCTCTCTACCCTCAAGGGAGTCCACAGCTCCCTCTAGTTTAGTATCATCAGCTAACTTACTTAATGTACATTTGAATCTTGTGTCCAGATCATTTATAAAAACATTTAAGATCACTGGCCCTAAAATTGAGCCCTGGGGAACCCCACTGATGACTCGCCACCAGCCTGATGTAAGCCCATTTACTATACCTCTTTGAGCCTGACCCATCAAGCAATTGCTCACCCAGTGTAACATGGATTTAACGAGCTGTGTGCTGGACATTCTGTCCAGCAGGATACTGTGAGAAACAGTTATCAAAAGCTGTGCTAAAACCCAAACCCGCCACATCTACTGTGTTCCCTTGGTCAAGTAGACCTGTGACCTTGTCATAAAAGGAAATTAAGTTGGTTAAGCAGGACTTGCCCCTTATGAACTCATGCTGGCTATGACCAATGGTTGTGCTGTCTCTCAAGTATTTTTCAATAACTCCCAGAATAACCTTTTCCATAATTTTACCAGGCACTGAAGTGAGGGTGACAGACCTGTAATTACCAGGGTCTTCCTTCTTACCCTTCTTGAAAATTGGGACAACATTTACTAGCTTCCAGTCAGATGGGACCTCTCAAGACTCCCAAGACCATTAAAAAATATTGGAGAGAGGTCCCACAATAACATGACCCAGCTTTTTCAGGACTCTGGGATTAATTCCATCAGGCCCCATAGATTTATGCACATCCAACTGGAGCAGCAAATCTCAAACAAGTTCAGGGTCAACTGAGATTTTATCATCCTGCCAGTCATGGTCTTCCAACACAGGCTTCCAGGTTCCCTAGGGGCCATCATCAGTGCTAAAGACAGAGGCAAAGAAGGCATTAAACATCTCCACTTTGTCTACATCCCTCTTTGTGAGGTGACTGACGTCATCAAGCAATGGACCAGTGTTATCTTTGATTATCCTCTTGCTATTAAAATATTTTAAAAAGTCTTTTTTGTTGTCCTTCATAGTTCTGGCCAGCTTGAGCTTTAATCAAGCTTTGGCCACATAAATTTTCTTCCTACATTGGGGAACAGCATCTCTGTAGTCCTCTCATGTTGCCTGTCCTTGCTTCCAATGTCCATACACTTACTTTTTCCACCTACATTCTAGAAGAACCCTGCTCAGCCAAGCCAGCCTTCTGCCCCACTTCTTTACTTCCAGCACTTTGAAGTTGCCTGCTCCTGAATTCTTAAGAGATGGCTTTTAAAAAGTCACAAGCATTCATGGACCCCAAGACCTTAAAAAGCAGATTCCCAAGGGATCTGCCTAACTAGCAGCCCAAAGTTGGTTCAGCAGCCAGAAGTCAGCTCTCCCCATATCCAGGGTCAAAGTGTTGCTGGCAGTTTTTCTCCTATCACCAACTATTTGAAACTCAACCACTTCATGGTCACTGTAAGCAGGACAGCCACGAATTACCACTTCTCCCACGTGTCTCTCTCTGTTTACAAACAACAAATCTAGGAGTGCACCTCTCCTAGTTGTCTCCCTTAGTACCTGCATCAAGAAGTAATCTTCAACATGCTTCAGAAACTTCCTGGACTTCGTGTCCAATGTAAGATATTCCCAGTTGATGTCTGGGAGGTAAAAATCACCCATGAGGACAAGGGCAGTTGATATGGGGATATCCTTTAATTACTTGTAGAATAATTCATCAGTGGCAACATCCTGGCTGGATGGTTGATACTAGACTGTCACAACATCCATTTTGTTTGCTTTCCCCTTCACCCTTACCCAGAGGCTTTCAAGCATGTTGTCACCAACTATGTGCCACACAGTCCAAACCTCCCCTTACATACACTCCCACCCTCATGCCTTGCCTGCCCTGCCTATTCCTCCTGAAGAGCCTATAACTTCCCATCATGGCACCCCAGTCAAGGGCTCATCCCACCAGGTTTTGCTTATGTCAATGATGTATCTCTTGTGCTGGGCCAAAGCTTCTAGCTCCTCTTGATTATTCCCCATGCTGCGCACCTTAGTATAAAGACATTTTTAGACGTGCTCCAGCACATCATGGAGCAGACCGAAGGACCTTTACTTAAATGTTGGCATGCTGGCCCCAGGCTTATCCCTAGCAAGCCTGGTTTTATCCCCCTCCCCCTTCAAATTTAGTTTAAAGATCTTTCAATGAGCCATGCCAAGTTGTGCAAAGGTCCTTTTCTCCCCTTGAGACAGGATTACCTCATCTGTCACCAGCAGGTGTGGTGTCTTGTAGACTGACCTGTGATCAAAAATCCCAAAATTTTGCCAGTGACACCAGTCTCGGAGCCAGGTACTGATCTACTGGGTCTTCCTGTTTCTTTCCTCATCAGTGCCTGCAACTGGAAAGATAGAGGAGAACACCACTTGTGCTTCTGGTCCCTTAACCAGTTGACACAAGGCCCTGAACTGTCTCTCGGTTGCCCTCAGACTTTTTATTGCAACTTCATCACTGCAATAATGAAAAATGAATAATGGATAAAAACCCGAGGGCTGTACCAGGGTAGGAAGCTTTCTCTACACATCTTTCACCTGGGCCCAAGGGAGGCAGCAGACTTCCCTGAGAAGTGGGTCTAGTCTGCCTATTGGACCTTCTGTTCCTTTCAGAAGAGAGTCTCCTATGACAGTGACCTGTCTTTTTTAGTCTATGGAAGTGGTTTTGACACAGGGCATAGGCATAGGCTGACTTAACTTTGTGACACCTTGTAACCTTGGTGACACCCCCAACCTAAATGAACCGTCGTCTTTGTTATTGTTCGGTTCCATTTGCAGAGCCTCATACTTATTATGCAAGGGCACCTGGGAAGGTGGGGTAGTCATGGAGGACACGTGTCTGCTGCCCCGGGTGGGAGCTTGTCACCATTTCCACCTGTCCCTTAAGTCATCGTGTTCTGCTAGGTGGAAAGAGGATAGGGAATCCTCTATATCAACCAAACTACCAGAGATCTCTCACACTGCACCCACTCATTGTGCTCAAATGACCACTTGATTTTAAAGTTCTTTGATTCCCTGTGTCCTACCCATTTCGCTGTAAGCAAGGAAATAGTTTTAAATTTTTATATCAATTACTGTTGTGCTAAGATATAAAAAAGCATTTTCAGCTGAAGTTTGCAAAATGTGCACGGTATGCTCTTGAGACAATATACCCTCTGGAGAAATAGCATATCTGTTCTTTAAAAGATGTCTGTAGGTGCTGCAGAGCCAAAGGAGAGAACCAACCAACCAACCAACCTTAGAACAATAGGATAAACCCACAAATTGTGAGGGCTGTGACAGCTCCTGTTCCCTTGACAGCAGAGAAACCCAGAGAAAGCTCCCTTCTCTACAAATATAAGATTAATTCATTTGAAATAAGCTAATGAATAGGAAACTGTGAACTTCACAAGACTCTGTCAAAGGCTCATAGACTTTGCCATAAGATTTTCAAGGGAATATTGGTTGATTTAGCCTCTCCTCCAGAGGGCTGGGTTTTATCCTCCATTATTAATTGTGAGCATTCTTTTCTACAGAGAGATACAATTCAATCCTGAGACATAAGAAACTTTGCCTTTTATTCCAAACCTCAGCTTTGACTGCAGTAAAGGACCAAATAGGGAGAAAACAGCAGCAACTACAACTGAATAAACTGATTAGGATTGGCAAAGCGCTGTTGTGGGTACATCTCTGCATGCCTCAGCATGCAGATATGGATTCATGTCATTGGGCAGCACCTGACTAGATGCTCTAGTTCAACCAGGACAAACCCATTAGTTAACCTGTTGGGATTTTTTCAATTTTTGTCAGGAATCTATACCTTCTTATACAATGATCACAATTGAAAGCCACCAATAAAAGGCAACTTGTAACTTGCTGCTCTGTACCTATTATTTCCCCGTGGTTTACACAGGCATGGTTGCCACAGAAGCAAAATGAGGTATTTTCACTTCCAAAATATATTCAGAGTTCATTTTCTGTGTGCTTTTTTCCTCCACCAATGTTGCTCCTTTAAAGGTCCAATCTCTCCCACTGCTTTCCTTTTCCATGTTCCTTTGCCCTGCTGAGAAGCTGAGAAGGGATTTTTCCTCTTTCTCCCACTGTCCCATGTACTGGTCATTTCCTTTCTTACATAAAGATGGCAGAAGTACACAACAATGACTATGTTGCTATTTCTAGGGGAAATGCTGGTAAGGGACACTTGTACCAAACTCTGTGCTCTTAATACAAGCATAGGAATCTTGTTCTTCTCAGCAGGTGCATACTTTGAGGTCACAGCTGGTTTGGGGGTCAATAAAGAAATATATTTTTTACTTTTTCTCCAAACACAGAGTTTAAGCAGTCTTGGCAAGTCCCACAGTGTCTACAAAGTACCACCTTAGTCAAAAGGGGAGTGCTGGATTAGCAGGATGACCACAGCTGAGATCAGCAGAAGGCCTGAGGCTGTGTGAGCCGGCACTTAAACTTTTCAGGTCTTTCCTCTACTTTTATGAAACCTAGCTCAGAAGATTATGAATAGTCTGAATAGCCAGAACTTCAGACCACTGAAAATCCAAAGCTTCCAAGGACACCAGAAAAGCAGGAATAGAAATTGGTGGTGCACAAATGAGAAGAGAAGGTGACTTGAGTGATGAAGCTGGGTTTTTTAGTGAGTGAGCAGCTCTGCTGCATTTTGGCTCTGGTGTGGTCATTGCTGTCAGCATTTTATTTTCTTAAACCAGAAGAAATGAAGGAACACCAGTAGAATGCATTTGTCTTTTTTTTTTTTTCTGTGCTCTGTGCCTTCCTCATACATGCTGAACTACTTTTCCATTGTTATCCTTCCCCTGAATGGAAAGATTCAAGTATGTGAGTCTTGGGGCCAGTCTCCCAGCAAGGCACCAAACCAGACTGACGAACTTCTGTGGAATATCCCTGAGCCAACCACACACTGGCTTTGGCTCTCTGGAGCCTGCAGCCATAAACAAATTCTTGCAGAGAACCTTTGTTACATTGCATTTGATTTATGCTTCCAGTTAGAGTAGATTTTTTTAGCTCATTTCCCAGCTCTGCTTTATTGCTGTTTATATGTCATCTCTATTTCCCAAGTTGCATTTAATAAGCAGGTTACTTTTTAAGGGTGTCTTTTTCTTTTGTGGATTCTAGCTCAGATTTCAATGTGAAGGACAAAATGGATACTTAAGGGGTCCTCAACCTTTTACTTTTAGGGTGTGGAGAGAGCTTGGCCCCACTGGTCTGGCTGTACTTCAGGAGCAGATTTGTCTATTAACAACTCCAAAGAGTTTGTTGTGCACTCTTTTTGTGCTGCACATTTCTATTGTTTCTTCAAAAGGTCTCATGCACTCCACTCACCCTAGAGTTCCCATAAAGTACCTCATGGTATATTTCACAATAACCAAGCAATAATCAGTATCGTGATTGTGTCTTTTGATAATGAACAGAATTCTTCGCATATACACACACTATTAGCCTGCACAGCAATATAATTATCATCTGACTTGTTGAGTCAAAGAACTGGTCTTTCAGGAATCCTCTACTGCTAAAGTAGCAGCCAAGCCTCACCCTTCTCACGGCCAAGTGTTTCTTAAGGAATTTTCCAGGACAACTTCTACATGGGTAGGTAGCGGGAGACAGGCCTATGTCAAGGACATTTCCTGGGATAGCTGCTTCATAAATTTCCCACTGCACATTTTCTATACCTTTTCGTGGGTACCATTCTGTAAATTGCCTATGATGTTATATACAAAAATAAGAAAGGAGGTCATCTGTGTGGATAAATATAGTATTAAAGATTCATGTAGAGGTGCTTTAGGCTGCAGAAAACACAAGATTACTGTCTCCAACAACTCTGTAGAGGATTACTGCACAGCAGTCACCAATAGACCATTCTCCAGATCCACTGGAAAAAGCACAGGAAGTGAAAGGCCTAAACTGCAACAAAGAGGGTTCAGGTTGAGAGCATTTAGTTTCTTTACCTGCAAGGAGAGGGAAGGAGGGCACTAGCATTGCCTAGGAAGGTCATGAGGTCCCATCTGTAAGGACTTTCCAAGAACAGGTTAGACAACCATCTGTCAGAAATGATGCAAGTGTAATTGCTTCTGCCTGTTGTTATGGGGGGAAGGACGCAATGACCTCTTGAGACCCATTCCAGTCTCTCTTTGTGTCTGTGTGTGCAGTTCTGCCATTTAAAGGACTGTTTCACCCTGAAGTGAAACAGGATTCAGTTATTAATAGCATCTCATTGTGTGAACAAAACTATACCAGTTTTGACACAAAAATCAGTTCTGATATTATTAGATCATTTCAAGTGCTGCAGAAGCAGAAGAAATCTGACTGGCAGTTCTATGCAGAAACAGGAAATTCTAATATTAATCATTCTACATTCAGTCTGTTTGCATGTTTGTATGTCCTCCTCCATGCATGCTTAAAGAGAAAAAGGACCATTGGCAATGCGTAAGAATCCTGAAGTAACCACTATGCTCAGTACTTCCATGATGCCATGGCACTTCTCCACCGGCCATCCTGGCACTCTCACCTCCTGGTCCCTCTGCCTGTTTGTGCTGCTCTGTCGTTTTCCTGGGAGGGAAGCTCACCCCAGGGAATGCCCTTCCCGCTCTCGTCAGGCTCTCTCTGGCTGCCCTTTTTTACACCTTTTGCTTAGGTTGGTGAGACAAAAGATTTGTGTCTGTGTAAAGGGGTAGGTCCGGGTTAGTTTAAGGAGGGATGAAGATTTGGTACGTTTGTTATAGGCAAATCTCTATCTTGACTGATGTTAAGTGTAGTCTGCTGGTTGGCATGGTAACAGCTAATGACATTTAGACAATGTATGTCCTTTTTATTTTCAGTTACAATATCTTTTCAAATGAGATTATGGGGAAGGACTGGTGGGCAATGATTGGGAAGGAAAGTCAGGACAAGTGAAATACTGGGGTACACCAGCTTCTTTGAGTATTGGGGCTGTAGCTGTAGCTTGTCTATCTATCTGCTGTTTATCAGACTGGAGAAATTCACTGCTACCTGTTTCATGGCCTGCATTGCAGGGAAACTCCACCTGATCCCAGGACCACACACTAGCGAAAAACAGCCTCCATTTGTTCCTGCAAAGCCTCCATGGCTGGAAATCTCACAGATGTGTTTTGCTTGCTCTGGCTACTCATTAGCAGCTGCAGGCTACAACTCACTTTATCTTTCAGGTTTGAACACGGTTCACCAAGGTGCAGAATATGCGACAAGACACATAATGAAGCTCATATGGCACTTCCCTGTCATCTGGATTGGCTAATCTTACTTCAGGCTGTGAGTAAGATCAGTTCATCTCAGTTCATTAGAAACTAGTTCCTCTGAGAAAGAAGCTGTATGTGAAATAACCTGATCCATCTGGAGAGACTTGAGTTAAAAAAAAGGAAAGAAAACAATGTTGTCCTTTGAGTCAGCATCTTTCTAACACAGACAGACAATGTCCTGAAACACATAGGGCCTGCTGTAATTCTTGTAATTCCTCCTGGTATTACAAGAGGAAATGAATTTATTTCCTGATACCTAAATTCTCCCATGCTATCAGACAGGCCTAGATTATCTTTGGGCAGGGGCATATACACAACAGACACTTTTTCAGAAATTCCCATTGGCATGAAGTTACTTAATGTTATCATTTGCATGTTGCACTCTTTGCAGATTCACAAGGATGAATCACTAATTTTAATGGAATCCTAGCACCTTCCCAAAAAATAGCATTGTAGTCCTGAGCAATGGCTACACTATAGTTCAACCAGTCTCTTATTTGGCCATTTCATAGTTGAAACAAGACATTTTGCATAGAGCTCATTTGAAGTATTTGAATATGACTTTTCTCTTTGTTAGGCCTTATTTATCCATCTTGGAACTAAAAGTTGTATTGTGAGAACTGTTTTTAATGAATATTCAACAAACAAAACCAGGGATGCAGATAAGTAACACTTTGAAAAGAGATAAGCATGAATTCTATCATGAGCCAAACATAATCAAGAATGCACATGGCTTCCCCTTTGCCACATTGGTTGTTCTTCATATTATTGTATGGAGTTTGGACTACTCTGCCTGGAGCCTGGTTTTGGGTGAGGGGTAAGATTCTCTCCCCCTTCTCTGGAAAACCACATGCCACTTCTGTCTGCCAGGTCACAGGATCTGAACTCCAACTGTGGCATGAATACAGGGCGGCTCTACGCAAAGTGTGCACATATGTCAACTCTACGGGCTTGCAATGCAAAGCCAGAAACCTGCAATCAGGCAAATAGAAACCTTTTGCAGTGTAGAGACTCTAAATGCAGCATTCACCTTTGCAACATGCAACGTTCATCTTTGTCTCTTTTGAAACATGGTTCTTTCAAACTCCTGCTGGTACTGATATGCCAAGAGCATGAGTTTAACACATGTTGGGAGCACATAAAATCACTGTAGCAGAAAAACAAACATATGAGCGATGGTGGCACTGAGAAGCATCATATGTCAGGCCTGGCATCAGTAAGATTGTCAATGAAAAAAGGAGGAGCAGAGGGGTAAGAAACAAAGCCAAAGGAAAAAAGTAAATAAGATAGGAAAGAGCCCAGTAGAAGGTGACCTATGTTGACATCATTTGTCAGATACAGCAACAATTATACTGGCAGAACTTTTCTGAACACATACTATAGGCTTTTGATTAAATTGCACCCATGAGTGACAAGTTTGGGGATAATTTCAAAGCCCTTACAGCACAGCCATACATACATTATATGAAAGTAGATATAAACTGTTTCCGATATTCTTTTGCAAAAGGCACTTTCATATAGATCAGTCCTGAAATAAATGGTATTTTTTTCCCCTGCTTCTGCAAGGTCTACTAAAAATTAGCACTCTGAATGCAAACTCAGCTTCTAAAGAGGCATCAGTATTCATAGCTGGAAATGAAAAAGTGAATTACAGCTGAGTGCATTCAGTATGCCAGCTGGTGAATAAAGAAAAACAGCTGCTGGTGGCCGCCAACTGTGAAGCTCATGCGGACAATGTTATGTTCAGAACATAAAATGAACAAGTTGCATGCTGGCATGGAGTCTGTTGCAACAAAAGTGCCCAATGCCTTGTAAAACTTTACAAATGGAGTCCAACTGTACAGATTCACTGTCTTTTAGAAGCAATACAGACAGAAATATTGTAGCTGTTGCTACACAAGTGCTATAGCTAATATGGGCCTTGTCTTGCACCATTTGCTGAAAGTGAATGTGACCTGTGCACTTCCACTGTAGAGTTTAAATCTGATTTCTGCTAACGTGGTGAAAAGGACAGGCAGAACTGGTGAGCCGTTAAACCCCTCTTCAATGTCCACGTCTTAGCCTGAGCAAGAGAAGCCCTAGTTCATGCTAGGGCTTTTATAGACACTTTTATAGAGCTTTCTTATTTCAGAACACTTTAGACCAGAACTGGGATCCACAGATTGGAGAGAAAACGTGAGTCCACATCAAGGAGAGGCAATGCTCTGTTCTCCAGCATGAGTAATGGACTGTAAATCAAAAGGCTTACAAGCCTGTTTCTGAACTAATCCTTGGCCAGTGCTGTCACCTGTGCAGTTTTCATCTCCCAATGACAAGAAAGGAGGATTGGCTCCTACCACACTTCAGTTGTGTTCATTACAAAGGAGCCCAAGATCCACAGCAATACTAGGGATGTCCTGCAAGTTCGGATCTTCTATGATCTGCATAAGAAGTGTGAAAGTCCATGTGACCACATCTCCAACACGGTGGCAGTGTGCAGGAGGATGGAGGTCACTTGACAAGTATATCTTCTCATGGGTGACTGCGACAGGAGAATCCCTTGCGGCACAGCCCATTTTAACACGGAGATGTGTCTTCTCCAGGTACAAGGCCACATCTCAGCATTTTTTATCTCTGTTATCTACTGCTGTGAGCACAGCCCCCAAAGTATGTAAGCCCTAAGCACTCTCATGGGAGTGGGAGGCTCTGAGCCTGGCATGCTGTGCAGAAGGCTTGATGGCTTTTCAAAGGATGACAATTCCTTGCCATCCTAAGTCACGTACACGGGGCAGCACCTCACTTCCTCCTTATTTACCAGTGATGAACATTTCTTTTGCCTCTTCTCCTGGTTGTGTAACCCCTTGTTAAACTTTTCCATGCGGGCCACTACAGGCTGAACATTTTTGAGCAGTAGGTTGTTTCTCCCCTCTCCTATTTCCAGAATATGGTCTTTTTCCTCCTCAGAAGTTCATTTGTTAAACTACTTCAGATATTTTCTGTCTCTGATGCAGCAGTCACCTGCCAGACAGAAATGTGGATGCTGTATGCAAAGGCTGAGACATTTGTCTCTGCATTTCCAATAGACACCTCTTCCAGAGATAGCTGTACTTTGAAATTTCCTTCCACCTGGGACATTTTCACTTGTTAAAAAGGTGTTCCCCACTTTAAGTAGCAGAGATGTCTCCCACCAGAGCCTTCTTGGAGGCTCACGTGGCCCTTGTGACTGCTACATATGGTGTTTCCAGCACTTCTCCTGGACTTGTCCCTGCAGGAGGAGTCCAGGCCTGTTTCACAGACATATGAACGGAGGTGCAGAAAAGCTAATGGTGGGATCGAGCTCACCTCACTTCACCTACCCCCAAAATCAGGCATCTAATCAGAGCTAGTCATCTAGGCTCTCTCTACAGTCAATGAAGAAAGACAGGTACCTCCAGAGCATGATTCATTCTTCCTTTCTTGGACAACTATCCTAAAATAGGTTGAATCGTACTCTGGAGATGCCTGTCTGTCTGCCTGAATGATAGAGGAGATCTAAATAACTAGCTTAGCTGAGATACCTATCTGGAGGATGGCTTCAGCTAAGTGCTGGGCTCCTGCTCCGAGTGACGCACCCAGCTCAAGTGGGGCAGAGTCAGGAGCCAGAATCTTTCTCCCACCTCCTGGGCACCTGCCCAGCTAGAGGCTCCTTCTTCTCCACAGAGACATTCTTTAAAGCAGGGAACTGTTAAAAACTTGTTCCCCGTGCCTGACATCACATCTCTGACACCATCATTGTCTCATCCAAATCCTTTTGAAATCCAAAATCTACCATTAAAACACAGATGTAGAGTTTTTCCACTTTTTTTTTGTTCTTTCTTTAAAACAGCAACAACAACAACAAAAGCCCACAAGCAGGAAAATTTGGGAAGAAAAGGCTGAAGGCTAAGGCATGGTTTCTACCTAATTTGAATTCAAATAAGTTTTTCATTATTTTTAAATTTGATTATAGCCTTCAAATGTATAAAATTGCATGTGAAAATAGTACATAGAGCTTAAATATACCCTACAACACCAGACAAAATCACAGACACTGCTAATTTTCAGGCATGCTGTTGTCTCAATCAGCATAACATCACGATACCTTCCTTTGTGTCCTCAGCCTGACTAAGCAGATGGAGAAATGTCTTTTATATACCTTACAGATGTATATAAATATGGCCCTGTCTGAAGTTCAGTGAACAGATTTGACCTTTGGAGCAGACGCTAGGAATCCTTCTCAGTTATAAAGTGCCCTGGAGAGTGTAACTGGAACCAATAATTTTCCAGAAGTGCTGTTTAACTAACCATAATCATTCTTATATCACATATATAATTTTCTAGCAAATGCTATTGGAGATTTTCAGAACTCTCTGTATCTCAGCATTAAAATACAGTGCAAGTATCTCAGAAGCTTTTCTATAATGGCCCCTTTCGGTCCTATTGAACCTTCTTGGCTCATTCCCATTACATTCTCAACAATGTTATTTATGAATAAGGGCGAAGGACATGATACAAATATAGTGACTGTTTCTCCTCCTTTGTTCAATGCTTTCACATAAGTCTGTTTTATTATTTCTCAGGGAACATAAGTGAGAGTGGGGGTGATAGTGAATTGCAGCAGTTTTTTTTCTTTAAGACTCATGAAAGGAATTTCATGCAACAAATGAAAGGTAGTTCTTTCACCCACAGGCTTTCAAGGCCTTTTGAGAGCAGAAAAGATGTCACAACCTCTTCAGAAAGTCTTTAAATACATTATCTTTGAAGTATTAGGTAACTTAATTCAACGGGTCATTAATAGCTCTCACAACAACATACCTGTAATAATAAGCAGTTATGGAGCTGAATGGGAAAGTTCACATATTTCCAAAGACCTGCATTTCAGTTTGTTTGTTTGCTTGAAGTAAGAGATAGCTGCAGGGCTCTGAGATGTACCTAACATCTAACTTGCAGTCAGAAATGCAAAAAATGTAAAACTGCTTCTTCTTTGATTTTTTTTTTTTTTAATCTTTTTTTTAGTAATGGGAATTCAGATTCTTGTTCTGGGCTACCATAAAGCAGATTTGTCAAGAATTCAATGATGGATTGTGAATGAATTCAAACTCCAAATCTGTGTCATCCCAGACTAAGAAAATTTGGGGGTTTTGTTCTGCTTCCAGCTCAATGTTGAATTCTTTCTTATTGCCAAAGATATTTCAATTATTGTGTGTGCAAGCTTGTGTATAACACACACTGCCTCCAGTGACAGTTTCCATGCATAATTTCTGCTTGCCCCTTGGTGCTCAAACCTCGGAATTTCTCGCACAATTCCTGTATGGTTGGCTACAGCTCTGGTTGTGGAGATTACAACATGCATTGGTGCTCAGAAGAGGAAACAAGCAGTTTTTCCTGCAGTGACTGATGTGCACAATATATTTTTCACCTAATTGTCAAAGAAAAACGTAATGCATTGTATATACATAATTCATTGTAAATTTATAGCAATACACTAGAAAATTAAGGAAGTACAGTGTGTTATCGCCACAAGGAAGAGAAATTTCCTGCCTACAAAAATGCAGAAAGGAGCTAACGTCACGCCACACACTTTTTCAGGCACAGAGAATTGAGTACGGCTCCCGTTGGAGCTGCTCCTAGCCTGCGCGGCCAGCTGCCACCCATCGGAGACCTGGCTTTGGAGCTCTCTGCGTCAGACCCTTACCCAGTAATGGTCAGCCCGGCCCTTTGCTGCTGATTCCCATCCAAGCTCCGTCAGCCATCATCTGCCAAAAAACAAGCAGCTAACAGAGCACTCTCCCACCACCTGGGGATTGTAGAGACTCTACCCACCCAACTCAATAAGAACCAGAAGCAAAAAAAGGTTCATGAGCTTCCCTAATCCTGGTGCCAAGTGCCACCAACAAACTGGTGGCCTGACCAAGCGTTCATGTCTAGGTCTCATGCTCTGTTGCAACATTTTCCCTTTCGTGTACTCAGGATTTTGGTTTCACCTTTGGGAAAACATCTCCAACCTACAGCCAATATGCTCCATCCTCCATTAGTAAAGTTCACAATAACTTGGCTTTGTTCCCACTTGGAAAATATCCTCGGCACTAACAAGCCACCAGCCAAAGTTCTCCCTGGGCAGCCTGAAATCTGCCAGACAGAAATGAGATCTGTAAAACTGAGCTGACAGCACGAGGTCTATATAGACTTTTCCAGGCCATTTGCCAGGCCCTAGTGGCCTAGATTTAGAAAGACAAATTGAAAACATAACTAGCTAGCTAAGCTCTCTTCAAACTCTTCTAGAGTGACAAAACTGCCCTTGCCAGGCTTAACCTCTGGTACTGAAATAATTGCCAATGGCTCAAAAAAGGCGTAGCAGAAGAAGTCAGGGAAATGTCAATAGAATCGAATCTGAGCAACCCTCCAGCCATGTCTCCTCCTCCGTGAGGCTGCCCAGAGGGATGAGGCAGTGGCAGTGCTGGGATTTCCCTGCATGTGTCCTGGAGGTTGTCTGCTGGGTACTTAAAAGGAAGAAAACAAGCCCCCAGGATCCAGTAGAGGTGCAAGTTCACAGCTGGGAGACAGCATGAGAGAAAAAGTAACCCAGAACCTGCTCTCCTCCAGTGCCCTTCTAGATGTGGTCCTGCAGCCTGCTGCTTCCCCCCAGGTCACCCTGCTCTTAGCAGCGCCCACCACCTTCACTGCCTCTCACATCCCATCAGCTGTCTGGGGACCCGCTTGCCTAGGGACAGACTTTCAAAAGCAGGGACTTTTAAAAGGCTGTATATTACCAACAGCTGGTTTCCTATGCATGGAAATCCATGTAGGACACAAGCCTACAACAATTTTCAGGCACGTATCCTAAATACCACTTGGAGGTGACAAAATATTTGGGCTTAAGTGGATAACATGTCCTTTCAAGAGTGAGGAAGACATTGCCATTTCTTGATGTTAAGCAATGTTCTTTTCTTCTTTTGAATTAATGTATGCATAGGAATTACTAGGGCCGGAAAGCGGATTTTTCAGGTGGTGGTGTTTTTCTGTTAATGTGCTATATTTCTCCTAAATGTATTGTGGAATAAAGGGGAAGTACAAGTACTTTATGTTCTCAAGTATTAGTGGATATCAAACAGAAAAGTACATGAGATCTGATGTTTGCAAAAGCTAACTATGCTTATGAGATACACAAATGACTACAGAGCCCAGCTCTCTGAAGACTTAATGCATTTATTTATAGCTGACTGATTTGGGACTAAAATATTGGAACACGTTCACATGTTCTTGTTTCTCCTGCCTCAGCTTATAGTTGTTTTATCATTTTATTTGCCAGCAACCAAAGGAAAGCGAACCTTTTTTAACCACAGCACTTGTCTCCTTTCCAAGGCATAAAAAAAAAATAAACGTTTACTAAGTGCAACCCACAAATCGAGGGGAGGATCTTTTCTACCCAGCAGTCTTTCATCCTGGAGAACTAAACAATAATATTGATTCTGTCTTACACAAAACTCCAGTGTACTATAGAAATCTTTGAGTAGAAAGGGAGACAGGCAACGGAAAAGCGAACAGTCACAGCATCTTAAGGGACAGAAAGACTTTGATTCTTCAGCATTCAGTACAGCAGTCCAGCTTGGAACAGAAAGGCTTGGAAGGAGAGGAATAAAATAATATATACTGCCTGGACAGCTTCCTTACCTTGACCACAGTTCCCCCAGTCCATAGTTTTGTATTCTTGAACTCTTGCCTTGTTCCCTGGTGCATAAAACACGTGTATGCTATTAGTGTTTTTTCTGTGATTAGAAAACAGTTCTTAATGTTGATTTTGATGCTAATCTGTGATATTTGGGCACATGTTGCTGCATATCTTGAAAAAACACCTGCCATGGAAGTAATCATGGTTTTTAATATGGTAGTCTGTATATTACCTAGTTTGGTGGAGAACCTTGCATAAATCTTTTCCTGTATGTCTAGGTTTGCGATTTGGATAGATTATCCTTCTCTGCTTTTTGACAAAGCTTTGCAGTGTATCAGAAGATGAGGCTGTTTCTCAAGAGTACACTTTGTGCTATGTATAAAACAACATTAGTGACAGGGTGTGCTTTTTTCAGTTGGAACTGACATTTGATACATTAGCCAAACGGGGACCGCAGCCAGATCATAATTTGATATGTATTTTCAACATCCTCAGCCCTTCAGCCAATTGGCTGGGACTCCAGGAGGCTTATTAGTAGAAATGCAGCTTTATCTTTTTTGCTAATCTGACTAAAGTGAAACCATCAAAGAAGAACCCAAAATGAGGGAGAGAGGAAAGACAGAAATACCAGACCTTAGGCAGCAAGCTGCAGTTCAAGAAAATTATAGCTCATTAGGCTTTGCAGGCAACGGCAACGTGCAGAAAAGGTAACACAGAATGGCTTTAAGATGAAGAATATTTTCAAGCTGCACATATCTGTGATAAACCAACATTTAATGGCCTAAAGGAAGATTCCATAGGGGAATACTGGCCGAAACCTAGATACTTTCATGCTGTTTTTGTTTGCTGCTAAAGCAGGTTGAAAAAAGGCTGCCATTGAATGCATTTGCAAAATCACACCAAGTTCTTTTTCAGGCACATCATTTCATGAAATTTTGTCATTGCACATCTGGAAGAACAGTTTATATGTGATGTCACACAGAGAAGAAATTGATTAATTTAGACTTGATCCACAGATTTTGTTGGCTATGATAAAAATGAAGTAGGTTAAAAATCATTCTGTCTTGCACAGTTCATCCTGATGAGGAATTGAGTACATTTTAGTGAGTAAGAAGGAGTGTGACAAAGGGATGGCAGGAACTGGGCAAATGGCTGCAGTAAAATGGATGGAACAGACGAAGTGTTGCATGAAGATTTGAACCGCGTGCAGATTATAAACCCAGCATTTCTGAAAAGAAACCCTCCAAAACAGATCTAAGCAAAGACTCCTGCTGAGGTAAAGCAGCACATGGATACACCCACACAGAGCTCATTGCAAAATAAGTTCTTGCATGTTCATTTAGCAAACTTGCAAGCTATAAGATACTTCAGTAAACTGTGCTTTCGCGTGCCTGCTTCCAGCTGCTATCAGCTGATGCCTTTGCCATTTGTGAACTGATTGGTTCTGTGCTGGCTTGACACATGAACTTAAACAATAATCAGAAGTAGTGAGTGGTAAAAGTGGAAGCTGTAATGAACATGGAAGTGGCAATCAGCCATCATTCACTACTGGACAATAGTATGAACACTAAAAAGGAAGATCGCCACCCAAAATTTTTCCATTAAAAGTTCAGCTACCATGATATGGAAACACTTGGAAAATGTTAATCTGTAGGTTTTTGTTTTAAGCAAAGCAAAAATTATCAAACCCAGATCAGACAGTGGTCTAAATGGTTTAGTGTTTTATACCTGACAATGATCAGTACCAGATGCTATCTAGAAGCACTAGGAGTTGACTACACTCTTGGGTTCTCTTCTAAAGTGGTTAGAGTTAATACAAAAGTCAGAGAGATGTGTCTGAGCACTTAGTTAATTTTAAAGCCAGCAAGACATCCATCTTTTAGCCCACAGCACAAGGGAGGTAATTTAAACTAGTTTAGCAAAACACTGGAAGAATCAGAGTCAAGAAAGTTGAGTTTCACCTCCCACCTACTGCTAATGAAGTTCAGTCAGATGATGGTCACCAGGGGTGAGATGAAGTGCAGTCATTTGTTCTTCTTGGTGTTTTCCCCACGTCTGAACCCCATGTGGAGTAATTGGGAAGGTCTGTCTGAAGGTCTCTCACAGCATTGCAGGCAGTGGGGTGCCCGGTTTCTCAAATGGGATGAGATATGACAGGCCTTAAGGTTATACCCCTTAGGGAAAATCCATCTGGTGATGGTGGTTTGGTCTCTACATTTCACCTCCTGAGATGTTCTTGATGTATAAGTCAGGGGCCAAAGGGGTGTTTTTAAACCAGAGCAAATTCATATCTAACAACAAAATCCCCTGCAAAGCCCCATTGATCTTCCCATGCTGTAGTGCCTTCCTTCTCCTCCTCTTTTCAACTGCTCCCAGTATTGCCAGTGAAGCCAGTGGACAACCTCCCTCCCCATGGTCAGAACTTTCTGTTTTGCCTTGCTGCACTGTCCCCTGGCTCTCTGGCTACAGAGCTGTCCCTCCCTTAGGAACCCTTCCTAAACACTGCCTTTCCACTTCTCACAGCTGTGAAGCTAAACTCTGGAGCTTCAGCCATTTTCATGGTTTAAATAACGAGTTTAGCTTCACAACTAGGGTGGGCTAAAAACAGGCAAGCAGCAATTTGATGACTTATAATCATCTGGCCATGCCTTTAGCTAATTTCTAATCCATAACAGCGTATTACCCAGCCAGGCAATATTTACATTTTTTCATTAGCCTCTGGAGATGAGGTAATAAGAAGGGGAGGCTAAAGTTCAAAATAAATTCTTTTCAGAATTCACTGTTTTGCCCATATTCACAAATAAATCAAACAAGCCCTTAGCTCTAAGCACATGGGGCCTTTAAAAGATAGGAGTTTAAACATGTGCAGAATTTACTTCTTACAAAATATTGTTCTCTTTCTTTCTGCAGTGCTCTAATCTGTCTTTACATGCTGCCTCATTTTATGATAGATGCTAACATTATTTAAGCATGTTTACTGAAAATCGTTCTCTTCAAGAGTACAGGTGGCTGACTAAACATCATCTCTGGTAAAAAATCTATACAACAATGTGCAACAAAGAGTTTTGTTGTTTACACAACAGCCATAAGAAGCCAGCACTGGCTAAAGCCATGGAGATCGTAGGTGTCAAAGCTGACTATACTTCTTACAGATTTTTCCAGGCTAAAACTCAGAGATTCATGGGTCATCCAAATTGGTTACTACAAAACATCTTCTTTAATTGATTATTTTGCTTGATTGAACAATTCTTTAAGAATTGTTCATCTTTTCTGACCTCTACAGAGGACTTTTGTTCTGCTGATCTAGTGCAGATATTCAAGAGAGAAGGATAGGTGACGGATAGCAAATCCAAACCACATGCTTCTGATAAGAAGTCTCAGGTGGCTAATCCATCATGCTGAAATAGATTAAACTTTCAAGGTACGCAAAAATTACTCATGTTCACTTTGGTACTGGGCTGTAGTTAATGCAGACCAACTACTAACAGTCAGGGAAGTAGGTGCAAGGGACAGAATTACTCCAGGAAGCCAAGAAATGACAGCAACAAAACATCATCTTGAAGGAGAGTATGCTATAATAATAAATTAATTCATTGTAATTCCACACTGTAAGAATGGTGCTGTCAGCCTGCAAACACAGCCTGGAAGTAAAACCTCCATTCCATGTAAAAAGTTGAAATTTGGTCCCCCTCCCCCTGAAAAAAAGCCAACCACAGCCTAAAACCCCAGAATTCCATTTCTGAGCCTGTGAAATAAAAGTGTTGGGAACAACCACATTGCAAGGAGCCCTGGAAATGCATGAGGATGCTTGCTCCTAAGTGGGGTTGTTGTGGAGTTGCATAGCATGCATATTACCATGGTGGCATATACATTGCAATAACTGCAAGCACATGAAACAGACACATAAATTTTGATAACTGCACTTTGGAACTGCACAGTGAATGATTTATACTACCACTGCGTTAAACCCAAATTGAACAAGTAAGTCATGGTGTATTTCTCCGTTTAGTTCATAGGCCAACCAGGCCCAAGACGGTATCTTCAAATAATTGGGAGGGCTGTCTGGTGAATTATGCCTTCTTTTTAAAAAAATGTCTATCTGACTGTCTTTTCTCTTTTGTGCATCCTGTTACTAGCAGAGCTGGAAAATTCCAAATATGGTGAAGAGTTTATACTCAATACAAAGCATATTTAATTATCTTTGGCTTGTCTTAAAAGCAAAGGTCTCTAGTCAGGTGAAGTCCTGTTGACTATAGCTGCAGTTTGCAAAAAACTCTTTCAATATAATGGATCTTTGTCCAAAAAGGAATGCAGGAAGTAAAATTAAAATCTCCAGGAACAGCCCTCAGGATATAATCCTCTACCCTTAGCATGGGTCTGGCCAGAGGAAAGACTGCAAGCTGTATAACTAGATATAGAATTATAGAATAGCTTGGGTTGGAAGGGAGCTTTAAATGTCATCTAGTCCAACCCCATTGCAATGAGCAGGGACAACTTCAGTTAGATCAGGTTGGTGAGCAACCCGATCTTGAATGTTTCCAGGGATGGGTCATCTACCATCTCTCTGGGCAACCTGTTCCACTGTGTCACCACCCTCATTGTAAAAAATTTCTTTGTTATATGTAGTTGAATCTCTCCTCTTTTAGTTTAAAATCCCTTGCCCTATCACAACAGGTCCTGCTAAAAATTTTGTCCCCATCTTTCTTATAAGCTCCCTTTAGGTATTAAAAGGGCTCCAGATGCAGTATTCCAGGTAGGGTCTCATCAGAGCAGGATAGAGGGGCAGAATCACCTCCCTCAACCTGCTGGCCGCACTTATTTTGGTGCAGCTCAGCATATGGTTGACTTTCTGGGCTGCAGGCGTACATTGCTGGCTCATGTCCAGCTTTTCATCCACCAGAACACCCAAGTCATTCTTGTCAGGGCAATTATTAACCCATTCATCCCCCAGCCTGTATTGATACCTGGGGTTGCCCTGACCCAGGTGCAGGACTCTGCACTTGGCCTTGTTGAACCTCTGAGGTTCACATGGGCCCACTTCTCGAGCTTGTCCAAGTCCCTCTACACGGCATCCCATCCCTCAGGCTTGTCAACCGCACCACTCAACTTGGTGTCATCTGCAAACTTGCTGGGGATGCACTTTACTCTGCTGTCTATGTCATTGATTCAGATATTAAACAGTACTGGTCCCAGTATGGACCCCCGAGAATCCGTATATAGATAAGCCGCAGTGGGATACAGGTCCCCACCGCTGGCTGCTAGTGTGGCCCAGTGAAACACAGGGAGAAAAGCTACGGCATGTCAGCTCGCAGGGATGCATTGGAACATGCCAGCTTTCTTGCCTTGAAGCTGCTTGGCGTGTCAAACAACCTGGTTTTAGCCATTAAAATGATTTCATGCTAGATTGTAAAGCACCGTGAGCTGGCTGCACGCAAACAATGGGGAGGGAAAATATGTAGGATTGTTGCCTCCAGCTGAACCCTCAGGGCTAGACAAGGCTTGTTGAGATCTCAGCTATATTGAGGATTTGGGAAGCATCCCGGCTGTTCTGCAGCACAGAGTCCAAAGGAGGGTCTGCATCAATGCAGCAAGGTGGCCCTGAGGGCTGTGCCCTTCACGCTTGCATGGCCAGCAGCAGTGGGGAGAGGACGGACAGCCATGTAAGTTCCCGGAAAACAGACCTTTGCTTTTTCACTGGTGTAAAGCCAGGGCAGTGGCACTGCTTTTGATGCTGTTCATTCAGATTTGGCTGAGGGCTGAGAGCCCAGCGCAGACCTGGGGCCCCAGCAAAGCTGTAAAATAAAAGGAGAGTCGGGGAGAGTGAAGGGGGAAGGCAGACGAGTATAGAGATGTTTATCATGTACATCCTGAGGCCTGTGATATTCCCAGCTCCTCTTTCATACTGAGGTGGGTGGGAATGTGCCACCAGGAGTGAGGGATCAATGCCCCTTTCAATACCCTTCAGTCAGCCATAGGCACAGTGCTCCAGCCCAGCTTGTGCATGTCATCTGCAAGCACCTGGCTGAATGGGCTGGCTCTGAGGCCTGTCTGAAATGCTGTGCTGAGGAACCAGGCAGATGCAAAGGTACGAAGCCCTGCATAGCTCTCTGAGAGGCAGAAGAGGGGAGCAGTCGCACTGTCAGCTCCACTGGTGCTTGTCACGTGCTTAAAATCAAGCATATTCTTGCTTGCTCTGCTGTTTATAGCCAGACTCCTCTGCTCCAGACCCATAAAGTGGAGGAAAGGGTGGTGCTTGGGCTGGTTCACAAATGGACGGCTGTAGGACTTGGAGGGAGGCTATCTGAAGAAAGACCACCTGGTCCCCAAAGCACATGGGCGAGTCCTAGGCCAGAGTCCTGCTGGCAGGCGTGCAGGTCTAGGCTGAAGGGCTGACTGCCAAGTTTGCAACCTGATTTTCAAGTAAAAAAAGGCTGTGGAAAAACATCACATCCACTTCAAGGTACCAGGTGAGAAAGATGCCATTAGCTTGGCAGTTGACATCTCTATAAGGCAAGAGGTCCTGCCAATACCTGTCCTGCTGCAGCCCAGCACACAGTAGGGTTTGGACAATGCCCCAAGAGGATAGCTGGTGGAACGGCTGGAAAAGATGTACGCTGCCCTGTGGCAAGGTTTACAGACCCACACTCAGGGCATAATACTGGAGGCCTGCAGAGCGCTATGGGGCAGCTGAACCATTCCTCCCTGCTCCGCCCCCATCCTCCGCACCGGTGCAGCCACCACACGACTCCTGCTTCAACATGTTGCATTACGTGGTGTCATGTGTGCTGCAACAGAATTTAGGCTGTATCAAGATGAAAACATAATTGTTCTCAACAGCGGTGTAACTGTAATAACTGCCTCCAGGAGCAACCCCTCTGTATGTGAGGTTTATGCCAGAGACTCAGGAAATCGTACATCTGGTTTGCTTTATCTCCCTTCTCTGGTCTCGCTGAGGACTAGGCTGCGGGTTTACCCTCTAGCCCAGAATGAGGGACAATCTATTCCCTGGGACAAACTGGAGACTGAATTATAATTCAGCTACTGTCCAAACTATGTTTCACTGCAGCTCCATGCCCAGCTCAGCCTCTGACTGATGCAGACTGGCCCTGGGAGCTGGCAGGAACACCAGCAGATCATGTGGGAACCGTAAGGTGCAGTTCTTCCCTGAGACCCATCCCCACAGCCCTTACCCACCATGGCACACCAGGAGCATCCCTGGAGCAGCAGAAACCTTCGCCACGGATGGCAAGAGGGGGGAGGTCTGTGCAGTGGAGGTGAGGCAGATTCTTTGTATTAGAGAGAGTGTTACGGAACAGGCTCAGCCTCTGAAGCTTCATGTACAATGAAGTGTCGAAGACCAGGTTGGATGGGGCTTTGAGCAACCTGGTCCAGTGGGAGGTGTCCCTGCCCATGGCAGGGGGGTTGGAATTCGATGATCTTTAAGGTTCCTTCCAATCCAAACCATTCTATGATTCTATAATAATTACTGTCTGCTGCTGGCAGGGGCTGGGGCACAGGCAGCTGCTGCTGCCCGAGGGAAGGGACCCGGTGCCGACCAGCACATGGCACTGTTGCCAGCAGCTGAGCAGCCAGGCACTGCCTGCTGGAGGCAGTCCCTCCTCCTCCTCCTCCTCCTCACAGGGCAAAAGTGGCTGGAACATGGATGGCATTGGTGAAGGACGTTGGAGGTCCCCTTCTGCTGCGCAGGGCCCCACAGAAGTAGGCTGAGCACCCTGTTTGGTATTAGAGTGTGGTGGTGCATAGCTGGGCCTTGTTTTGACTGTAAGCACCACCGTTGACCCCAGTTCTCCATTTCTGCAACAGAAAATAGGTTTTTGATGAAACATGAGTATGAAAGAGGGAAATACTTTCACTAAAAATGAAGGGTTCATGGAAAGTAGCAAGGGCTAGGAAACTCAAATTGTTCTCTTTAAAGACAGCAGCACTACAGAGAAGGAGGTTAATGAACACTGATTTTTAATGTAACTTTGTTATAAACACGGTTCCCATGCACTCCTGAGAGCCAACTTATTTCTGCCCTAATGAGCAAGCTGAAACACAACCTTGCCTATGCTGCCGAAGGCAGAGCCAGAATACTCCAACACAATAAAAATTCTCCATTGCCCTCAAGCCTCCGTCTAAAATTGTATCCAAACCTGAACTGAATTATTTCTGAAAGGGTAATTACTTCTTGATTACTTTTTACCAACCTCTAGGCTCCCAGGCTCCAGGCAGAAGTTGAACTGTCAGATGTCGAAAGGGGAAGAGAGAGAGAGAAAGAAAATGTTCGTACAGCAACTCCAGCCCAACTGGAAGAAAGAAGCGCAATAAATCTTTTCTTGTGGGAGCTCCAGACTGCTTTCCAGAGGCTGTGTTTCTTCTGATGCATTTCTGATAAGCCTCCAAACCCTGACAGGATGCTGACCTGCCCTCGCTGCACCGCACAGGAGAGGAGGGGAGAGCTTGGCACTGGTGGGGCATCGCAGAGGTCGGAGCACACAGATGGAAGGCCGTCTCCACTGAGTTACTGTTTGGCCCCCCCATGAAGGTGGGCTAGGAGGGGTCTGGTCTTTCTCTCCTACCCCAGCCACAAGGCAGCACAGACTGAGAGGTCGCCCACCCTGAAAAGCGCCGCTCACCACTGGTGAGTTGCCCAGTGCCGTTGCTGATGCGGTGCAGAAGGGAATTGGGGTGCCCTCTCCTTTGCAGGAGTCACCCACCAGCCCTTGGCCAGACCGGGTGGTGCATTTTCAAACTCTCCCTCCTCTTCGAGCCTCACTACTCACAGTGAACAATTCAGGAGAGGGGGCTTGCATTCTTCCCCATTTGGTTCCACCATGCCTGGGCATGACAGCAACCTTGCACGCTGCCCAGCAAATTTTCCACACCACCCTGTGCAGCACACGAACCACCCACACACAGATGTCCCTGCTGGGACTGAACAATGGTTCATGTGAGCTGGGGATTTTGTAGCCCAGTGCATCACCTCTCTGTTACCTGCTTTCCAAGCAGGGAGTCCTTTGGTTGATCACTCTCTCTACACAGAAGCCTCCTCATATTCTTAAATCCTCTTTACTGCACTTTTTTTTTTAATCTTTTCCATTCTGAACAGGAGTAATGGCTACTGGACATGGTATTCCTGGAATAAGTATGTTTCTGTTTTCTATGGTGACGTGTAATGCTTTCTGTTTTGCTTATTACTCATTTTAACAGATGCTTACATCCAACTTTCTTACTATGGAGCTGGTGCTAACCCAGAGTTGTCTTCTGTGATTCCAGTCTTCTTGAATTCCTTCTTGAGAGACATTTGCTCATTTACAGTCTACCCATACGCATGTAAGGCTAGGTGTTTGGTTTTTTCCTGCATGCATAATGCAAAAGGCTCTTTTTAACATTAAATTTCATCATGGCAGTTTATCACCCAGTCATTCATTGTTGGTGAATACTGAGAAAGTAATTTTTCCCCAGAAAAGGTAATGGAATTATGCATGGTTTTTCATTTGTGGAGCAAACATCACCAGTGTTGCAGCCCTTGACCAGATGTCTTGGTTATAGCTGCTGTATTTGAGTGAAGAATTCTGCAAGGAACATGAAGCCTAATTCATTCTCAAAAGAAAGAGTCTGATCCTGAACATCTTTTATTCCTTTAAGTGTTTTAAGTGATGGCTTCCTTCCTTCATTTCTCTTTGATTCAGCAGATGCTATGTAGCATCAAGACTAGTTCGGGTAATATTTCATACAAACTCACCATGCACTGGTTGGGTTGGATTTATTTCCATAGGTTCCTTCAACCACAAGGGTACCATGTATTTTATATTCCTCAGTATATCAAAGCCTAGTGGCAGGATGCAAGGTTTCTGTCTGTGTGTATGTGTGTGGGTGTGAGTCTGTTTCTAAGATGAGAAAGGAAAATCAGAAAAGGAGACACAGCACAAATTGGTGCCTTATAAGGGACCTAAGGGACCTCACACATGACCCCTACCATTTCAAAGAGGCTTTGGTGAGGAGCCACAAAACTATATTTTCACAAAACAGTAGAGCACAAATAGGCCTGGTTGAGGGAAAGCAAGGCTCCTGTACTGGCTGTGGTGGGTCCTACATCAGGCAGAACAAAAGGGAGCTTCGACGGGCTTTTAGATCAAGAATAAGGTCAATGGGCTTCTTAAGAAAGCCAAAGCCAAGGAGAAAAATTAAAAGAGATCTGTGTTGTGCTCTTGACTAAATGATCCAATTTCAATAGAAAGATGTTGATTTGAGTTTTAGTCCAAGTTCCTCATGTCTGGGTGAGGATTGGCGAGCAATTCAGCCTGCTCATGGATCCAGAATGACAATAGTGTGTAATTAACAGGAGTAATTATTATTACTAACACTGAAATGTGTAAAACCTACAAAAAACATGTAGCTCAAAGAGATGCCCATCATCAAGCCACAACAGTTTCATTTGCCCTGAATAGCAGGTGTGTGGGCAAACAGGAATTCAACTAACAGAAAATCACAGGAAATAGAAAAGTGCAGCTTTGACCAGAAAATGACAATACTCCATGTCTTCCAATTCATGTAGCTGTATTCTGGTGGTATCAAAGTATTCGTGGTGTTGTCTTCACATATTTTTTCAGTCACTGATTTTCCTTCTCAGGCTAAACAGCTATTCTGTTTCAATTCCCTCTTATTTTTCAAGTAACTTAAAAGACCTATCCTCTCACAACAGGTTATTCCTGTAAAAATTATACACAACTAATAAATTCACATTTATCTTGTCTACTGAGTATCTCAACACCCATTTTTGAGTGCATTGTCCCTTTTCATTTCAGAGAAGGTCGGTAAGACTTTTAACGCCACATGACTGTTTCTCATAATTCATTTAATTTAGAAAGAGCTAAACTCTTTAAAATTAACTAGTAGGTGAGTATTCACACAGAATAGAAATAGACGAAGAAAGAAAACATGTTGAAAAGCTTAAACTAATATTTTATTTTAATCAGGCCTTTTATTTTTCCCTCAAAGGGTAATAAAAAGAATACACACAGTCAGCATGGTTTCATTTCCTCAGGAGCTGCACAGACTGAGTGTTGTATCAGGTGCTACAGGGGCATCTGTGGGAAGCGTGGTTTCTTTGTTTGTCCTCTATACCTCATCAGACAGTGAGTGAAATCTGAGTAACTTCTTAAGACACGACCTGTGAGTTTTTCCACCCCAGTTCTTTACTGAGACTGGGAGAAGAGGCAGATGTTGGTGGCTGTGGGGAGAAAGCCAACAGAAAAGGACAAGGTGAAGAAGGAGGGCTGCAAAATCAACACCTAGAGCAGCTCAGACCGGGACCCAAGGCTTGTGGTGACAGGGGCAGGCTCCATGAAAAGGTTCTGACTTCAGCCATCTCTGTTTTGACAAGAAACGGGCAGAAACAGGAATGATTTTTGATTTAGCAACACCTCTTTGGCCAGTTGCTTAACTCGAGTGGCTTGGATCAGGGAGCTGTTTTATTAAAACCAACCATGTTTGCCTGGGTGCGTGTTTCAGATAGCTGGCTCTGGTTTGGGCTCGTTTTCATGTGCAGCCACAGGCTCACGCTGCCTGGCTGGCTCCTTTTGGCAGCTCCCTCTGCCCTAGCCTGTGGCCACTAAGAGCGCTTCATTGCTAGAAAACCAGGGAATTGGGTTTATTTACTGGGAGTGACCGAGTTTGTTAGAGCAGAAGTTGGGGGGGGGGGGGGGGGGGGGGGGGGGGGGCGGGTGAGGGAACACATCTAATATAGTTTATCATTTTGAATAAGCACTGAAACAACTGCTAGCCATCCCCTGCATACTTCATTCCTTGGATCAACAAAGGAGCCCTGCCAGACGTCAGATTATATATTCCACAGCTGAAGTGTTTGCATAACTTCTCAGTGGCTACCATTTAAAGAAAGAAAACCACTGATGGGTCTTTTCTTAATATATTCCCCCAAGTTTGACATGTTCACAGTGTACTGCCAGCAATCATTTTGTACTTGGAAGGCAAAGTTACTCATATCTCCACCATGGCCCCTGTGCCAGCTAGCAAGACGGGACTGGCCTTCCCCATTTTCACAATCTCAGCATTCAACTGCAGGCAGTGCTGGGGGGGCGCCCAGCCCTCCACATCCATGGAGGGGGGGTCCCACCTCCCAGCCCAGGAGAGTGTGGACTTGTTGGAGTGCCAGTTGTATGTTATCAATAATGATATCTAGAAAATGTTCATTTGGCCGTTTTGGTTGGTTGCCCAGTGACTCAAAAGAAATTGTCTGGTATTTCTCTTTGGAGGAAAGGAAAACGTGACTACATCCAATTTCAACATTGGCTTTTGCAGCATTTCTATCACTGCCCAGATTTTGTCTTTACTAAGGAATTATCCAAGAAGCAGATTTCCTCTTCTTAGCAGAAGGTGCTCAGATAAGCTTTTCCACTCTGTGTCTATTGAGCACATGCCTCAATATAGCTTTGGTCCCTTTGAACCCTGAGGGCTACTGAACTCTTCTGGGGCTTTTTTGCCAGCCGTCACCCTCCTTGGGTTACTCAAATTATGGCTTGGCCAAATCCATGCAGCCCAAGTGCCTTCCCCTTGCAGCAGGCCAGTGCTTGGGCAGCCGAAGCTACTCTCCCACTGACAAAAGTAAACTGAGTTTTTCACATTGGAGAAGGGCATTTTCTATTTTTGCTGCAAGCGAAAGCTACCGAGTGTCGTCTCTGAAATGACAGGCTGTATGCCAAATGAGAATTCACAAATGAACCCTGTAATTAGATAATTCATTACAATCAGTGGAAAAAAAGTGGGTCCAGCAATATAATTAGTACTCTGTTTAACTGTTTTTGATTGCCCTGTTAAAGGGCAGAGTGAGACCTTTGATGTTCTTCCATAGCTGAGACATACTAAGACCATGTGTACTGGCTTGCATTTGAAGAATTTGTAGACATATTTTTCCCCTCCCCATTTCTCTTCTGTTCTGTAAAAGAAAGCAGGGTCTGAAGTCAGAGCAAACAAGCAGTTTTTCCTAGAGACTTTCTTAGAACATTGCCCTCTTTCAGAATGTTAACCACCTCCTATTTTAAGGGAAAAAGCCTCATGATGGAAGTTAGATATAGTGAACAATGAGATGGCATGCACTGGAAGGAGAGGAATGGTTTATGAAGAATAGAAATAACATACTTTTTTAGCACCTGTTAAACTTGTGGGAAGCTTCTCTATACACTGCTGAGGAGTTATGGCATTTCACCTCAACGGTACTAGGGATTTTACCCCCAGGGATTTCTGGAAGTGGATGTAGTCACTCACGTGCTTGTGCTGTAAAATTCTCAACTCCTAAGAAATGAAATGCTGTCATATAGATGGGGAATATTATTTATGTCTGCTGACACTAACTTTGAACCTTCTGCTTGGAGCAGAATGTTAGACAAAATAACCTCCAGATTTCTCTTATAACTGAAATTTTTCTACAATTTTCATGAGCTCAAAACCCATTCTTTACCTGCTGTTAGTGTCAGGGGGTATTTTTCAGACAAGCTATTGCATATTGCTACATTTTTCTTGTCCTGTCTGTTCAGAGATAAAGACATTTTTCTCCTTTTATTTGCGTCTTAACACAGACACTATGGATATAGAGTACAAGAGCACAGTCTCTACAGAAATGTGCTTTAACACCAAAGAAATCTATCATTCCAAACGTGGGACACTGCTCTGAAGGTAGCAGGCTTTTGGCTACCTTCAGGTTCACCCACTCCTAAGCCCTGCAATATTGATTCTCTTTCACCTCCAGTACAGTAAGTTCTGCTTTAGAAGAGTGCCACACAAAAAGTCTAATTGTTACACAGCAGTTTGGGGGCAGAGTGGGGGAAGGTGTATAACCCCACTGAATGGTCATCTGAATACAGCATAGTAGTAATTCAGCTCAACCTCCTTCTTGCTGACTGATTTACCAGCGTGTCCTGTGGCTTTTGAGCCTTGCTATGTGCCGAGCTTCATTTCCCTGCCAGTTTTCTTAACTAACTGTTCTTCCACCAGCTTTCCCTCATCTGAGCACACTTGAGGAGCAGTGCATCGCTACCATAGGTTGAAGCTTGAAGGCTGCCATTGTGCCCAAATTCAGCAACTGCTGGACAAGGCAGCAGAATCCCCAGACAGCTCTCTAGTCTGTAAATGACAATGGGAATCCCAGCATGGGGTCTCTAAAATATTTGCGGGTTCCACGTAGGGTAGAAGAAGTCACAGGAACAGATCTATCTATTTTATGTCTGTGGAATGGCATGAGCAAAGTCTAACTTTGGGTAAGAAGTCAGTTGAATCCTGTGTAGACTGACTATAGGTACTACGCTAAAAGTTAAAGCCCTGTAGTGTATATTGTGTTGGAATTGAGACTCCTTCTCCTTCACTTGCAAACTATGCTTCAAAGCATTTTTTTCAGGTTAAAACCATCTAACTTTGGCCGTGTTCCATTTTTTAAGCTGTACAGTATTTCATTGGATTCCTTTTCACATGTGGTTTAACAACACCCCCACATCAGCTCTTAAGTGCTGAAGAAATCAGGGAGTGGAACAGCACAAACAAGGGTGGACTCTGTGAAGGAGAGAGAACTTGCAAGAGGCCTTATGTGGAGGCAGATGCTAGGTAAATATAGATTCCTGTTAACTTCTGTAAAGAAAAAATAAAAATAAACACTCTAAAAATATAGCCTAGCTGAACCTACCAGCTTCATCAGTTCTCATCATCTGTGGCCTCCATCACTTTGTTAACAGCTATGCTTTTAAAAAAAGTTATTTTCCCATGGGCAATGTGACATCAACCTTCTCTAAACAGACACCCTTTACTCACAGGCACATATATGATGTTTGGGTGGGACATTTTTGCAAGTTTTTCCTCTGTCAGGTTTACACAGAACCAGAGGATTACTGTTAAGATCATCATTAGTCTAATAAAACAATACTTAATAAAATAATACAATACTGCTAGGTCATTCACTGAGAAGCGTTGCTTAAAAGCATTCTTGAGAATACACATTTTTCTCAGAGTTAAATTCTCTCACTATCCTCCTAAAAAAAAGTTCACAAAGGAAGGAAAGAGGGAGGGACTAAGTACACAAACTCAGATGGTGGGAGGAGATGTGCTGATGCAAGCAGAGCTGTGGTCGCTGCTGTGTCACTGTGGTCAGTGGCTCTCCAGACAGCATGCAGACTTTGCAGAATGGCTGGCCCATCCATTCGAAAGAGCCAGGGGACAGGGAATACATACAATTTGCAAAAGGGCCATGTGCTCTTTTCAAGACACCTACTTTAGGTGCCAATTGATAAATAAGAGATTCAGCACCAGCTCATTACTCCACCACTGAAACGAGGAAAGACAGGTGCAGGCTTAGGAATAAAAAGAATTTCAAAAATACATGAGACTGTCTATAATAGCAAAACCTTCAGCTCTGTCCTGGGTACAAACCACAATAGGAATGTACTCTTGCTTGGAAGCAGTAACTGCTTCTCTTTGCTCGGCAGAGAGGGACCATGCTTCAGCAGCCCTGGACAATAGGCAGACAGTGTCAGCGTCATGCATCGTCCTGGCAAGCTAAAATGCTTGAGCTGCTGTGGCAGCTGAGTCAGGCAGCTACCCTCGATGGGCTCTCAACTGACTAGAGGCAGGAATCAGAAAGACAAAAGTCAGTTCAAAAATCAGCTGGTCTCCCAGAGGATTTTCAAAGGTGCTTGAGACCACTGATGGATGCCTAGAGACGCACAGAAAACAATTGACTTCCCAGGACAATAGACTTTGCTTTCTGTAGAGTTAACGGGGAAAATATATTTAAAATTTAAATGAAAAATACATGAGGAGAGAAGCTTGAAGAATCTAAATCTATATGCAAATTTAAACCTATATACATATATATGTATGTTCTGAAGAGACTCTTACAGGACTTAACTGATGAGCTTACTGAACCACTCACAGCAGCACTGGAAAAACCTGGGTTCACAGGTCTTCCCCATTTTGTCACATTTAGAGACCTTTAGGCCAGATGTCACTACCGTCATTGGTGTTGAGTCATCTGTCACTTCAGCTGTGGTCTTATTGGAAATGAGTGGAAACACAGTGAAATCAGGCAGCTTGTTTTGCTAAAGAGTTCACCTAGTGACCACTGATAAAGGCAAAATTGCTTTTGCATCTACATATACTTGAAGATATTTATCTAGTATTAAGTTTTTGGCTTTTGTTTTCTGAAAATTGGCTTCCAGTTGGTATATATACAACTTACAAACTTGATTTCACTCTAAGAGTTGGCACGTGTTGCATTTTTCTGGTATTTCTTGTGGTAGCGCTCACTGCCTTATTCATCTGCAGGAAGGAAAGGAAGACTGGCACCTGCAAGTCTGCCTCTGAATCAGCAAGGTATTAAAAACAATTAACAAATAAACAGTCTGTTTTCCAAGCAGAACAATGAAATTGCTGCCATCTAGATAAGAAACTGTTTTTCAAGTCTGGCCTCTTGACGGCTAAGCTAGCAAAAGACAGGTGGAGGGAGCCCTTGATTATCTGATGGGTAGATGTTGAGGTTGACCTGTCAGAGGAGACTGGAAGTTATAAAAAGACAAAATCTGCTGAGATGTGGCGTGAAGGCAAGACCAAACAGGAAGGAGAAAGTGAGTGAATGTAGCAGCTTGGTTGCCTTCCCACACAGTTATTACCTCCTGGGGTGAAAAGCAAACTGGGGAAGGGGTGCGTGGGGTTGTGCTGGGTTTTTGGTGCCTCTCAGGAGCCAGCTGGGTGCAAGATACAAACAGCTCAGGAGACTTCTTTGCAAGGTCTGTGCATTCCTGCATCGGCCACCCCGTGCTACCCGGAGGTGTAGGCAGGAGGGCAGGTTTGGGACAGCATGCTTGTGTGGCCAGTGCCCTTCAGATGCCTGGGCCTGGTATGGAGGTTCCCAAAGGACACTGGACCAGTGGGGTGCTGTGACAGGGGCCAGAGCTGGTGACCTGGGCAAAAGCCTGCCAACATCTAGAGGCTGCTGAAGCAGATTGGCTTTCAGACACTGGTCTGAGCACAGTCACGTGGAATAGCTGAACTGGCCTGAGACAAAAGGTCATTAATCTCTGAGAGCACCCCTGGCTAGTAATGAAGCTGGGCTGGGCATGGCTGTTTGCAACCCATGGCTTTGTGTTGCTGCAGCTCCCAGGCTTCCTCTTCGGTGGGGACAGCCATGCGAGGCAGGACCAGCAGCAGCAGGCAGTTTCTCTGCAGAGTCAGGAGAGGCCCGTAGCCCTTGGGCTGCCCTGTGGCCAGGTGGGCAGGCACCTCTGGGCTCTTTCTTGCCTTATTTTGCATCTCTCTCTGCCATGATACAAAGAAAATCTGCAGTGATGGCAAACGAAGTTCTGGTTCTGTTTTCCACTTCTTAGCACGCACACAGACAGCCTGTGTGCATCTGTACATGTGATGGAGCTCCTCCCCAGGAGCCCCTGCTGTCTCTTCCTCGAAGGAACAGCTTTCCAGCAGCACAGCTCCATGGCCATGAAGGCACCGGGGCACTTTCATTCGCAGGGAGCACAGCTGAGGGAGGCTGCTCTGCACATACACCC
Organism: Limosa lapponica baueri; assembly: GCA_002844005.1. NCBI lineage: Eukaryota > Metazoa > Chordata > Aves > Charadriiformes > Scolopacidae > Limosa > Limosa lapponica. Next base: position 348,878 of record KZ505758.1, on the reverse strand, counting down.
TGACCCCACACTTTTCTCATGTCCTCTTGCTCCACTGTTCATGTTTGCATTAATTTCTTGCTTTATTGCCTCTGAAACTCTCATGCAAGAGGACATTGAACATCACCATTGACAGCCTGCTCCTGCACCGGTTGCCCTACCAGCACATCTGGATAACAGGACCAGGCAAATGCTCTTTGCTGTCTTATCCTGCATAAGCCACTGTGAAACACACTCCTTCACCTGAGCTCTGTATCTTGAAGTGGATGAATACATATTCTGTCAGTTCCTACCTTCACCCCATTTGAAGCTCTCTCCTGCTGCAGCATTTTTCACTTCTGTCTTGAATTCCTGCAGTCTGGAGACCATCACATCCTGCTCCACTCACCACCTGGTCTGGTGTGAAGCAATGACTTCTGTCCCAGCACCAACCATGAGAGCAGACTGCCCATGCTCACAGCATTTATGCCTTGTCCCAGTCCGAGGCACTGCCAGCTCTGCACAGAAGGGTGTCCCAAGGCTCTGACCCAGCGTGGTGTGAAGGGGATAAGAAGACGTGTTTTGATGGAAAATACCACTGCATCTGCCACAGGCATGACAGGCGAAATAGGGTACTATCTTTGCAGTTATGCAGGAAAATGTCCCCCATGGCAAACCACAGAGAGAGCCTGGACCATAGATGGTCAGATCTCTGCTTGTCCTGGACAGCTGAGACTGACACAGGCCTGGTGCTTGACCTTTCCACCATGCATGTGGCTGTGACTAGTGCTTCCCCAGGGATGTCCGTAATCCCATCACATGTGGTGGGGCCACCCAGGCATGATCATTTTTGTCAATGCAAGTGTCTGAGAGACCCCAGGTCTGCTGGTGTCTGAGGGCTATTATTACTTTGCCTGATCTAGGCAAGCTGGGTACGTCTGCCCAGATTTATTCTCCAAGTGACACCTCCAAGCTCTTGTGCTCTGCCAGAAGCAATCTGCTTCAGACCTCACTGATTAGCATCATCACTTTTATGCTGAGTTTCACCATTGCACCTCTACCTGATGTGTCAAGTGCGATCCTGAACTGAGGGAGGAAGAACCATGATGGTGTTAAGCTGCCCCTCAGCTTTTCTGCAGCTGCAGATGCTCTACTCAGTCTGTTTTTCCAATGATGTCTCAGTGATGCCAATATTTCTTGAAGGTGAGGATTAACATACACTTCCTGTTATGTTTTCCAATTCAGTGTCATAACCCAGCAGCCACATGCCATGAATGGCTAAACCTTTCTCCAGAGCTATGTTGGCCATCCTTGATTAATATTATCAAAGTACCACAGCTCAAATCCCAGATTTGTCACTTATTATGGAGCTTCCAGTGAATTAATCTCAAATGTCATCAATTGGAAAAATAATCTTTTTCAGAAGAATGGAGCCCTTACCCAGCTGTTCCATACCTGCTGTGGAGTGTAGCAAAGCCCTGTATATATTGCTGCTTGGTTATTTGATATCATTTGCCCAAATGTAGTCAACATTGCTATCTTTGTTTTAATCTATTTCATTTTATTTTATTGTACTTTATTATTTAATTTCATTTAGTTTAATTTGATGCACTAGGTTTCTTTGATCACAATATGTGTCAGGGTCAATAGTGAGCTCATTTCCCAGATTTTTTTTGCTGTCTTTTTCAAACCTAAACATGATGATAGAACTGGAGTAATACCTGAAAGTCCTGCAAAAATTAGCCTCAGCAAGGCAAAATTAGTGTCATCTGCATTCGGGCCTTTGCTGAATTCATTTTCTAGAAATGTTACAGTAAATACTGGCAGCACATTATTAAAGAGAAGTGAATTTGAATTAATCCTGAGAGAATTTTTACTAAAGTTAATTATAAGCTCATAATTGTACCTATTTGTAGACAAAATCTTATTTTAGGAATTTTACATATACAACAAGACAGCAGAAACATTTCTATGCATTACTTTGTGTCTAGTTGAGTGTTACATACTTCAAATGTCAAATGCTTGGAACAAGCAGTTCGCAATCTACAAGTCGATAATTTTTTATAGGATCTGATTTCTTCTGCAACTGATTTTGAAAAGCAAATGCATTCACTAAAGCCACAGGCATGAAAAGCAGCTAAAAATGGAATAAATTGCAGGTTATATCCCATTTGTTAAATTCTGCATAATTGCATTTTTTTTTGTGATGCGTGTGAAAAGTACAAACTGTGCCTGTAAAACAGAAGTGCCTGGCCCACAGGTGAAATATTTACTGCTCTGCAGACATCCTCCCGTGATAGAGTAATTGTTCCTAGGGTGCTGAGAGTAATGCTACTGACATTCACCTGCCTCCATATTTCTTTTTCCAAGGGCATAGGAACTGAAGCAGGAGTGTGGCATGTCCCACCTCCAGCCCTAAAAGCAGGGATGCACAGCTGCCTGTCACCCACCCTTGGGGACATGCCAGCTCTCACCATAAGAAAGCAGATGCAAGCCCATTTAAAAAACATAAAGCGCACAGCAGGCTGATGCCTCGAGGAACCCTGGCGCGTGGCAGGCATGTCCCTCACTCTTGTTCAGCACAGGAGAAACATCAAGGCACAAGGATGGCAGAAGCCCTTCCTGGTGCCAGCGCAGGAGATCTGCCTCTCGATAACATTGATGCTGAGGTCAGCAGGATTAGGTACCCACTGAGAGTTAAGCACACGCTTACATGTAGAGCTGGGTCAGCATGAGCACCCCTGCATGGCTGAGCCCAGGCTACTGCCTCCTGTGGTGGTACTTAAGACAAGGTGAGGGACATAAGAATCTCTGGACATCAACTGAAATGTCTGAAATAACCAAATACCTCAAGATCATAGAATCATAGAATCATTTAGGTTGGAAGAGACCTTTAAGATCATCAAGTCCAACTGTTAACATAGCACTGTCAAGTCCA
>KZ505758.1:301621-332244 GCA_002844005.1 Limosa lapponica baueri | reverse complement strand
TTGTTATTTTAACTGGTGAGGTTGCTACTATTTTCAGGACAGGTTGCTAGGTCTTGAAAAGAAGGACATGAAAGTTACTGAACAGGAAAACAGGCAGTGAGTGGGGACCTCTTATTAACAGCAAGTATACTGAATCTCACTGACCATATCACTCCAGTTAAAAATCAGTTCCGGAGCGCTCACATCTGCTGAGATAATTGCGCAGGCAATGGCCACAGCTTTCCCCAGATTGTGCTCACACACTTGCTGCTGCAGGCAGCTCGTGAAGACGGCTTTGTTTCCTGGCCTGTAGATACTTGTTGCACAGCCATGCTGAGTGCTCCCAGGATGAAATCCAGAAGCAAGCAAATTTTCTAGTAGCCGGTTGCGATTCATGATGCAACAAAAACTTCCAGTTAGCAACTGTAAAGCAAGAAGGAAGTCAACCAATTCGAAAATAACATAAATACAAGGAACACCGGTTTCATTACATGTAAATGTCATTCTACACGATATACCAATATGTGAATATGAAAAATACAAAGTATTTGAAGGCAAATACAGGATTGAACTCTGTCAGGATTTAACTTTCAACAGGAAATCCTGTGTGAATTGCTGCTGGCCTTACTACAAGGGCTGGTGTTAATAGAGTCTTTTTTATACCTGCTGTAAAGGTGATTATCCAGCTTCGCTGCAATGTCCCTTGCAGATACGAAGCCATAATCAAACACAGATTCAGACATCTCTTTTTCAAGTCTGTGCCTAAGTCTTTTCCATGTAAGCAGGAACTCTGCATGCAGGAAGGCCAGGCTGCCTCAGGGCTCCCAGCCCCAGGCTCCCCTATCAGCACCACAGTGCAATTAACATGTCTGAACCTGCCACTGCTTGCAAAGGTGTAATCTTGCCATGAACTCACTACATCAGGAGATCTCTTAGCTGTGCCAAAACAGCTGAAAGGTGCAGGAGAAACTTGAGCAGATAAGATTGCTATCAAGAAGATATTTCTAGTTTAGCAGCCATGCCACAAACTTACTGCTTTCTCTCTTGAGCAGGAGAATGAAGACATTTTTCTCATGTTCTTGCTATTATGGATGTGGCATGTTTCTGATAGTTTATTTTGATTTCAGCATTGCCCTGAATCATTCTGTCTCCATCAGCAATTACAGAGAGCCTCCTTTCTGGCCTCTCTTCCAGCAAATACTTTTTTTTCAAGTGCATATTGCTGTAAAAGTTGAATTGAAAATAACATATTCATTGCATACGCATACTTGTCCCCAACCTGTATGTGAGTTCAAGCACTGTATGTTTCAATTCTTATTTCCTGCAGATTGTCAGATAACCTAATTTTTCATCTGTATTTCATTTGAAGGGCCTTCTGACTTAGACTTTGAACCCCCTGGGATCTTCTCCAGTTCTCTACAGCATTCTTGCTTTTCCAAGTTATTTTTCACAGCTTAACTCTAGCAAAGTTGTCGCTGCTTCCCTTCTCTGCCGGTAGCAGCTTCCAGCCATGGGGCACTGCGCTGCTTCCCAAGTTATGGATCCAGCCCCGGACTGTGGGCTTGGTCTCTCTGACCCCTGCTGAACAACATGAACACCATTGTTCCCACCTCTTTCTAGAACAACAACACAATAACAGCCCGTTCAAGGTCAAGATAATACTAGTTCAGAACATCTCAATTATTTTGCATTAAAGTACAAACTTTCCCAGATCAAACTGGGGGGGGGGAAATGTTTGGTTTAGGGCAACAAAACCCAGGACAGAGAATTCTCTTTCTCATCTGCCTTTAATAGTGATCTGAATCAGCAATTGCCTTCTGGACCAACATCTGATTCTCAGTCACTTAAAACAAGAGCAACTCCTAACATTTGACTGAAAACAGAGGAAAACCAGCATCAGCCAGAAAATAGTCCTTGCATCAAAGCCTATGCTCTAGATGCTCACTCTCTGTGCTCCTTTTGCTACATTGGCAGTCCTCTGTCCCCTTAATCTAACCATCAGCAGCAAGGGTAAGAGCATCCTTCTGCACCACAACCCCTACAGCAAACCCACCTGGGTGTAACCTGCACACAGCACCTTATAAGAAGAGGTTTTCTGTGTGCTGGGGCCAAGCCTGAGGAATAATTTCACTGCTGCAAAGTAGAACCCTTAATTCAGAATTTATAGCAAAGAAGAAATACATAGCAGGCCAAGTCAAAACCAAAAAAAAGGTTTCACTGATGTTCAGTTTGCAATAAAAGACACGGAAGATGTTGTGCCAAGGAGTAAGATGGATTTCTAAATGCCCAGTGCTTCTCAGTCACAAGCTTCAGGGCTGACGGCTCCAAGGTAAAGACGGCCAGGCTGCCTGCTTCCCTGCCCAGCTCCCAGGAGCCCAGGGCCCTGGGAGCCAGTGAGACACCCAGGCTCCCTGCCAGCGGCGCATGCCCTGAGCGTGCTGTGAGGGCCACATCTAGCTGCATCCAGGTGCCATCTTTATGAGAGAACAGACCTGCCAGTTCACTGCTGCCCTGAGATACCCCAGGTTTGGTCAAGGCTGAGGCAGGAGAAAAATGCCAAAACATTGGATAATTCTAGCTAGAAAGATGTTTTATTACTTCCTTGTGCCTGTGAAAAAATAAAATAAAAATGAAGTCATACATAGAAAAACTGCAAAAACAGGGTAGAATGCAATTCAGTGGCATCCTTGTTAGCACACTCAGCACTCTAGCCTGGGACCATTTCTCTGGGGACGGAAGCAGCTTTCATCCTCTGAGCTACCGGCCTATAAAATACTCATTACCATCGCTGTATGGAAGTTTGCATCCAAGGCTAAAGTTCAGCCAGCAATGTCTGGCGAAAGTGCAGCACTTTTTAAGCAGCAAGTATGCCAACTCCAACACTTTTTATTTAAATGTTTTTATGTTGTAACATAGCAATCCTTGCTACCAGGGAACTCTGAGCTTAGACCAAATTTATACATATGCATATGTATGTATACATGTGTTAAGTTATACATGCTCCTCCTAGCCATGTGGGCTGGGAACTGGCCACATACCAGTCTTCTGACAGGAGGCAGCACGAGTGGGGCCTGGGCATGCAGGGCGGTGCAGACAAGACCAGCAGCCTGCGAAGACCTCTTCTCTAACGCATTTTTTACAGCTTCTGAAATCTTTACCACAATCTCTTTCTTGTGTTGCTCTGTTCTCCTAGAAGCTTTAATTAGCAGAGGATGTTGCTGGGCAAAGTGATGCACCAGTATTCTCCTCAATGAGAAGTCGGCTGAGATGCACCTTTCCCTGGCGTACCACCAGCCAGCCCACACCTTGGGAAAGCATGCCTCTCTAGTGAAGAGGGGCCTCTCTTGGCCCTCAGCTGACCTGCCTTTATCATAAGTGGATGTGCTGGTACTTCTGAGGTGGACTGCTCCCTCAGAAGAGACACTCTGGTGAGAACACCACAAACAGCTACAAGAAGAGCTGGACAAAGAGACGCAGCTCTTCTTTTTCCTCCTCAGAAACTTTTCCTGGACCTAACTAGATCCTGCAGCATTTTCCGCTTCATTTCAAAGCCCTTTGTGGTGCCCAGGACTCTCTGACTCTGCAATCTTCTGCCATGGAAGTGCATAATCTATCCCAAAGTCTAAAAGTCATGAACGGAGGGGAAGGCAATGATTGTTCTCCCTAAAATCTGGTGACACATTTTCACCCTACTCTGTGGGATACCAGACTTTAATTTACTAAGTTTTCACATGCACATGGTCAAATTTAATCTCACTAACACCATTCAACCAAAGGCAATGTTGCTGAACTTCTGGCTCAGGGCTGGAAGCTGACATTTAGACCATAAGCCGGTGAAACATTTCCTGGTATTAAATGACTTGTGTAACCCAGTGATGCAACAAATGACATTTTAATCTACGGGCAAGTGGGCCCCAAATGCCTCCCTGTTCAAGCCAGTTTTATATTGTTGTACTACTACATCTTCAGGAGAGCCACTCCTGGGTTATGTCCATGGAAATAAGACATGACAAAACAGCACTGCTCTCGTGGGTGGGCTTTGGGTTACACACCCTTTCTCTTGCACTGATTCCTTGCAGCCTTTCCTTGAGCTGTTGCTGCAGTTTGATATATAGAAAATGTCCTTTCAGACTTGTATCTACTTTTCATAATTCTGTAGAATGGCCCTGGGTCGGACATTAGACAATGACAAATATCTCAAAGCATTGCAATGTGGGGAAACAGGCCCCAGGTGGTCAGTAACTAGCAGAAGATTATATTCATTAGTGTGAACATACCGTTCTTCTTTGGCCCTTCAGGTCTGCGAGCAGATCAATGCACTCGGTAAAGTGGTAGCTTTTACAAACATGTCCAGAAATTTTCAACCCCTTAGTATCTGGCAATATTATTTTCTGGCAGGAGGCGGGGAGGACTTTGGCACATACCAAATCCATCCAGTCTAACATAACCATTTCATTTTGGGTATATCTTAATCCAACCTTTCTGGTTTTTGGACAGCTTTAAAACATTTGTATGGTTATAAAACAACATTTGTTGTTTATAATTATCCGTAGTGCTCAGATCAAAGAGCACTATCTGATCATGGTTCTTCTGTGATATTACAGTGCAGGGAAAATGATGGCAAACCCAAACAAGCAACATTCCGTCACCTTGTTAGCTGTGTGGCAGGTGGGAAAGCGAGGACGAGGCAGGAGCAGGCCCAGGACTGTATCCCTCTCCCTGCCCATTGCTCAGGAAATCATGTTCCAGCTGGTTGACCAGGGTCCCGCAGGCTGGTCGCATGTGCACACATCACAGGAGGTAATACAGTATCTTAAAAGGTTAATAAAAGGAAATCAAATAGCCCTTTTGGTAAGGCTCGTCTGAGTGCTAGAAATTTGTATCAGTTATTTCACCTCAGAGTAAATTAAAAAATATCCATCTTTTAGAACTTCGTGTCTGAAGGTGAATTGGGAAGCTTTCTCTCTCAGGATCCCGTGTTACTGTGGAGACCCTCTCTCCAGAGGGGCATGTCTTGCTGGAGAAACCCAGACACCTACACATTTTGTAGTTGCTGCTGGGGCAGGGAAGAAAGATTTGGTGCCTGAATTCACCTAGTGACATCCCTTGCTTAATAAAGCTTGTAGAGCACAAAGTAGCTGAGGAGAGACAACAGTTAAATGTCAGAAGCAGCAGATCAAGTAGTAGATGAAAACCCAAACTGCTGGAAGAGATGCCCCAGCAGACCCCAGGTAGGTGTCCATTGCCATAACCATGCTGGCTCCTGCCCTGATGCTCTGCCAACAGGCCAGGCCGCTCTCATACGCTCTGCCAAAGACCTGAGAGCATACACACACCCTAGGAAACACAAGAAAGAGTGAAGGGAGTTGGCAAAACTCTTAGATTATAAAGACTGCTAGGATATAATACAACAACACTGAAATAAACAGGGACGGAATTGGCATTCCTGCTTCACAAAATGTGCCAGCATTTCTAAGACTTGGCTGCCTGAACTTTAGCCCTGGTTGCAAGCTTCCATATAACTATGGTAATGAGTATTTTCCAGGCCAATAACAATAGCTCATGGGAGAAGGAGGAGTATTTCCCCACACAGATTATCTTGATTTCCAGTGCAGCACTGGGTATGTTTTTGTAGGAACGTAGTGATGTGTTAGCTTTCTAACCTCAAACTCTACATATACATCACTGCACAGGGTTTGTTTGCACATGTTTTTTATAGCTTGCATGCTTAATTACTTAATGATTTAAGGCTGTCATTAAACACTGCTTCTCTGCATTTGAGAGGCTCCAGGAGCAAATGGAATTGACTTGGAAGAGCTCCACCTCCTTGCCTGGTGAGGAATGGAGAGGTTCAGAGACATAGGTGGTCCTCCACATCCTTATTGTCTGCTTATAGGCATCAAAGTGGGAAAAGCAAGCTAGGACACACAGAACTGAGCTAGCTCCTGCTTCATCACATCTGACTCAAACTCGGACTTCTCCCAAAGCAAGGCATGATGTCCCTGTCACCCTCAAAGGACTCCTGCATGCTATCACGTTGTTCTCCACAGGCTTGGGAAAGGGGCAGTCTGGCGAACTCTCACAGAGGCTAGAGGAGCATTTCATATAGGGGAAGAGTTAAGGCTGTTGTGAAAGTGGTATTGCAGAAGGCAAGTTTCAAATTTCCCGGTACTGAGTGGTTTAAATCAATTATACTTCAAGTCTTGAAGCACTGAATTCACATTCTGGAAAGTGTCAGGAACCACTAACTTCCTTATCTTGTAGCAATTCATTTTTTGGATGCTTAAAAGATGTTGCAGCAGTGCTGCTTTTCCCATGCAGTCTGGTGGCGACCATCCAACCAGCCATCACATCCCAGTGCCACCTACATGACCTATGGCAGGAAGAGGGCTGGGGAAATGGCACCATGGGCACGTGGCGCAGCTGCCCAAAACCTTCATGTATGCGCGCCCTTCCCTTGCTCACACCTCTCCTCGGTGCCACTCATGCCAACAGCACACTTCTGCATGGGGGAGGATGGGTGCATCCAGAGGGCAACACTCAGTCTGGCAGGCTTGCTTTGGGGAAGGAGGGAGGGAGACAAACCAAGGGCAGCCCCAGGGGTGAGCTTGCACCAGGACAGGCAGCATACGGCTCTGCCAGCGCCGTGCCATGCCCGCATCTGCTGCAGGCACGGATGGGCCCTGTGGGAGTTTGCTGCTGGGTCAGTGTCCCTCAGTGAGGGGTCTCTGAAGAAATGCTAGATGTCAAGTCCCTTCAAACAGAGGCACTGAAGCATTTGGACTGTGATAATATGACATACTTGAAGACTGGTGCAAGGTCAGAGAGCCTATTTGTGGAGGGTTTGGTGGCTGTTTTTTTCTGTGCTATGCACTGCAAAAGTTGTGAGAGTCTGGTAAATCCTGTAAGCAGCTCTCTTTCTGTGGTCCACACCTCAGGGATGCTTTGACAGAAGGACTCCTCATTTTCAGCAAACATGCCTGCTGCAGCAAATCATTATTTGAGCTCATTGGGGTTGGACAGGTTGGAAGTCTTGGAGTAATCTGGATATGAAAAGCAGCTGCATATGTGCGTGGGGCAGGCAGTATCTACAGAGCGTGCTGTGTCAAGTGACCCTGGACTAAATTTATCCTCTGGCCCTGCTAAGGCATAGCAACTTTCAGAACAGTTTGAGCTGCGCATGGGTTTCAGAGCCTGTTGAAATCTTGGCTCTGAGAACAACAGCTTTGCTGTCAGGGCCGAAACATGAAAAGAAGCCCTTGCAGCTTGCAGGTGGAAAGTTAGCAACACTGCAATTCATATCCCCAAAGCTGCCAGCAGCCCCCCAGCTGTCCATAAACCATGTCCTGCTGTGCATGCAACCCTTATTTCCTTTACCTTGTCACCTTAATCCAGAGAGATCCAATCTGTATCCCCATTACTTTTTCTAGTTTTACCTCCCTAAGGGTCCTTAGGTGTCAACCGCCATCCCATGCCAAACACCATGCTCCAAGTAGATGACCTGATAACAGCTTGGAGAGGATCAGAGCCACAGTGTGACGTCCAGATGTGTGCAACCAGTAAATGAAGTACTGTAACAGCTGTAACTTTTGGATGGCATGTGACTTTTTTAAGAAGGGGTTGCATCTTATGAGTTCTTTGCTCACATTACCTCAAATTTGGCCTCTAATCCACACTTGGAGAACAACTTTCAAGGGAATTCTGCTATTCAGATGAATTATTTGGGTTTGCACAATGCAACGTACTACAGATCTCCTCAGTCTAACACTGCATGAGCTGGCTCCCAAACCAGAAACAGCACAGCTGCCCCAAACGGCAGAGATGCTGCCAGTATCCAAGCTTATCTCCATACACACTGTGTCATTGACACGAAGGTTCAGTCGGAGCTTGCTGACGAGTGAGAGACAGGGCTCGACACCATACTGCCCTGTACAGACATGCCTCCAGAATACAGACAATCCTGTGAAATAGCATGCTAACCTTGTTTTTAGCCTGACTTCCTAAGGAAACTAGACTTCTGGAACAACAGTGTTTATGTCTGTCAATCCCACATCCCTCTGAAAAGTTTTTGAGCTTGTTGGCTTCCTTGCCAGTTAAATTGGATAGAGATGGAGGCAACATGTGCAATGGCATTAGGTGGCTGCATAAAAGGAAGGAAACCAAATGAATATTTCCAGTGAGGGACGTGTGAGCTCACATCCAGTACTGGATGGCAGAGAGGGTGCATGGGAGAGGGACACAGAAAACCAGGCTGGCGGACACCAGGAAGGCTCGGGATGGAGAATATGAACACCAGCCCTGGAGAGCAGAATGGGGAGCTTTGAGCAAACCCTCCTCCCACACTTTTTAAAATGTTTTGGCATCCAATAGCACCACTTAAGATAACAGCATTTAAAAGCCGGGGCTTTTCCCTACTTATCTTGAAAAGCAGTTGTATTTTTCACATTTCTTTCACATGGTGCAGCAAAGTTGGAAAAGTCTGGTTCCCCAGCCGCTGTTGCAGGGCTGCTTGGTGTCTCTGGTCCTTATGCTGCAGAAGCTGGGCCCCAGCTCTGTGGGGACCCGCAGCCATGCGCAAACCTTAAACAAAACAAACAAAATTCAGGCCCTGAGGAAGGAGGAATGCCAATTTTCTAAAATTGTGCATGCCTTGATATAGAAGACAGGGTTCAGTCTGGATGATTTATGGGTGCTCAGGCCACTCCTGCTAGATTGGGGCAGGATTTCTGCACCGGAGCAGGAAAGGCTGGGTTGTTTCTGGCAGCTGTTTCAGAAGAAGTCCAGAGAAATTCCAGCTGGCCATTTCTAACAGCCTCCTAGCAAGGGAGAGACCAGGGGCATGGGGAAGCAGGGCTGTCCTGGCACAGGCCAAACTGGGTCTGGTGAGACTCATTATCCTGGCTTCAGCACCTCACCGATGGTGTGATTGCAGCTCAGTTCAGAGGCACGCCTCTGCAGCTGCAAACAGGCGTTCTCAGGCTCCAGAAAGATGGCTAGAGAAAAACACGAGTGTAATTTATGTCACATCTTCTTATCTCCTCTTATTGCCACCAGGATGCAAATTAGTCATAGCTTTAGTAAGTGATTACATAAGCATCGTATTAATTTTGTTCATATTTCCCCAAAGAAATCAGCAAATTGTTAGAACAACGTGGACTCGCAGATTTATTTTCCAGGCATTATGGAGACTATTGGAAACCAGGGTGAAGTCATTTATCATTTCACAATGAAGATAATCTAGTTAACAAACCAAATTCCTTCCAAAAGAAAGAAGTAACAGTAAGAGAATCAGCAGTGACAATCAAAAGCCACAAGAGGGTTTGGAGGAGAAAGCACACTTGGTTCAGCCCATTGTTTTTTTGCGTTGCCTTCTCTAGAGCTGCCTGAAGATTCATTTGTTTCCATCCAGAATATTCTGTTATACAATGCATTATTCAAAGACAGAGGGAGAGACTGCACATTCACAGATGGAAAAAGTCTTGAGGGAGTTCGGTATATGAATGCCCAAACCCCTCAATTGTGTGAGCTTTTGATAGTCCCAGACGACCCATCAGGGTGCACACCTCCCACTGACTGCCGTCTCCTGCGACTCTTGCTGCATGATACGTGCGCAACAGTTTCACCAGAAGGAAAAAAAAGTTCGATGAGAAAATTTGCAGGACAGAGGGTAGGAGCTATTGGAGGACGTGTGAAATCCTCTTAGCGCAGCCTGGAATGACTTGAAGTGTGCCAGTGAAGTAGATCCACGGGGCCTTTGGCCAGCCCTGGCTCCGCTCCTCCTCATTGCTAAGTGCCCTCCTGAGAAGAAGTAGCTCCTTGAATTCCTGTTTGAGCTGGCTCAGGACCTGCCTGACGCCTCTTCAAGCACTGGGCTTCTTGCAGCCATCAGCCCAACAAACAGAGGGGATGAAAGATGATGCCTGAGCACAGGGCTGCCAAAGGTGTCCAGCACACAGCCTCTCGCCTCTAAGCACTAAGCAAATACAGACCCATACAAGCTCCTCCATCCTCCCTGCAAAACTTGTCACCCTCGCGCTGAATGATACCACCTTGCAGTTGCCCCATGGAGACAACCAGCTGCAACAGACCCGACAAGGTCCCTGCGCAGGACATAGTGGACCCTTTACCACGGGGTCCATGGCAAGGAGTGTGGTAGGCACATGGCAGCCATCGTCTTCTTCTGTCCGTCCTCAGGAGATGTTGGTCCAGCAGGTTTCCCCAGCGGTGTCCAGCCCTTCCCAGCCGCTTCCCCGCATCTGCTCTTCAGGCTCCCAGCAAGGCCTCTGCAACCATCTCACACCCCTCAGGCAAGGGTTCTCTAACTGGAGGCACTGTGAGAGAGCAAGACAGAATGAACTATGCTAAAAAATATGAGGAATGTATCTTTCCCCAAGTTTTATGCCCAGGTAGAGTCAGACATCCAGAAATCAGTGCTAAACAATTAGCAAGAGTATGCCTTGCATCCTACCAGTCCCAGCAACCTTTTTTTGACTGCTGGTACCCTCACACAGGGCTGTCTCCAGGCTTTCTCTTGAGGTGACACAATCATTATGAAGTAAAAGAAAATAGGGGGCATAAAAAAGCCCTTTCAAACCAAACAACTGGAGGAAAATATGCTTCTCTGCTATTTAGTGGCCAGTGAGAGCACTTGCTTAGAGCCAAAGAAACTGTGGCCAGGTCCCTCCTCATCTTGATGGGGTTCACCCCAAAAGCTCCCTGCACAGCATCCTCTGACACTGCTATGTTTAGGAGAGCTGTGACTTCCTCTCCCACAGCCCTTCTGCTTTGGGTCAACACGTATTTGCCGGATTAGAGAGAGAGAGGACATCATTCATGCCAATGCCATCTCTCCTGCCTCCAATGCTACCCCAAAAGAACATCAAAAGAAGAAGATGACACAGACAAACACCAACACTCACACACACCTGCTCACACACCTCCAGGTCCCTGTCATCCCAGGTGCAGTTTTCAGCAGGAGTGTCCCGAGTCCTCCCTTCTTTCAAGGTGCCACAAAGCAAGCGCTGGTGTGACAGGGGAGGCCATAATTTCCCCCATGCTTGCCGCAGGGGATCATCCCATGGGTGCCTGCTGCATCAAGCCCCATGGGAAAGGATCTGGTGAATTGGGCACCACACCATCCATGCTGGGGCAGAGCCATCCATGGCAGAGGACAACCCAGTGCCAAGGAATGCGAAATGCTGGGAACTCAACCTGCCCCTGGGTTCCAGGCACCCCTCCAGCTCAGAGGAATGTTTGTGCATTGAAATATCAGGCCTGGGAGCTGCCTGTGGCAGCCAGGAGCTTCATCCTTCTTCATATAAGGCAACCATTCACTGCAGATTGACTGGAAACCATGACATTTCTTACAAGCTGTCTCACAGCCATCAGCTGGAGGCAGCACCATCACCACTAGCCTAAGCTGCATGCGATCCACATACACAAAATCAGGTGCTAAACAGATATAGATCAATACAGTAAGAAGTATTTCTACACTGGTGAGACGATGACCATAGCAGGCCAGCTAACTCTTCTTTTCTTTAACTTATAATTATTCCATGCCCAAGAAGTTACTACAACAGCCAAAACTGTATTCTATGGAGCTAGAGTAATTTCTACATTAAATTAAGAGCTATAGTAGACCTCCTAGAGCTTGGCCTCTATCTGTGTTAAATGATTTCAGTCCCTCCTCTCCACTCATCTGAAGAGTTTATATCCTGAGACATTTAAGGTTGAATTCAGCAAAGCACTTTGGCATGTGCTTACCCCTAAGAGCACAAAAAGTTCTGCTGGAACTAGCAATAAGAGAAGCCAATTTGAGTTTTATTTTGTTTAAGAAATATTTAGTTGATGTAGTTGGAGAAAGCAACAATAAAAAGAGCCATAAACTTTCAGTCTATATATCTAGATTATACTGCAGTAACATTCATATCTATATAGTTCAGCTGCACCAGCCATTTTGCTGCACACACCTGCAATTCGGAGGTTTGCTGCATCTTTGAAGGCAAGGGTTGGTGTTTAAAAATGCCTGAAGCAATTTCATTAGCATAAGACAGTCTTTTCCACTTTATCATATGAACTGTGGTTGCTGTACAGTGAAGCAGTTCAAGAGCAGCTGGTTTTCATTGATAGGTGAATTGTTTCCTTTAAATTATGGAGAGATGATGGACTAAATATAAGCACCCTTTAGATTATATTTTTAAAAAGCAGAAGCACAACATATTCTTAAACAACTGCTAACCTCCAGCCAACTGGATTTCTTTGCAATTTAGTACAAACGATGATTTGTTTCCAAGCTGAGATTTGATATACTGAGTTCCAGCCCCGAGCACAATTCTGAAGCCAAGCTCAAACTTCCTGAAAATGAAAATTCATTATGAAACATAAACAAGTCTTTAACCATGACATAGAGAATAGGAACAAGAGATGAAATCATTCTGCTGTGATAAGAATAATTTTTCTCTGCAGTTGAATCATTGTTCTAGACTGAGCATGTGAAAAGAATTAGGTTAGCCTTACCTTCCGCATCTTAGATTTGGACAAGTAATTAAAAGTTAACAGAAGGTAGACTAAAATTAGCTCAAAATGCCACAGCCATATGATAACCCAGAAATAAAAAACATAGGCCTGTCCATTGTGATTTAAATCTAAACCAGCACAGGACTAGAACTAAAATGGTTCCCGTTGCATTAACTGGGGGTCTGTAAGATCTGCTTGCCCACCCAGCTGCTTCTCCATCCTCTGGAGGAAGCCCTTTCCTGACGTCACCTCCTCCAGGATCACAGTTCCCAAATTTTACCTGCAGGCTTTCACAGTCCTGCAAAGACTGAGCCCTCTGTCTGGCAAAGGCACTGACCCCATAGTCTCCATGCAGGTCAGATATATGCCCCTTCCCAGCAACTACCACTGGGGCTGCAGCTCCCAATTCAGCATGCTGCATCCTGGCTTTGCCCAAAGGAATAACCAGGCTATTTGTTCAGTGTCAAGAGAGTGAGTTGCCTCATAGGGGCATGCCAAGTTGTTGGTTGGAGGAGTCTGTTTCTCTCCACCAAGCACAGCAGGAGCCACCAGCACCTTCCCACAGCCAGGTCACACGTCTGTCTAGATATCTCCAGAGTCAGGGAACACTTTTACTGCAGGGCCAAGACAATAGCTTCAATAGCAGGGCCAAGACGGAATCACGGAATTGTCAGAGTTGGAAGGAACCTCTAGAGATCATCTAGTCCAACTCTGCTGCCAAAGAAGGATTGCCTAGAACACATTACTCAGGACTGCATCCAGGGGTCTTGAAAATCTCCAGAGAAGAGGACTCCAAAGCGTCCCTGGGCAGCCTGTTCCAGTGCTCCAGTGACAGAAAAGACAACTTTCTGTCTTTGACACAAGCAGGGGGACTCCATGAATGCTCAGTTCTGGCTTTGCAGTGATGACCAGGTGTCAACAGCTTTGTCCTGAAGATACAGACAGGAAGACTGAAAATGACCCTACTGGCATGGAGAAGTAAGAGTCCCTTGGCGCATATGTGCCTATGGATGCTTACTTAGACTCCTTCAGCAAGTTGGGACAAGTCACAAGCATGGTGTGGTCTAGAGAAGTGGCCTGCTGCTGCCATCAGCAGTGGGAATGGCACCATGACAGAGTGTCCAGAGCCAGTGCCGCCCTCGGTAGCAAAGGATCTGCAACTCCAGGCACCACCACAGCCTGGCATTGCCCATCACCTGGTCCACTGGTACCAGGACATGAGCAAGGACGGAGCACCAGGAACATCTAATGCCCATTTGCAGCCTGCTATGCTGTTTACCCGTCAGCAGCTAAGGAGCCCCATTCCCATCTACCTAGACATAGTTTGCAGCAAAAAACAGGGTCTAACTAATATGGCTTTTGTTCCTAGCAGGGAAGTGAGCAGCACTCAGGCAGAAAGGCAGGCATGCAGAGAAGACCAGAGCGTGCCAGTTGCCTGCGCTCGCTTGTACCCACTCATCCTCCTACAGATGAGCAAGAATAGTGCCTGATCACATTGCACATGTGGCTTGCCTTCCCCTGATAACAGCACTGAAACTTTCAGCACAAATAATGCTGCAAAACTCCTCTTCCAGTTCCGCAAATGGCAAGCTCCTACACCCCTGCGTTTGTGAATGGTCAGTTCATTCCTCAACAGCAGCCAACAGGACCAGTGCGTACCCAGCAGGGCTCATCTTCAGCTCTGTGAATGTGTAACTTAGCTGCTTTTTTGTTAGGTAGCCTAGAGTTAAGGGTGCCTGTGGGATACTAGATATTCCTGTAGAGATTTGAGGCTTTGCTTTTATTTACATAAAAGCTACTTGTGATAAAGTCGGAAATGCTTGTATTATCTTGTGGGAGATAGAGCATGTTGAAGCTGTCTGATTCTGATGCTTATGTGCTGTGGGTCAAAAAGCACTGCTAACAGAACCAAGCAGGAAAGGTAGTACAAGAGCCCAAATAAGGAGCATCCATAGTAGATTACAAAAAGCAGGATTATAACCTTGAAGAGAAAGCTTCTCCATCCCAAGCTCCCATGATATATCTGGTTCCCCAAGAGCAAGGAGAGAGAGATCAAAGAGAAGTGAAAAATACCAAAGACCTGCACATGTGGAAAGGGAGGAGGACTGACCACACTGGGAAAGGCTGTTCAGAGGGTGCTGGCCAAAAATGGGTGGGTTGGTGAGGG
Organism: Limosa lapponica baueri; assembly: GCA_002844005.1. Classification (NCBI taxonomy): domain Eukaryota; kingdom Metazoa; phylum Chordata; class Aves; order Charadriiformes; family Scolopacidae; genus Limosa; species Limosa lapponica. The sequence continues at coordinate 317,582 of KZ505758.1, read as the reverse complement.
AGCACAGGGTTTGCAGGAGCACATGCTGCAGGCTGCCAGGCCTGCTCCTTCTGGCCGGTGGCAGGGTTGGCCAGGAGCTATGGATGCCTGAGGTGCTCAGTGCTGGGGCCCAGCTCTGGAGCAGAGGCTACATTTGGGCCGCTGGCTGAGGTGTCACAGGGCAATCATGTGAGCATCTGACCCCCAAACCCAGGAATCTCTCCCACTTCCCAAGTCAGATAACTACTTGTACCTCAGGAGGCTTCTCTGTGACATTTACACGGGTGCTTCTAGGAAGTCCTCTTTAGGCTAGCGGCGCAAAGGGGCTGGTGTCCTGCATGCCCTGGCAGCAGATCAGAGTTCCTCGGTGCCCTCTGCACTGCACTGCTCTTCGTTCCAACCAGCACGAGGGCACGACTGTCCCTGAGGCACTATCAGCAGTGTAAGCAATAGTTCAGAGTGTTTAAAAGGGCACTTTTCAGATTCCTTAGTACGACTGAGCCCCAGGATATATAAGAGATGAGGTAAGCTTGGCCGCTTTCTGCTATGTCCCTGTGCAGATGAACAGGCACATGCAAATACCTGCTGGTGTATTGCAAAGGCAGAAATCATCACCCAGAGCAGCACATCATCTGGATGTGCCTTAGTATTCCAAGCTCGTGCTGTTTTTCAGTGTGTGGAAACGATGGGGTAGGCTGGGAAGGGGAAAAGAAGGAAGTCTGCATGTGATGGGATATCCGGGGCACACACCTGGACCCCAAACCTGGGACATGCTCTCACATGCTGGTGTAAAGATCTAGAAATACATAATGCCCAGTAAATTTAGTAGATGGCAATTTCCCACTTGGCAAGTGCTAGGTAACAGACAAATGATGGTTAATGTATTCCCCTGTCAGCTCCTCTACAAGTCATGGGGAAGAGGTCTGTAGGGGACCTTGGACTGTAAGAGGGAGGGTTTGGATGTCTCTGCTCTGCTGCGTCCTGAGATACAAGAAAAATTAGCCATGTTCCCTAACAATCTGCCAGGTCTGGCCCAGAGCCCTGTCCAACCCAGAGGTCTCCAGCGAGTGCTGCAGCCTCCGGTGGGGTCCCACTGCCCAAAGCCAGAGCTAGTCGATATGCTCAGCTGGTGCCAGCACAGCATGGACACTGTGGCTGCTTTGGTTTGAAACAGTGTGAAAAAAAGCCATTTTTTGCAAATGGCCCCTTCACTTCTGCTGTCTGTCATGGGAGGCAATACCCACAGCAGCATGGGCGCACGCACAGGAAACTCATGGCGTGTTGTCGCTGATGGGCTTTGGCCTACTGCAGGAGGAGCACAGAAAAGTCACCCCCACCAATGACAGCGGCGAGGGGCCAAGGCAGTCTAGAAGAGGTTAAAAGGGATGAGGAAACCAGCTGATGTGGCTAAAGGGCTCCTATCTCTCACCTCACTCCTCATCACTTACAGCTTCACCTTCAGCGGGAGCTAAGCTAAAAGTCAGCCCACACTGCATCAGTGCTGTGGTTCGCTACCTCTAACATCCACAAGGATATCCCTTTCTGAAATGCAAATCACATGGCTCTTAAAGCAAGTTCTTTGATTTTCTTAAGTGTGTTTAGTGCATGACTCTTAAATCATAGACTTCTGGACTTACAAGTAACTTCCAACACGATTACTGGGTGTAAATGAGGATATAGTCTGCAAATGATCAATTACTTGATTGCAGCAAATCACGCTGGTAGATGCCTGTGTAGTCTCACTTGAATCCACAAGGAGTTGCAGGTCCAATTATTGGACATATTAAAATTATAACATGCAAAACAGGAAGCAAAGTAAGGGATGCTTAAAATTTGGAGACAGCATTTTGTGGGCAGTAAACCAAGTCTGCTATCCTCTTCACTCATTCACGTAGGAGCTATTACTATATCTCATTAAGATACTGGCTAATACTTAGATTTCTTTGTCTTACACTTTTTCCTCTGTAAATGTGCAAATTAAAAATGTTGCACTGTTATATAAAATCAACTGTACTTTTTTCTGGGTTTAATGCAATTGTGGTTGTCTCCGAAGAGGATGATATTTATTAGACTATGACTGTCTCTCAGATGAAGCTCTTCCTTTGTACATGCTCCTTCAGCACATCTTATCCTCAGGTACTTACACAAACCCACAAGTTAAGGATGAAGCACTGCATATCTCAACCTGTAGATACATACTTACCTTATGCATTCTAGCACTGAACCTAAGAGCCCTTAAAAACTCTCTCAAGAAATGCCACTTTTTATTCATTGCTAGATCAGTAATGTCTCAAGTACAATTATTTTTTTTAAAAAAAATGTGTTTCTTTAATAAATACCTTTTGCTCAGTAGACTACTATAATAGTGAATATTCAAGGCACAAAGCACCGTTTCCTGTGTCCTGAGACAAAGCATGAGTGAGACTTCACAGTTATGGGCCTTGCAGAATAGTATTTTTTGGAAGAACCCGGTTGCCTCAGTGCCGTGCCTCCTCGATTGTTTGTGCTGGAGTGTCTTGGCTGTATGAAGAGTTCTCTGTTTCTTTTAAAAACCGCAGTAGCACACAGGAGAATCAAATCCTCCGAGTGAGGAATGGCTTATGAAAGGATAGCAATTACTTCTTTCCAAAACATTTTTCGGGGAAAAAAAAGCCACAAGGTCAGAAGTTTACCTCCAAGTACAGCTTTTTGGCCAAGGACAGTGCAGATCTGACCCACAGGGATTATCACATTATGCGGCACACTGGTGCCAAGCCCAGGAACAATGCCACACCAGTCTGACTTCTACCTGCGGTGCTGCCGGCAGAGCTGAGCCCTCCGCACGGAGGAAGAAACCGGCACGCTCAGGAACGGGCTGTTCAGCATCGCCCCCGCAGCAGGAGTTCACAGGGGCCTCAGACATAGATATTAGGAGGTATTTACCAGTGTGAGGTGTAAGTGAGTCACTGAAACCCCTGTTCAGTTAGCAGCTCCCTGTAAACAGCTGCCTAGGAGACACCTTGTCATACTGCAGCCATACTAACCAGCACACAGAAAGCCCCAGGTTCAGCCATGGAAATCTTTGTTTACTAATTGGAAAGAATGGAAGGGACATGCAGCCACTCTGAACATCCCTCGCCCCTTTGAACAACCACGCTGACTTCAGTGTGAGGCAGAGATGAGCAAATAACATTTCACTTCTTTCCCATTAGCTAAACTGACCAAGGACCCTAGGCAGGGTAGCAGCATGTGCTGCCTCAATTCCAGTAAGCAAGTGAGCAGCCTCCCTGATTGTTTACCAATCCAGCTTCCCAAACGATGCTGCCCTCTCAAACGATTTTCTGCAAGCAATTCTTCTCCAGAAAACTTAACGTTAAAAGGAAAGACAGCATGTGGGTGTAACCAATCATTTGGTAGATATTTATAACTCTCCTGCTAGAGGCTTTTGCTGTTGGGACTCAAGACATTAAGCAATCCTAGCTCTAGAGATTGAGTAGGAAAATGGCAATAACACACCTCTGCCAATGTTTAATGTTTTTGTAATTGGGGGAAGATGTGAGGTGGCAAAATTAGTTTGTTTCACAATTGCCTTGGACTTCCATATGTGCCTAAGGATTTCCCTTGCTCTGGATAATGCAGCCATTCCCTAAAGTGCAGAAATTCACTCTCTCTCTCCCTTTCCCTCTATGTGTATTTATTTGTTAAGTACACAGTCACATTGTCATATCATCCCTTTCTGGTCCTCTGCTGTGACACTCCAGCTGGTACTCTGACCTCAGAAGACAGAAGCAAATTCCTGAGATGGTGTCATCTGCTCTTAGTGTTGCCATCCTTCATCCCAGGCTCTTGCACTTCATCTAAACAGGCAAATGATCAACAGCTTGAGAGGTCAGTGTTTTCCTGAAATTATCTTCAGCCCTCTGAGTCCTGATGCTTTATTACCATTCTCTGGCAACCTCTGCCTTCAGTGCAAAAGAGACTGTATTTTTGTATCAGGATAGCTAACTCATAATAAAATGTGATCCATTAGCCATTTTCCTATCATAACTAGTCTGACAAAAAGTAAGAGCATGCATGAATTTGTCATGAATGTTTACAGTAAGAACATGGCACAGTGCTAGAAATAATTGTCCAAAGACACTCTTAAACCTCCATCCTCATAGGTTTTCAGGGCTCAGATAGACAAAACCATGGCTGATATTGTCTAGTGTTGGATGATATTCCCATTTTGAGCAGGAGTTTTAACTGGGTGATCTCCAGAGATCCCTTCCAAGCAATATTTCTAAGCTCCTATGAATTTATGTGTCTAGCAAAGTAATAACTGCATGTACATGGTTTTTAGAAGTCTGATAGTAATCTTGACATAAAACCCAAAACATTTATTTCCAGTGGAGATAAACTTAGGCAAGAATGATCAGCCATGTTAAAAGAGTGGTGGCAGTAGCTCTTCTATTAACACAGTAAGATGGCGAATGAATAATTGCACTATCTTTGTAATCTTGTTCTATCTATGTAGATATTTGATTGTTTTCTAATGACTTTTTAATCACCTTATGTGAAATAAATTATAATCAGGAAACCTCAATAGGAACCTCAGCAATAAAGCAGGAGATGCATGTCTGCATCTTGGTTTTGCAAAGGAATTTATTTTGATTTATTGGATGTGATTTCCCCTACCTCATGCCTTGCACAAGCATGTGCAAAGTGGGGGAAAAGGAAGCATAAAATCTGGCCATTCCCTTTCGGAGCCACCGGGTACTGAACACAGCATCCATCCACACCAGTCATGGGAAGGCACAGATTTTGCCAGAGCAGCATGTCTTCCCGTGCCTGCCCTGTGCAAGGGTGATGTGCAGGGCTGCTCTGTCTGGAGCGAAGGGCTGCAATACAATGACAGTTGCCAAGGACACTTTTTCTGATTTTTAAAAAAAGGAGATGAACCATCTCAGACTGCTCTGGCATGAACTTCTCCTTGTCTACAGTTGAAACTATTATTGGAGATTAGATGCTGAGAAAAATCCCAAATGAAGTTGACCTGAAAATTGTAGGGGAATGAAAAATAATTTGCAAAAATGTCCTCTCAGAACATCAGAAAGACTTTTTATTGCTGCAATTCCACACAACATTGAAGGCGTATCTTACTTTCTGTCTGCCTGAAGGACACAGCGGAAGTGGAAAAAAAGTTCTTTGCCACTCAAGAAAAGTAAAAGGTCTGTATTGAATTGCTGGTTTTCCTAACTCCACCTCTAACAATAACATTTACAGTAAAGCACATACAAAGAAACTTCTTATAAATATAACACTACAGACAATATTTAGTCAGTCATTGAGAAATGAGCAAGGAATTTTCCACTCATGTTGTTGTAGCTGGTAAAGGTTTACATTCTGATTCTTATAAAAGGATTTATATAGTGTGTAAATTTACAAAGCACTTTCCAAACATAGATATGACATATTCCTTGTTAAAAATGTCATGGAAGACAAATGGAAGAGGAGATGCAGGAGGAATCCTTAGAAAGAATTAGGGACTACAGAGTCTTGAAAGCATGTGTTAAGTGGATATCAGTGCTCTGGAAAACACACAGCCTGATTCTGCAGTTTCTTGCACCAGCTCATACAGGTACAAATCAAGTTCTTAAGGGACCTGATTTCTGCTTGACACCAAGAAAAGCAGAAGGATCCTGCTTCTTTCATTCTGGCACCAAAAAATTATTTAGAAATTAGCAGCAGGTAGAAATCTGACCACCAGATTTGAACCAGAGATTCAAAACTGGGTAAGTTCAAAACCAAACCAAAATCTTAAATAACCTGAACCAAAAACAAAACCCAATTTTGTGACAGACCATTTCTAAAATGGCCTTTTCCAGAATTAAAAATCATCGTGAAGAGATTCAATCTTGAGTGCAGTTTTGGATCTAGACTTCTGGCCTACACCAACTACACTAGAAATTTAAGAGTGTCTTCCACGCTATCCCACAGATGATGAGACTTGAGAACTCAGGTCTGCTCAAAGTCACTGAGCTAGCACAAAACAGTTGCAGCACTTGGCAGAATTAACACTAGAAATGTTTGTTAGAACAATTCTGTTCAAGCTGTATATTTTCTCTCTTATTACTGGATTTTGCTGCTGTAGCAGCTCTGTTTTGAAGTGCTCCATTTAATTTTAGATGAGTCAATGAACCGGTAAAATGCCATTCCGTGAAAGCTTGTTTAAAATTCTCAGCTTTAAAATCTCTACAATACTGCTGTTATGCTCCACGATTTATTCCCTGGGCTTGGGCTTGGACTAGGAAATCTTTTGTCCAACTCTGTAACTTTAAATATGAAACTCTGCTTGTGCAATCATAGTATCCTCCAAAAACATGGAAGCAAAAGAAAGTGCTTCAAACAAACAAGCAAACAAGCAAAGACTGAAAGAGACATTAAGAGGGAAAGAGTCCCCTGAATGTGTCTTTTCTGCATCCAAATCATGATCTGAAAACCACACTGCAGTTTCAAGCAACCTTTGCACAACTCTCACTTAATTCCAAACTGGCATCAGCAACTTATGGTGAGGATCACATCCATTTTCTGGTGCATCAGGATTTCCTGAGACCCCAAAGGTTAAAATGCAAGTCTGTGTGGTGGATAAAAAAATTATAATAAACATTGTCAGGGGCCTTTGGATAGCTCACTTCCTTTATTAACCTTTCTGTCAGCAGGAGCCCTGGCCAGATTTCAGTAAAGGAAAAGATTCAGAATTTCTCATGGGAAAAATGTTGGCTTTTCTGACAATATTAAGAAAGAATATTAATATAATAGTAATTCAAATCTGCACATTGGGGCCAACCTCTTTTACAGCTCTGCAGTGATCTCTGAGCTCCTCAAACCCCACATTTTCAGCTGTGTGGAGCAAACACCTGTGGGGTTTTGGCACTCTGCCCTGCTGAAGTGTGGAAAGTTGAAAGCCTTCCAGGGCGCAAAGCCATGGTCTCATCCTTTCCTTATCACAAGCTTCCTTCACACACAATTCTTTTCCAGTTCTCCTAATGTTACTGCTATTTCCTTGATCATCTTTCGAGTCTCCCAACCAAGGAAGGTGACAGTGGTCTCACCTGCCTCCCCACCCACTGTGCCTCTGAGAGCCCCTGTGTTACACCTCAGTTGCAATCCCACCTCCTCAATAGCACCCAGAGATAGATTCAGCATTCATGGCTGGCTTTTAGGAAATTATCTAGCACAGGTAGTCCAAGACAGACAATGGCATGGCTTGCTTCAATTCAGTGAGCATGATTTTAGGCTGTGCCTTTCTTCTGAGCCACCTCAGAAAAATGAGAAGGAAATGTTAGAAGGAGAAGGCACACAGAACAGAAAGCCAAGAGAAAATAATTGTAGAGATAACACTCCAACAGAGCTGGAATGGTGGGTATCAGGCTGTAAAACTGAAGTATCTGGTGAAATTAGTGGGTGGATTTGTTGTAAATAACTTTGTCAGCACTTCTAGTCCCCTATGTCCCCTATAATCCTTCTGCAGTATGGTGATTTAACTGAAAATAGTCTCCAGTCTAGTAATATTAAATAACAAGTACAACCAGTATATATTCATTTAGAGTAATGGAATCACAGAATAGTTCAGGTTGGAAGGGACCAGAAGACTATAGCTGATAATGGACGAATGGTCTCTAAATTGGAAAGTCAAAGATTTGATGGATGGACCACTCGGTGGATAAGGAACTGGCTGGATGGCCACACTCAAAGGGTTACGGTCAATGGTTCCCTGTCCAAGTGGAAGCCAGTGACAAGTGGCATTCCTCAGGGGTCAGTACTGGGACTGGTGCTGTTCAACATCTTTGTTGGAGACATGGACAGTGGGATAGAGCGCACCCTTAGCAAGTTTGCCGATGACACCAAGCTGTGTGATGCCGTCAACACACTGGAGGGCAGGGATGCCATCCAGAGGGACCTGGACAGGCTTGAGAGGTGGGCCTATGCAAAACTCATGAAGTTCAACCAGGCCAAGTGCAAGGTCCTGCACCTGGGTCATGGTAATCCCAACCACAAACACAGTTGGTGGAGAATAGATTGAGAGCAGCCCTGAGGAGAAGGACTTGGGGGTGTTGGTGAATGAGAAGATCCACTTAAGTTGGCAGTGTGCGCTTGCAGCCCAGAAAGCTAACCACATCCTGGGCTGTGTCAAAAGAAGTGTGGCCAGCAGGCCGAGGGAGGTGACTCTGCACCTCTACTCTGCTCTGGTGAGATACTACCTGGAGTACCGCATCCAGCTCTGGAGTCCTCAGCACAGGAAGGACATGGACCTGTTGGAACGAGTCCAGTGGAGGGCCACGAAGATGATCAGAGGGCTGGAGCACCTCTCCTATAAAGACAGGCTGAGAGAGTTGGGGTTGTTCAGCCTGGAGAAGAGAAGGCTCTGGGGAGACCTTATAGCAGCCTTCCAGTACCTAAAGAGGGCCTACGGAGAGATGGGGAGGGACTCTTTGTCAGGGAGTGGAGTGATAGGATGAAGGGTAAGAGCTTTAAACTGAAAGAGGGGAGATTTAGATTAGATCTTAGGAGCATGGTGGCACACTGGAACAGGTTGCCCACAGAAGTTGTAGATGCCCCATCTCTGGAGGTGTTCAAGACCAGGCTGGATGGGGCTTTGAACAACATGGTCTAGTGTCCGCTAGCCCAGTGTCTAGATGTACCTGCCCATGGCAGGGGGTTTGGAACTCAATGATCTTTAAGGTCCCTTCCAATCCAAACCATTCTATGATTCTAAGAAACAAAACCGGTTTTCATGGAGAGATCTTCCTAAGCTTTAGAGCTCTTGAATCTGTGTGGAGAGATGGTTCTCATGAAGTCAGTCTCAGGATTTCAGTTCAGGGTATCTCAGATTGCTTTTCTCAGCTCATTTCAAGATAGTTAGGACTGGTCTAGGTACCTTATAGCTGTGTCCTTTTTTTCTGTCAGGTTCTCACAGTAGTTAGGGCAACTCACCTGTGAAGCCAATGATCCATCACCACGTCTCTACTGCATCCAGCAATTGGATTTGAAATGTATAAACAATTTTGGGAGCAGAATCAAGACCCCAGTGTCTTCCCTGCTACCTGATAGCCATGCCTTCCTCCCTTTGCACACCTCCCTCCATCACTCTCCTATTGTTTTCTTGAATAAGTAGTTGCTGTAACTCTTTTTATGAGAACATTAATCCTTTTGATGAAGGTTAGGCGTGCCCTGGGAACATCTTCTTGTTTGAGCTCTCCTATTTGCAAAGACACCTGGTTCTTTGTTCCAGTAGATTTGGGCATTGGTTCAGTTTTCAATTTCTCTGCCCTGCCAAACTTGGGGCACATTGGGAATGAAAACAAGTAAAACATGAGGCATCTCGGAAAGCTTTCATTAAAAAGTGAGATGACAGTGGAATTTAGGTGAGCAGGGCATTTCAAACTGTTTTGGGATTATATATCTAAATTATGCTTAAATTTGAGATGAAGTTCATAAATCTATGCCTGGATGTAGATGTTAGAACCATGAGAAAATATAGAGGTGTCAGCCTTGTTGCATATGGATACTGGGCAACTCTGGACTAGACAGCAACCCAATGAGCTTAGAGAGTACTTTAAGAAGAAATTTCTGTGCCAAAAGAGACAGTTAGTTATGCGCTGACAAGTAAGGCTTTTTGTAGATCTAAATATTTCCCTGTCTGCAGTTCAAAATCCTTATGGCTTATCTATTACACAACTTGCATTAAAAGCATTCTGCAGCAAACATTTGACATGCTCTGTTTATCAAGGCAGTACTAGCACAGTTGCATTGTGGTTGATTGCTTCAAAATAGTAGTATCACACACATTTACTTACATGTATGGAGATATAAACACAGATAGACACATGCATGCACTTATACACATACATGAGCACTGTTAGATTGAAAGAGTTAAAAATATTACCACATCATATTTTTCAGCCTGCCTCTCACCAACAATTAGAAAAAATCAATTTCTGGAATGCTGAAAGAATCAAGTCAAATTAACAAGCCAAATTCTGAAGTAATGTAAGATGTCAGAGCTACTAGATGAAAGTTGGGTCAATAAATTTATAATCAGGGAAAATTACAGAGAAAATTTGGAGTATCAGATTATTCTTTCTAGTTCATGATCATTTTCCAAGTATGTAATTTCAGACATATTCCGCATCCCGGGCAACAAACAGACTGTAAGCAGCATCTCATTTCCTTTCTTTTATTTTTCTGATCTTCACTATCTTCTATAGGCTTGCATTATCTCTGCTGCTCCACCACTCCACCTGGCAGACTTGGTCTACTGATAATTCCTGTTCCGGCTATCTGTGTTAACAACTGGGCAGTATTTATAATCTCAAAAGCAAACTCATACCTCTTTTAGTATGCTCTTTAGCATGTTAATATGCTGAATATGGCTACGTTACACCAGCAATACAGCCTGCCCTCTGATTCCCAAAAGCATGTTTGATTGCCCTATGTCCTTCTGCAAAATTTGCCAGTTCCCTGAAAACTTGAGAAAGACTCTTGTGCTCTCTGGGGATATTATGCTCAAGACTAGTGTCCTGGTACTCCTCAATTCCTTTATTTTCTTTCCTTCCTTTACAGAAAAAAGCATAAAGTTATTTTCCTGGCCCGTTCTGTTGTCATTGTAGATCTGACTTTCACCTTTGACCATCTAGTATGTTTTCCTGCAAGCTTAAAGGAGTGCAGAAAGCACCTGCATCCACTTTACTACTATTTATCAAATTGCATAGCTGCACTGTCGAAACATTTGGGATGTTGTGGACCTCTATGTGTAATACCGCTTCAATTGAATAAATACATCATCAAAGACAAAAAGTATTTTGTATGACCCCTATTTTACTTGGGCCACGAATAAAGTCTTACACAAGTTATGATCACTATAAAATGGAAAAACCTAAGCACTAGAACAAGTCACAAAGCACACAGTGTTCCAAAGGATAAGCCAAAGTCCCAATTACAACGTGAAAGGAACACATAATTTGCCCATACAGAAAGGAACCCTTGTCCCCAAAATTTGTGTTGTACCATAAATACATGAAGCAACACATGGACCAGATACAAAGAATGTAGTTCAGGCAACCAGTGAAAAACCAAGATGGCAAAAAATCAAGTACAGTCGCTGGCCACAGGAACTATGAATTTTTCTAATTCCTTCTTTTACCCTTTCAGAAAAAGTGGTGGTTTCACATGCAGACTATATTAACCGTTCTCTTTGGGTTTTACACAAGCTTAACTGCCATAGTATCTTCTGAACAGCAACTACAAATAGCTTCTTTGATACCCGATTATTTTAAGGTTTTCATTAGATCAGAGAGTTTAGAAAAGGAAAAGAAGTATTGATTCAGCCTTGGTCAGTCAGGGATTATAGCCTCTGTTCAACATGGTTCTTCTCTGCGGAGAGCAGGAATCATTCACAAGTCCACACAGCCATTCACAAAGAAACTCCTTGGTGTGCAACCATCCCAGTTCATGAACATCTAACCAGCAGGTCATCAGAGATCCACCACCTACTCTGAAGAGCAGAATATTAATTTCTCCATGGACACCTGAGAAAAGCACACTTGAATGAGAGTGTGCACAACAGTGAGAGGTCACAGCTACACAGGAGATTCTTCATTTTTAATGTCATGACCTTGTCACCCAGTCAGATGAGAGCCCTGACCTTTCTTGTCCCCCTTCTTTATATCTTTCCAGCCGTTCAGCTTCCCACTACCCTTTCTCCATTTTTGCTACGTAATATCTTGCAGATTTCCTGCTTTCTCAAGATACACCAGAAATAATACAGAAAACCCATGCATTTTGGCCTGCCAATAGACCTGGTTGAAAGGCCGCCTCTCAGCACCGCCAGCACCTTCTCATGATGCAGTCCTCAGGCCCTCCAGAGCCCTTTTCTCTGCACACTTCATATTAATTTTTTCTAGTTGATAATAATGCCCGGTTTGCTGATCACATCCCTCTCTCTCTGCTCCTTCCAATATACTGTCTCACTCCTATGTCTCCTCTTCCCTATGAAATTACTCCAGCATTACTAGGCACATAGGAAGTGCTGATGACTACTACCTGCAGTCACAGCTGATCTAGCTGATCTTTGTCTGTAGCTGCAGCTTATAATGAACATATAAAGCAATTTCCAGCTGCTATTCCCAGACAAGAAATAGAAATCATGGAAAGAAAGGAGTCAGAGACATGTCCAGCCAGCTCTCCACAGACAGCAAGTAAATGCTTTAGAAACCGGAGTGGAACCAGGAGACACAGCCTGAGCTGCAGGACTCAATTACTTCTAATTACATACTGGGTTTGCCCCACAGATGCTTCTTTTTCCTTCTGAGGGGACAGGATGACTAGAAGATAATCCTCATCACACCTTCTCTTTAATCACACCTAGCTAAGTACATGTATTTCATTGCTGGAAAATTTCCCCATATAAGCCTGTTCCTCCGGCACTTAAATATTTTTGTGGTTCTTTTAATAGTACAACAGGAAATACAACCAAAGTAGACTGAGTAAAGTTGAGCTGACTTCAAGAAGTCCAGATGTTTGGATAGTATACAAATGTCTAGATCAAAATCACTTTTTGGTCTAGAAGTCAATCTGGAAAAGCATGCCAAGAATATTAACAAAGCTAATTTTTGGTAGTTTTTCTGATTTTATCTCTCTTGGAAATGCTAGAAAACCAGTCTTTGACATTTCCATTTGGAGTCCTACAAAAATCAAGGAAGCAGAAAGGCAGAGGAAAAATAAAAGTCAATAGTTGGTTTGTTGGAGGCTTGGAAAGAGACTCATGGCAGTTTGTATCTCTGTCCACTTGCTCATCTCTAACTTAGGACTCCTGTCATGTTCAAGTTTCTTATAAAGCACAACTCTTTGTCAGCCCCTTACGTACCTGCTGTGATAAGCAGTGGTCAGATGAAGCTTAGTCTGGGTATTGAGCTCTTATTTGTCTCCTCAAGTCCTCTCTCTCCCAGGTGTGTCTATGGTCACCATGAAGAGCAGCTCCAGTCCTACTTGATGCTTCATGTAGCCGAGAGCAATACCTCCAACCCGGAGACACTGCTCAGCCCATGTGCCCATGCAATTAAAAATCTTACAGCTGTTTGCACCCAACCTGCCCAAGACACTGTCCATGCCATCCAGGCACCCACCTGGACTATACCACTAGTCTGAACTATACCACTGACCAAACTATACCACTTGCCAGCTCCTCTCTTGAGGACAGCAGTGACTTTTTCTCACGCATTGCCAAATGAAAAACACATCTCGCTTTCAGCACTTATAGCACCACTGATAAGATCATTCCCCAGTTGCTTATTTTTGTTCAGTCACCTCCATGGGCTAGTCCTTGCCTGCCAAATCCAGGATAAATGTCCCACCTCAGCTTTAAAGCCCCTTGTGCTCTACCCCAAGTCTCGCTCATCTCTCTCTTGCTGACTCCTGCCTCCAGGAGGGCATTTTTAAACCAAAACTTTTGCTCTTCCTTCTATATTTTCCTTTCTGCCAGACAACTTTCCTAAGCAAATACCCGTGGCATTATCTCCTCATCTTTCTTTGAATCCTGCCTTAAGGTTTGACCTTGCTCTGAAACCCGCAAAAATCTTGGCACTGGCCAGAGTGCCTGTTTGCAGATACCACAGCCGTTTTTGCTGCTCCCTTTTGCAGAAGGGAAAAGGAGGCAAACCCTCCTTTTGTGAGAGGCAGGGCTGGTGGGTGAGATCCCAGCACAGGCGAAACCCAGGCTGCCTCTCTCCCCTTTCTCTCCTCGCCCAAGCTGGGCAGCCCAGCAGCAGCATCTTTTGCAGAGCCTGTGAGGCACAGGGATAGTAGGAGGTGGCAGCAGGACAGCCTGCAAAGCTGGGGTGTGCCCCGCAGAGCAGAGACACAGCTCAGGACTCACCCCACGCTGTGGTCAAAGCTCAGCAGTCATTCCAATCCCTTTGATGAGAACATCACAGTTTCCACAAGCTCCTTCTTCTTTATCCTTGCCTGATTTTTCTACCTAGCTTATTCTTAAGAACAAAGAGAGGTCAAAAATGCATCTCAGAGAGGTTTTTGATAATCTGATTTGAAGCCCACTCGAATTCTTCTACTGATGTCAGATAGGATTTTTGCTGGGGACCACAAATAATGTGCTGCCTCTTGAGATCCCATAAGGAGTTTTGCTCAGAGCACAAACATAAATCACCATGAACATGGCTTCCACTGAGCAAGCACAAATCCTATTCCCAGTGAGTAATGTCTGTGTCAATTGTCTATTAAAAAAAAATCTGTAATTTGGGCAAGTTTACATGCCAGGTGCAAGGCAGTCACATTTAGAGTGTAGAGTATACATTTTATTTTTAAATAGTTATGGTTACAAATTTATATATATAAGTATAAATTAAAAAACAAGCATTTCAAAATCTGTATAATTGGAACATATACACACAAAGAGAGTTTCATAGGCTTACCTTTTGGGCAACCCAGGCCACAGGATGCCAAACAACACACCCCATAACCTGTTTTTTGTATGAGACCCTCATGTTTAAAACCCATGCAGTGCCTTTGAACTGAAAGGCGACTCTGTATTAACAAAGACATGGGGCAACTCAAGAAGGAATTGTAGACTTTTCTGGAATACTTAATGAGCTACTGTTGACCGGACAGGGTGGTGGCAGTTTGTGATACTCTTTGCAATCTTTATCACATTTCTGGTACAAACATTCATAACTCGGGAGTAACTTGTTTCTCATTCATCACAGTCTGTGCTTCACAGACATCAGAATTTCATCCTCAACTATGTTTTCTGAATTGCTGCCTGGAATTTATTTTCTTTAGTCTGGAGGCAGTTGGTTGCTCTTAGACTTCTGAAGCCCTTATGCGAATACCCCAGTGATTTCAATAGGGGAACTCCCCGGACCAAGGGCACAGCCTTTGATCCACACCAAGAAATGGCAAAGGGCGAATCAATTACAAATTGTTCCCCTCTGCTTTACCAGCTTCTAAACTTTGGCACTGGAGGTAAGGGGCGTGTGGGTGTTGGTGGGGGGACCAGCAGCCACCTGCAACAGATATCATTTCACCTCTGAAGCAAAGCAGAAATGCAGAGTGAGCCTGTCCTGGATGGCAAGCTTGCAACTGCACCATTAGCAGTGCTGGGGCTGCCCTGGCCATGCAAAGCGTATCACCCATACAAACTGCATCCCCAAAGGTTTCACAGAGGTCAGAATTACACCTACAAACCCAGTAGAGAACCAAAGTGCTTCAGTGGCATTACAGTCCTGAGCTGAGTGGGGAGCTGCAGGCAACTCCTGCTTCTGCCAACCTGCTGGGACTTGGGATTAGTTGCCCACCCTCTCTCTGCCATACTTTGCCACCTGTGAAATGAATTTCCTTTTTCTTCCCATAAAACAGGAGGAGAGGAGGAAAGAGTTTTGATAGAAGGATATAAATACGTAACCATACTCTGTGAAACACTCAGACAACTATAGATTGAATTAATTTAATTGTTTTGGGTCAGACAACTCTTTCTTGAGCAGTAAAGGTTTAATCTCGATATTCTGTAAATGAACTCCTTTGACTTCATAGAAATGCTTTGTTTAGGTGTTTATCTAAAGTTTATGCTTTTAAATGGTTAAAGGAAAATAAACAAGAAATATTTTCTGCTGAGGCAAAGTAAAATATTTGCTACACTTGACATGACTGTATTTTTTATAGATGAAGGGAAACACAACTTTTCTGTGCATTGTTTTTCCCATCTACGATTTAAACACCTAATAAGCTTTCCTCAGAAGTTAGGGAAATCATAGTTCCTAGCTGCTTATCTAGAAATTTTAAATAATGTTGTAAAATTTTCAGGTGAAATTTATTAGATAATTTTGCATCTGTGAAAGACGTTTTAAATCCTGAACTTTATTTTTTGAAAGATATGGGAAGATATAAAACTAATAACCCCTGATATTAAAATTCTACAAGTTCTATACTCCTAGGATTTCTCCTGTTGTTT
>KZ505758.1:221309-291576 GCA_002844005.1 Limosa lapponica baueri | reverse complement strand
CTTCTCTGAAGGCTGAACAACCCCAACTCTCTCAGCCTGTCTTCATAGGAGAGGTGTTCCAGCCCTCTGATCATCTTCGTGGCCCTCCTGTGGACCAGTTTCAGCAGGTCCATGTCCTTCCTGTGCTGTCACCGTCACTGCAGAAGACAGCAGAGCTCAGAGTAACTAAGGGAGCTTCTCCCCAGACCCCAGTAGAGCAATTGTGTGCTCCAGTGCCATTTCTCCCACTCCTGCTCCAAGAAGCCCTGCTGCTGTGCACTCCCCTGGCTGCACTCACTGCAGCAGGGGAACGCGCCACTCCTTCTGCACACACCCGGAGCCGGTGAAGATGAAGCTGGTCTCCCCAGATAAGGGGACCCCACACAGAGCTGAGACAGGCAGGCTCATGCACACGGATCCGGGACGCACATCACCAGTTGCATCCCACTGTGAGATACGCCCTGAGACTTTTCCCTTATTTGGATAGGTATGGTCCATTTACACGTTAAATGAAAGCCAGACCATCTCTCCTCTGACTGTGATTATTGAATCACATTCAATAACAGAGACAGGGAATACTCTGGCCCTTCAGCCCTCTGATACTTTGTCTACCCAATTCTCTCAGATTCTGCTAAATCTTGAGCTATTCCCCTAGTAATTTTGTGTGTTTGGACTGCATTTCCAAGCAAGGCTTTGGAGTTAATCATGACACTAGTCATTGGGACTGAACAGGAATGGCATGAATTTGTCCTTGTTTTCAGACAGGATAAATCTACTCATTAGGAGAAAGTTTCCTGGTTCATGCTCTTGGATTTGAAAAATGAAACTCCATATCTGTGCTATCCTTGCTTAGACTCTGATCCCATAAACACTCTCACTAAACATTTGCAAAGAAGAGGAAACACAGCCAAATCCTACTAAGTTATAGTGAGCAACAATCCTATTGCAGAACATTTATGTTTTCTGCATGTTCCACTGGGAGAAAGGTCCCTTTAAAGCTTTCAATATGATTTAAGCACAAATGCTTTTTATATAGGTCAGGAAAGAGAAATGTAATTTCCCCTAGTTTTGTTTGGTTGAAGTTCTCTGTTCTAGCACTTAATTAATGACTCTGGCGAAATGTTTTGAAAGCAGCAATGTTTCTAACCCCAAATGCATTGCCAAATTGAGTACTTCCTGCTCATTGTCTATTTTGGAGAGGAGGCTGAACTCACATGCATGCGCTGCTAATAAAACCAAGGAAACTATTTTTATGGCTATGGAAAAAAAGGTATTTCTTCCTCAGTACCCATCTCTGTCAGTTATAGCTGCAGGAAAGAAAGAAGTGATGTTAAGAAATATGGAAAGCAAGGGAGAGGAGGGAAGGGAAGGGAAGCCACAAAGGACAGTGCAACCTTACCCCAGCTGGAACAAACAGCTTCACCAGTTGGCTTTGACACACAACTTCCCTTCTTATATATTCACCCTTGAAACCCAAGCACTCTAAGGAGAATCCACGTAAGAACATAAGCACCCAGAGTGGAAATTAGGCAGAACTGCATCCAGAACACAATCCTCGAATCTTTACCTAATCCAATGAGTGCCTCATGTCTTTTACAGACCAGCACTTGCCTTGGGTCTGAGACACTGCAG
Organism: Limosa lapponica baueri; assembly: GCA_002844005.1. Classification (NCBI taxonomy): domain Eukaryota; kingdom Metazoa; phylum Chordata; class Aves; order Charadriiformes; family Scolopacidae; genus Limosa; species Limosa lapponica. The sequence goes on along the minus strand of KZ505758.1, from coordinate 289,965 downwards.
CCCAGTGGCTTGCATCAGTACACATGTTCAGAGCTCACTTAAGGTGTGTCCCCAGGTGTCACTACAAACTGACAGCATTGCCGTCAAAGACCTGCCCAGAAGAGGAGGTGGCACACTTCCATTACACCACGGCCTGATCACCGCTTCTCCAAGCAACAAGACGCGAACATGCCTCTCTGCAGTGTGAAGGGTTCAAGATTGCTACACTAATGGTCAAAGTTCAGGTTCATGTGACCTAGGTGGTTTTGCACCAAAGTGAGATAGGAACAGAGAGAAACAGGGACTTGCAGCACATGCTGCAGCCTAGCTGAGCTGCCCTCCTTGTTGAGCACAGAAGGAGCCTAGGCAAACACCTCCCACCGCTCTGCAGTGGCAGCAGGATGTGCAGACAGTGCAGCGATGAGCCTGGGCTTGGTTCCCACAGCTGCTCCACGCACAGCGGGCATTGCAAAGCCTCCTCTCCTGCAGGCGCCTCATCCCCTCCACTTCCAGTTGCTCTGCTGAAGGAACAGCACCCACGACCTGGACTGCCAGCAGCACTCAGGAGCTCACTGACCAGCTAGGTGGAGAACAAAACCAGATGGATTTACAGCCTTTTCCTCCATGGGCAGATGGTGACAGAGGTTTCTCTCTTCTACCTGTGCATACTTTCCCCATAAAACCTGCAGCAATTTAGGCAGCTTCTGTTTTGCAGTCTTATTTGTTTGGCATTTCAAATAGAGAAGATGCTTTTGTAGAGGAAACAGGGGATGGTCAGAGCCATTACATGAATCTCATTCCCTCAGACAACTATGCAGCATGGGAGTATCTGCTGAATCAAAGACAGTGATTTCCATTTGATAAGCTACAAACATGGACATCCTCTCAGATGGCCATCCTGCTTCTTCTAAGCACCATTGCACCCAGATGGCTGGTGGAGTTGAGAACAGCCACACCTACTTTGAGAGAACGGGAAGGGTAAATAAATACAAATTGCCACATCTTGACCAAAGTCTATCCATCTTGGAGATTTCTAACCTTTCAAGGCAAAACCATATCAATAATTGCCTATCGATCTGTGATATAAGCCAGAATTTAATATTGGCTGTTACAAAACATACTTAGTCTGCAATGTGTTACCTCTTGGAGACAGCTTAAACAATGCTGAAGACTTTGAAGCACTAAAGGCATCGTTGTTCTCGTGCTACTGCTACAGACACTTTTCCCTTGCCATAGCTCCTGATTGCCACAGTCCCAAGTCTTCATGCTCTTAGACAGACTGATGGGACTGCCCTGTCCCCAGGCAAGGACCCCCCTGCCCCCTATCCTGCCTCTTCAGCTCTTTTGTTACTGGACCTCCAGGTCAACAGTGGAGAAAAGTTCATTGATACAATTCTCTCATTTTCTGGATGATACCCCTTGCAAGCCTTGCTGCACCATGATATCACTCAAGGAAACACATTGCTGGAGGAGGCCCCAGTAGGAAACACTGCTTGGCTGCCACCAAGGTCAGAAGATCCAAAGGAATACACCAAATGTTCAAAAATCTTAAAAACTACAGGCACATCTTTAGTAGGAAAAGAAACTCTGTAGAAGCTTGTCAAAGCTGTAACCCTGAAAGACTAAGTCTGCATGGTAGGCAAAGCATGGAATGGCATCTGGTCTGAATTTCTTCTGGGTGACTGGAGTTAAGTCCTCATCCTGATACTGATCCTGATGTAGGGTGTGCTGATGGGAGTGACGGCAGTAATCAGGCAAACAGAGCTGAGAAAGACTCACTGCGAAGTGAGGGTGGTAATAATTTTGTTTCTGATGCAACAAGACAGACTTCCCTGAAATAATAGCTGGTGAAATAGCAGATTTGTGCACAAGAGATAACTATCAGATATTGAAATGTTAGGCAAGGGTAACAATATGGACATCTGCTAACAAGTAAACCATAAAGCTGCTATTGAAGTATTTGATGGGTGCATTGCCAATCTTTGATAGCAGCCCAGCACAAACGCTGCTCACTTAATGTTCCACAGACTCACAGCATCTGACAAAATAAATGACCTTCCAGGACTTCTCATGTGGCATTTCTACTTTCTGCTGGAACACAATGATATTGGCTAAACATGTTTTTTGTAAACATTTGCCTGCAGTGTTTTTGCTTTGTATATTTACACAGACCATGTAAATTTTGTGCTTTACTTTCGACAGAGAAAACCTGCAGTGACTTTTTATGTTTAATGCATTCATTCTGAAGTTGTTGCTTCACCCACTGCCAATATGTTCTTTTTTTGATAGAGGACATTAGAACATACTAAGAAAACATATTTGTACATGTAATGCTCACACTACCACTACTTGCACAAGTTTCAGTGGCCAAGAAAATGGTATATTCCCAGGGTTTGGATCAGTGAAGTTCCCCTGCATCATTAGAGTGGCCTGGCAAGGCCAAGTCTCAAAAGGCCAGAGGGATCCCATGCACAAGCCTACCAGCCTGGGACCAAAGAAGCCAAAGCAATGCAAAGTCACAAATGTTGAATTTGCAAAGCTGGACTGTGCTAACAGGAGGTGCAACACATGGAGAAGAGCCCAGAGGCTTTCTCTTAAGAGCAACAGGCAGCACCTCAGAAGAAAAGTGACTAGACTACAAGTCTGCAAACCAGTATCTTCATTGTAAACTGGGTGCAAGCTTTAGGAGGACTGACGATACTGTTGGAGAAAAAAAGCAAGCACAGAAGAAAACAAAGAAATTGAATATAGGACTTACAATGCTCATTTGCTCCTTAATAAAGGAATGTAAGAACTACAGTTATTACAAATGTTTACAAAAATAAGCAGTCAGGGATTGTAGCAGAGGTATTAAAATACTCATTGTATTAAAAACAGACCACACATGGATCTCATCAGGCTGACACCCCTAGGAAGAACAGGTCATCCATGCAGTTAGGGAAGAGTTTGAGGGCACTGTGGACTTCAGAAGCTGATAATAAAAACAGGGTAGGACTAAAGGAACCCAACCATCCTACTCGTCATGACTCAGGAATTATTTGTCTGTCTAAAAGCAGAAACCAAAGAATTTTCTTTCTCAGGAAATCATCTGGCAAGGAGAGCCACCACTAGGACAGTTAAGACAGAGAAAAGGGCTTTAGTGCGACATCAGTTATGCCTTTTTAAAGGAAAGGTGTTATTAACTGAGACTGTTCTTAAACCAAGGACAGTGTTTTCCAAAAGGGATCACACAAACATCTTCCTGCCCTACAAAAAACCAACAGATCCTGTCTGCAACTTCAAGCATCCAATTTGCAAAGTAAATACAATTTGAGGAAAGTGTAACAGCTTTTCTGGACAGAACAGTCAGAGGAGGAAAGTCCAGAAGTAGCATTTCAATCTGGTTTAGAAAAGAAACCTGCATAATCCCAAACAGATTTAGACTGGGATTGTAAAGTTTTGTGGAAGCCGTCTGCAGAAAGAGAGTCGACACAAATATCAGTTCTCCCAGCTTTTACTGGGAAGCTAAAAGGAGATGTAGGACTCTCAGTATTAGCTAATAATGTTTTTTTAGGGTAGAGATTTTCAGGATTTACAGAATTTGAACCCTCCACTGCCCTGCAATACCTTTGCCACTACTTAACTTTCTACCTGTAAAGCAGAATTACATTCTGTTTCTTCCTGCAATGTTCTGGAGAGGGAAGGAGGTCTTTTAAGGACTGGCAAAGCTAAAAACAACAATAAAAAAAAAAAATTATTAAAAAAAAAAGGTCAGAGATGCTTTATGCTTCCTCAAAAGGAAAGAAGAGTTTGAGGAAACTGTTAAAAATTGTTGTATGCATCAAAAATACAGGTTAAGTCAGGCAAAAAGTCCCAGCGGTAGCATGGAAGAAGTGGACCTTGCAGCGGAGCAGATGTCTAAATTCATGCCCTAGATCAGACGTCTTTCCTCTTGGAGACAATCTCAGCCAACACGAGTAGGTGAGCGCTGAAAAGCTCACTCTGTTGGTTTCAATGGGTCATGGGGTAGCAGACAGAGGAGCAGGGCCTGACCAAGCTCCCTGGCTGGCAGGCAGGAATTGGAGCAGTTAACTGCAGTATTTATATGTAGATATCTCATTAATAGCCTTAATCCTTGGTCCGGGGGACAGTGGAAAACAGGGTCAAAACAGCAAAGCCTGCACGTAGTGCCTCAGCTCAGGCACGTCTGCTGGTTATTGAAGAGAACAAAGATGAAAATCTTCGCTAATACAAAACCCCAGGAGAACAAAGCACATGTGTGAAAAGGGAATATATAAAACACGTTCACAAGGAACGGCTAGTGCCAAATATTTCTCTGTGCTTGAAGTGTCAGCTGGGTCTGACAGGTGCCTTTGGAAAAAAAGCAAGTCAAAGCAATAACAAATGGCTCCCTAAATCCCTGCTGTCAGGCACTGGTGTGCTAGTCATTTCCACACTTCTCCTTTCTGATGGCTGAAGGAGAACCACATCTTCCCAAGACACCAAACCTTGCTTGTCTCCTAAACAAACACTAAACTCTCACAACCTATCAAGGGCTGAGATGCCTGGATGAGGACGCAAGCACCCCTATCCCCATTGGACACCCTGCTCCTCCCGCCTCTCACCATTATCCCGGGCTCTTCATCACCAGAACGATTTGACCAAGTTGTATTTTTGCCTGTTCCTGCATCCCCCTCTTGGTGCAATGAGGACAGCCTGTCCTGCAGGTCTGATGTTCAGCTGGGTTTTTTCCTTTTTAAGTCTTGATTCCCTGATCCCATGCAAATCATTACTCTCACTTTGGAGTAAGAGTGCTATTGCTCGCCATCGGCCCCATATCCTGGGAGGATGCAGAGAATAAAAGCTGTGAGTTTTCCACAGGGAAGAAGAAGGGTCCATAGAAAGATGTTACCTAGATATAACATATATTTCTGTCTGCCACTTTGGTTTCCCTGGGTAATGGATTTCAAGCATTTCTGCCTGCCTTAAAACACCACAATAAAGTTAATGTATGTTCACCAGGAGGATGGACTGAACTTTCATCAAAATAATAGTGCTACCATGAAATACTGATTCTGAGGTAACCATTTGCCATTGATAGAAAAAGAATTTGAACTGGTGGTTTCAAAGGCCTGAAAAGCATTCATTAATCTTTGGTCAGCAGCTGGGCTGGAGAAGATAAGCCCAAGCTTGTATTTTGATGCACTTGCTTCTTTGAATCAATGCTGATACAGTCTCTACAGAAATACAGATCAGGGAAGGTGGTATTACTGTGTAGAAAGCAATTTTTCAAAACAAAAGTATGAAGTAAGAAACTCATTGGGGTCAGGAGAGGGAGAAAAGCAATGGAATAAATGTCTGATGAATGAGAAAATTATTATAAGCGGCTTAGCTAGACTTCCAGAACACCAACTGGGAAAGGAAAGATGGCAAGAGAACAAAATTGGTGCATACTGAGCCAGGAATAAAAAAAAAAACACATGAAATAATCACTGTATTTTTGTAAATTATGCTGATCCCTTGCAGATAACTCTGGCAAAATTAAGTGTTAATTTTAGTGCCAAAAAGTCTATAGCTGTTTTGACACAGAGGGTAGCAGGAACAGGATCTGGCCTATGGATAACATAAGAAAAACAGAATCAAGCCAAAGATAATTTTCTTTACATTGGTTAAGATTTTAAGAAGGAACTAGACATTTACTGTGTTCACCGCAACAGAAAATATTTATAAAATTTCTGGTTTTCAGAAGGCAACTGTCCAGTGCCCCCTAAAAAAATCAGGATTTATTTTAAAATATCTCAAGTTACAAGTGAAGAAAGTTTGAAACCAAAAGTCACCACTCTTTTCTGGAGATTCCATGGAGAAAGCAGCTATGTAAAACTAAAGCCTAGTGGTTTCACTTTACATGGTGGCAAGTTTTGATTAAAATTTTTACTTCTAATGTGTTCAGTGGCTGGCCTAAAATGTAATTATGTGACCAATCTGATACTTCGAGCCTATGAATACAAAAGGAAGATTTAAACTTTGTGGCTTTCACTGCATTTCTCTAAGGGCTAAAAGCAAAAGCACACTTCTGACAACTTCAGGCTGCAGTAAAGTTCAGTTCTTACTGAACTTCTTATCCAGGCCCCAAAATCTTGGTTCTTGCTCATCATCCCTCTAAACCAGGATTTAGAGTCCTTTATAACAAAATCATTGTGTTTGAAGCCTAAATAAATACATGAAGATAACGCCTCAAGGAAATAAAACATGTCATTTAAATGAAAGATACATGAAAACGTAACATCTATTAACAATAATGCCTGCTTGGAGAGCTGCTAACTTTATGGTGGTGTTTTATTATTCTAATTCTTAGAAACTCTCCTCCTGTACAAATTAATTAGTAACCTACTACCTATAAAACACAATGTTCAATTTACCTTGCTATCTCTTTTTACTAGGCTGTGTAAGAGTTAGGACCTGATGTTCCCAGAACCTCCGTCACTTGTGAGGGATTCTCTTACTTAACTGTGTTTATCACTAGCTTTAAATAAACCTGTGAATGACATGAGACATGGCAACACACCTTCACCACCAACTCAGCCAAGTGTAGTTTTCAAGTGGAACGGATCCCAGGACTTGATTTTCAAACACCTGGCTGGCTTTCGTGCAGTACTCGCACACTGCGGCTAGAGTGGATGAGGCCAATGGCATGACCCCACTGTGAGTGAGCCCTTTGGGAACCCATAGCTCCAGTTATCCCTACTGGTTGCTGTATTGCAAGTGCAAACTGATGAATTATAGCCACCTTTGTAAGGCTTCTTGGGGCTGCAGAGCTTCTATTCCCACTGCAGAGCTTTGCAGGTGCTACACGCTGTGATGGGATGCCAGCAGCGTGTCCTATGCAGCAGTAGGACAGTAACACTGGGTTACTGTCAGCTACTTACAGCAGCTTTTACCCAGGATCAGGTGAACGTTTAAGGGTTTTATATTTTTTTGAGGTTTTCAGCTTTGCCTTTGGAAAGGAAATCTAAGAGAATGCTGCATTTGAATTTGCCTGCTGCTGTTGAGGGGCAGCAGGTCAGCTGCATCCCCTGCCCCTCCCCACATGGTCCATGGCATCCAGAGGAAACCCTCCTCTGCTTCCATAGACAGGCATTTGTGCAAAGCTGTGTTTCAGGTTCCTGAAACCCACAATCACATAGCACAGCTGAAAACCTGGGGAGGGCCAGAAACATGTGAAACAATGCTATAGTACAGCCTGAAGGCCATAACATGGCAACACCAGGGCACGCAGAAGCAACCCAGGGCTGTGCCAGCCCTGAGCACAGTGAGCCCTGCTGGGGCTCTGCTGGGGAGAGGAGGTGGGGGTGAAGGGGTGGGGAGGCACATCTCCCCATTGTGGTGGAGGAGCAGCAGTGGAGCAGCCCCATACCGTGGGAAACACCAGAGCACTGGCAGGTCCAGCCTGGGCCTGCAGAGCACAACGAGGCATGCAAGGGCCAGGTCAGAACATAATGAGGTTGTGAGGGTCTTTTTCTTCTCTTTTTAAACCAAGGAGCTTTACTTTGCACACAAACATTACAGTATATTAAGTGTGAGAGTTCACAATAGATAGCATCAAGCATCTAAAGCATCCTACTCACACTCACAGCGCTTGGCACTGGGGGTCTCCTTGACCACTGAGCACCCCTGACCTGGGAACAGCCTTTGACTGAAATACAAAATACTTAAAGCACAGCAAACCAGCACAAGAGATTCACACTGAAATGACAGTGTTTACATACTATCTGAAATCAGAAATCTAAAACAGACTGGAAATACTGCTTTACAACAGTAAGAAAAGAGGGTTCATGGGAGAGGAGACAGATAGATCAGGGTTATCGGAGCTGCCAAAAAGCTGAAGAAAAGTTTTAATAGTCTTGGGATATTTTTGTTGGTAAAACTCTCTTCATACACTGCATAACTCTCTTCATACACCAGCTGTTAAAAGACCACCTTCTCCTCTTCCTTAAACTGCTGTGCCCAGGAGTTTGTTCGATCAATGAGCAGATCAAAGCAGTTCCAGCACTATAGAGTCCCCCTTCACAATACCCCAAGATTTAGTAACACAGCGATTCAGCTCTGGGAGCTGGTTTTGTTTCTGGAGCCTTCAGCCTTCTCACTTCAAATTTAATCAGAAATAATTGGCCCTTTTGAACAGCAGGAAACTTGGCTGCTACGAAAGCCCATGTTGCACTGCCAAGCTCTGCCTGTCCAGCAGGAGCTGCAGTCCTGCTGCGTGGATGCTGCTCGCAGCCCTCCAGGACAGCCTCCTCCTCCTAGGGAGGGATGCAGCTCAGCATCCCAACAGCCTCCTTGGGACCTGAAGGGAGAGCAGTGCCCACTTCTGTTGCATTTAACTGGAAAAAAGGGTGACACACAACAGGAGAACAATGGGAGCACGTCAACTCAGGTTGCATCAGCTCCATAAGGGAAATCTCCAGAGTGTAAAGTGGTGGGAATCAAAGGATGTCCCAGGCAGATCCTCAGGCTCTGAGAGCTGTCCTGTAGCCAGACTCCAGTAAGTGTTTTAATGTGATGAATCCTGCATTAAACTGCGTCAAATGAGTATGCTCTTTAAAAAGTTTCAGTGGTGCTATTAAATGTGCTCGCACACAGAGCAGGTGTGTGTGTACGTGGCAGAGTCAGCAACGAAAGGCCACGGACTCTGATGTCAGACTGATGCCAGGGACGGTACCAGCCCTGCGGGACAATATTGGCTTCCAGGAAAAATGCCAAGAGCCTTTCCCAAATATAAGCATGCAATTAGGAGATGACAGGGAATGCCTTTCAAAATGATACATGGTGCTTTTGTACCATTGATGGTCTTGTGCAAGAGATCTCAGTGTTGCAGAAATCACAGATAATGGGAAAGAGGATGAAAGGGAACTTGTGCAAACATTGTCTGGAGCACAGGAATGACAAATGCCCTGGGGAGGCATCCTTTAACCACTCCAGCAAACTCCACTATAATCAAGGTGTAGGCAAATAAAAGGCCATTGTATTCACCAGTAAATCAAAAGAACTTTTGAAATGCTAAGAGGGTTTGAGGGGGAAAAATGGAAAAATACGATATTTCAAAGGCAGGCAGGACTCTCATTTCACATGGTTGACAACTAGTTTTTGTACTGGGGAGAGGGACAGAAATGAGTTCATTTCTTAATGTGACACTTCCAGGCAAACATCATTGTCAAAGCCAGTAATACAGTACTACCATGGTAACTGCCCTGCCCCAAACTGCCCTACCAGTGAGGCGGTTCAGACATATTTCCTGACATCAGAAGAACACAAAATATATCTGCAAGACACAATGGAAAGACTTTAACAGCCTGGAAGAAAGAACAGTCTGAGAGAAAGCTGTAAGCCTCAGATTTCTCTTTGGTTTCCCCAAGACCTGGCTACAGCATTTCACTCTTGCATGTGGTTGAGTTAGTTTGGCCAAAAAACTGAGTGAAAATAAAATACACCAGTGCAGACAAAGGAATAAAGGCAAATTATTTTCTCATTCCAGGAACCAGCCTTAATACACAGTTGAAGCTGGATAAAATGAGGTGGATGAGAGACCTAGGTATGTTACAACTTGCAGCAAACTAGCCACAAATGAACAATAGCTTAAAGATTAAAGCTATGTTAAAAAGCACTTCTTGTTCCATGTCTCAGAGTGCTTTTCCGACTTGTCTTGTCAACTCCATTTCCATGTCTTGGCTAACATGACAAACTGTATAAACTGACAAAAACCTTATGACTGAAGCAACAGCCAAAATTATATGCTGTATAATTTTAACTTTGCATTGTTCATTGTGTCCTCATTGTGTTGTACCTTATCTGATATACATTACAATTGCCTCTGGGCAGGGACAATAATAAATCATATACACATTCTATATGTACATATACATATAGAATGTATATACATACTATATACAAAGTACTCCAAATGAACTAGTTAAATTAGCAATAAAGATACAACAAGCACAGAAGTCATTAATCCAAAGAAAAAGTACTAGTTGCTGTTCTTACAAAAAGTTCAAATTGTCACAAAACATTTGCAAAATATTCCACTCTCAAATTGCTTTGGCAATTGCAGTGGAAAATCTCCGGGGTCAGAGTCTCTGCTGAACTGGGCAGAGAAGCCAAGCCAAGACAGCAACATACTTGAGGCTGGGATATGATCTTTTGACAATTCCTGTAAGGAACTATCCTTTTTTGCACAAGGGAACCTCCTGCAGTAGGATTTTGCAACAGCCAGTTTCCTTTAGACGTGAATATCAGAAGGAGAGTCAAGCGTATGCTGGAATGACTCTACGCTGCAGCCTGAGACTAAACAACAGGTAATGTTTCTCAAGTAGACATGCTAATCCTCCTTACAAAAGCCAGACAAGTATGCTGTGCATTCATAGATTTAGCCGAAGGGCTTGCTACGGCAACGTTCTTATGGCGCATAGCTGAGACAACCCAGCTGTGTCCTGGCCTGAAGGAATCCTATGTAATAAATGAAAAGTAATCCTTTTATATTCATACAGTGGGATTATAGGTGTGTAACCCCTGCAAACCACTTTGTTTCCACTAGAAGTGGTGGTACGCTGGTAGTAGTGTCAGATAGTGTGTAAGACGAGAAAAAAGGAGTTATTTAGCTTTTGCCAAAAGAAATGAAGGCTAACATGTAAGCGAGCCTGCTCTTAGGTGGAAGGTAACAAATTCGTTTGGGTCTTTATTCTTTAGAGTTGTTTCCCCATCCATTGCTCTCCTGAATTTAATAAGCCCAGGGCCAAATTTTAAATGTCATGCCATACAACTCCACAAATACTGTGGGACCGGACAGACTGTGGAATGGAACTAAGGCACTGCAGCACTGGGAGCAGATGGAGCAGAGGCCAGAAACTGAGAGCCAGACCCAGACTGGATTTGGTTATGTGGGTAAAGAGAGAAGTGAGGGAGCCCAGTGCCCTGCTCCTTTGCAGCCCACCATGGCTCCCTCTGCTGCATCCCCCTTCCTTACATTTTTACAGAATGCTCCGGCCACCTCACCTTCACACAGATTTCTGATGACATCCTGCTTCAATCAGACTTGCCATACACCATCCAGAGATCCTGGAAGGACATCCGTTAGACTTTTATTCAGCCTAATTGCACCATTTTGCACTCACTGTCATTTAAAGCTTTTTAGAAGCTGATAGGTCATCAAAATAAAATTCTTCTAATAACTTCTTCTTTTACCTGCCTGAGATTCATAGAGATAGTAATCAGCATTAAAAAACAGTTTCTCGCTCAAAATCAAATTGCAGGAAAACATTAGAATTAAGGGGTACATTTGTAAAAATGCAGAAGCTTTTCACGGAACAATGCTAATAACAGGCGGCCTTTAAACTCTATTGAAATATAATTAAATACATGTTCACCTCAAAAATTATTTTAAAGAATTAAGCTTTCCTAAAGCCATTCAATAAAACCCCTTGGAACCTATTATAAATCCTTTCAATAACATTTTACAACTATTCAGTTTGGGCTTTTTTTTTTTCCTGTTGGCTTGGTACATTTTCTTGAGAGCAAAACGTCCTAGTGCCATTGTGTTAGCTTTGGGGAAAAATCCAGTGCTGTAAGTAAATGCAAACGCTCTTTTGTTTTCCCCTCATTACCCAATAGAATAAGAATAGGGGTGTAATTGAACAAGTGACCTCACATTTGGACACACATAGGAAAGAATGAAATGTATGTTATTTTAAGTTCTCCAGAGTCCACACATGCAAACCTCTCCAGATATTGCACTAAATGTCAGATCCTGATTCTTATGAAGTCAGCGGGAGGTTTGCCATTGTCTTGTGTGTCAGCAGGATGGAGCCTCTAGTATTTGTCTTCAGATGTGGTGACTTGTCCATGTCCGCCAATGTCAGTAGAGCTCTGGCTAGTTAGATTAGTTGAAGATCTGCCAAGACATGTTTATACTCTATCACTATTGAAATCACAGCATGCAGGAATTAAAAAAAAAAAAAAACAAAAAAAAAAACAACAAAAAAAAAACAAACGCAAAACCAACAAACAAACCAAACCTCTTTGTTAAAGGAAGTCCTAGAGGACTGTCCTGCACTTCTTCTGGGAAAGGGCTGCACGTGCACAGAGCTGAAGAACATGGGAAATATTTGGGTATGGTAGCAGACAGAGCATGGGAGCTGCTGTGTGTAGCACACGCTTCCTTTGCTCCCTCCTGGTAGCGTGCTGGCTGCGGCTCTTCACAGATGGATAGGTGAGAGCTGGGAGGGAGAAGCGGCATCTTCTCCTTCTCCTGGGGCACCACGGGGCAGAGGTGGAAGAGGGAAGGTGTGACCGCTGCGCCTCAGGGAGGGATGGGGAACATCAGGGGACAGGGAACACCAGCTGGACCTCAGGGCACAGAGGGACTGAGCCAAAATTCCTGCTACCAGCAAAGCCACTGAGCCGGCTGGGAGCAGGGACTGGCTGGCAGGGGCCAACATGGGCGGGGAAGGGAACTGCATACAAACCTTTCCATTTTGTCTTTTTTTTTTTTTTTTCCCCCTCCTGTTCTGTCTGCCCAGTCACTTTGAATTTCCTCTATTTAAAAGTCTAAATGTTCTCAAATTAAATTTTCAGTTTAAAAGGCTTCCAACTTTCCTGGAGAAACTCATTGTAGGGGAAAGGCTTGGCAGATCTGCCTCAAACCTCTGGTCATTGGAGTTCTGTCAGAAGCACCAAGATCTGGCAGAAGTACCAAGATCTTCTGCAAAAGTACCATCTGCAATGGTTCTTGGAATTTAAGATTTTTTTGAGGCTGTTTTGTTTAAGCAAGCCATTCCCCTTGCCATCACCTAAGCTGAAGTATAAACATACTCTTTTCAAAATTTTAGTGCATCATTGTTTTGTTTGAGTGTGGCTCTGAAAAAAAAAATCCTGCTGTTGTTTACATCTTGCTAAGCCTTTTTATTCATTGCCAGACAAAAAGAAGATAGGGTATAATGCTTAATAGGGACAATAACTACACTTTATTTTGGAGTCAGCCCATCACAGAGAAGCAATGAAGTCCAAACAGCTGCAATGAGATCCATATTCATACGGATCCTCCAACAATGTTTGCATTGCCCTAATGCCTTCTGCTTAAAGAATGTGCTCAACACCCCATTGAGGTATAATAGAAATAATACTGTCAGTGGAAAAACAGAGATGGAGGCAGTAAGTGGCTTTGCTGAGGTCGTCAGACTTGCATATGGTGCAGACACCAACCCAACCCTCCAGTCCAGGGATTAACTAGAAGACCAAACTTCCGCATTAGCTGCTTAATCACTGTATGCACATGTTAGGTCCCGGTCCCATTGTTGGTCTGGGAGGGGCATGCTACTTATGCTGTGTTCTCACAGCATAATCACAGTACCAGCAACTCTATTGTCCAGGACTGCCGTGACAACAGAATATGAAGCCATCCACCATTACAGGTGTTTCTGCTGACCCCTCAGAAGAGAGTGAGCAGTGGTGCTGGATCCTGGAGCTGCTATCACCGGGGTGATAAAGATCAGCATTCATTGCCACTAATAGAGCCACTCCCTCAGAAATAGTAGTTGTTAAAAATTTTGCTGTATTAGATCTCATTCCATGTAAAAACCCAAAGTAGCCTGATAAGAGTTGAAACATAACTAGTTCCAATGAAAACCATCTGTGCCTTAGCTAACCTGCCACTGAAGCAATAAAGAGGGATAGATGAAGTCCAAGAGGGACTTCATCCCCCCACAAGGGATGAAAGGCATAGCAGAGAATATTAAGGCAAGGATATTGCTGTGACAAAGGACAGAGCTGAAATCAAGGAGAGACACAAAACCATGCATCCATTTTCCTCAGATCATCATTCAGTAAGCTCAATGCCTCAGCTGTGCCTGTGTCATTTCTCCTTTTTTTTTTTCTTTTCTCATTCAAATGGTGGATTAACAGTAACTGTTAAATGGATTATTGTTAACAATGCAAGGGTGTTTCCTGCACATGCAGTAACTCATTGCCAGGCCAATAAACTCTTCGGCTTTTGGCCTCGCAGTATTTATTTGCAGTGGATACCCCTGGGTTAAGTCACTTCTGCGCTTTTTGGGCAGCTGATCTACTTGAGATTACTTTTTCAAAGCAAGATGTGCTGTGTCTGCCCACTGATTACAAAGGGAGCTTCAAGTGAGCAGGTCAGCCACAGCCACCCATGCTCAGATGATGGAGACTGCCAAGAGGAAAGAGGGTTCTTAGTTTTCTGAGTTGTCACTGAAATTTTTTCCATCTGGGGCAGGGAGAAGAAGAAAACAGAGTCTGTCCTTTCAAGCTCACAGTGACTTCTGTGATCCACGTTATTTTAAAAGGAACACCTGCTATGCATAAGTCTTTTTCTGCAACCAAACTCACAGATTTTCCTGGAAAGGGAAATGAGTCGCTATTGCTCAGCATAACCACCAGGAAACACAGAGATTCCTTTCCTGTGGAGCCCTCTAATTAATACCATCTCAAAGTCAACATGAAGTAGAGATTACAGAGGGTCTCAACCCCTCTGAGATAATTAGAAATATACCTACAGCTTCACTGCTCTTCATCACTCTGATGCATAAAGGGTTAATTCAAACATTGTACAGTACACTGCAGTGTCATTTTGGTAATAATTTATAAATAATTGACTTCAGCTTTGCAGGACAAAATGGTTGCAGTACTATGAAACCTGTACAAACACCGACTATACCGGATTTGATTTGCATAGTTTATTGTGGGTGGGCTGTTGCCTTCACTGGTGCAGTTCATCTTTTGTTTGTTGTTAGCCCAAATCGTGAAGGGTTCTCTTAAATCATCTGAATAAAAGCAGTGTTTTCCATCTGTTTCAGGGAGTCAGTAGCTCTTAAACACCTTAACTATTTGGATCTACAGCTGCAAAATTTGCATGTGATTACCTCCAATGATCAATTAATTCAGGACAGGTTTTAGTTGGCTTAAACTCTCATCCATTAAATGAAATGGTCCCATATAAATCAGCTTAATCATGCTTGCACCATTAAGTGCACTGCTTCATAATGAGCCAATCTTACTCACAGTCTTTGAGGTGAATTAGATTTTTGAAGCTCTGCAAGCAGGACATGTTCTTCCTACCAAAATATGTGCCTTTGCAAAGGCACTCCTCCACCACAGGAGGAGTTGGTGTTTACAAATATCTTTGTCCCATTTTGCTGTACTTTGAAGAAGTTACGCCTGCAAAGCAAAGACAATCAGTCACATCAGAAACTTAGACAGCTGCCAAAAATATGCTTGTAATTAAGGTCCAGAGTCAGGAAAGCATCCCTATGCAGAAAGGTTAGTTAAGCATGTGTTTAAATTTAAGCACATGTTTAAGTCACGTGAAAGGAAGTAATGCTTCAGCATTTCTCCTTGCACTGACTGTCATACCCACTCTCTACTGGAGAGATCAGTGGTTCTTCCAATGAACTGAATGCAGTATCTGTATACCCTGAGAAAAAATGCTACATGTGTTTAAGTATTTTCCTAAGACAAGGTGGGATTTCAGAATATGCTCCAGTGAGCTCCTAGATCAAGGTGTAAAACAGATGAAAAAATACGAATGAGTTAGCCATCACTCCCAAAAAAAAGGTCATTCTTTTAAATGCAGCCCCCATTTTTCAGGGAATCACTGTTCTCTATAGTTTTGGAACAGCTGGGCTCCAGCTGGCAAGATTTCGTTGAGTAAAGTCAATGGCTGCCACCTGATAAAATACACTCATTTCCAAGCACGAAAAATTAGCACCCTGCACAATGCTGGGTTTCATGTAAATAAAAGGGTATGCAATTTCAAAGCCACCTACTGATTTGTTTTAAACTGGTATAATAATAATTATGACAATGAAATAGCTCCTGGGTTTTGATTATTTTTTTTTTTACTGCAGGCTCTATTTCTACCAGTTTTGTTGGTTTGGTTTTTTGGGGTTTTTTTGATAAGCACATCCCCAATTAATTAGGGCTAGCAATTTCTTTGCTTTGTAAAAATGTAGTCCCATGATCAAATTTTGATGGATTGGAATAACAAAAATCATGCTGTTTTACAAAGGA
Organism: Limosa lapponica baueri; assembly: GCA_002844005.1. NCBI lineage: Eukaryota > Metazoa > Chordata > Aves > Charadriiformes > Scolopacidae > Limosa > Limosa lapponica. Next base: position 273,924 of record KZ505758.1, on the reverse strand, counting down.
CTTTCAGCGGTTCCAGTTTAGTCTGCTTTATAGTGTTGTTTGCTTAACTCATAATCTTCCCATAAAGTTTGTCTGCCCAAAACATTTATTTCTTTACTTGGTTTGTACTTAATTGCCATAAATCACTGAGCTGTAAGAATTCCAAATATATAGGGATTGATTCCATTCGCTCACAAACTTTATGCAACTGCAACTCCACTAACTTCAGCTGTATCATTCTGTTCACCACCATACACAGACATCATTCTCTACCAACTTTCCAAATGTTTGAAAATTCCTTTTTTTTCCATTTTGACCAAAATATGAGTAAATTTGAGAACAAAGTGAAACTTTTCACACAGTTTGCCTTTTCAAGAATGTCTAATTCTTTTGATAACTAGAAGGGAGAAAAGACTTAACATCTCCTAAGTATGACAATTAGCTAATAATATAGTTAACTAGTTAATTTCATAGCTTTAATGTTTGAAGAAAGAGCATGAGCAATAAGTTATTTCTGTATTGAGACTAATACCATATTTTCTACTTTATTAGTCCCAAGACTCAGAAAGTGAAACAGAAAAAACGCTCGTGAGGTTTGCTCAGCACAATATAGTATCAACATATGGTCTGAAAAAACCACATTCATGTGATTTGTACATACAGATGAAATAGTCTCAGGCTTCCCCTGACACTTGCCCAAAATATCATGACTAAAAGAACACAGTCACAGATACACCAGCACAGAAATACCCCTGTATCAGCATCTTCTTTCACACCATGGCTTGCACACCTCGTCACATGGTGCATGAGCAGATTTGGAGACCGTCCCCCTCAGGACTGCATTTGTTCCTATTTCCTGTCAGGTCTTCCGTGCACAGCCCACAACTAATGTGGGGTTTCAGCAGTGTCTTGCAGCACTGTCTGCAGCCCACCAGCATCCCAAAGGTAATTTGACCCCAGTGGGGCTGAAAGCTGAGAAGACATGTACAGTGGGAGAAGGAAAGGAAGTCAAGCGTCATAAGCAGGCAGCTGATTTTTCTTACCAAGTACCAAAAACAGATAGAAAGTTGAAAAACTGACAGGACAAACTATTTCCAAAAGCATGATCTGACCTGTTGCTGTTGCTTGCAGGGTTTTACTAGTGATAAATATGGCCTAGCAATTACCATTGAGAGGAGAAGGCTCTGCAGGAATCTCTCTGCACACATCTGGGTATCACTATTGCAATCTCATCCTCTGACTTATAGCCAAGGTGTTAAAAATTTTCTCTGGAAGATGAACAATTTGTTGCTCCTTGGAGTTTTGGTCTATGTTAAGACAGTAATTCAGCCCCTCCTTCAAAGCCAATGAGAGTAATATTTAATAAGGAAAAAATAAGGAAAAAATTCCAGGTCAAACTTATTTCCAAAGATCACTTTAATTTCATCTGCTGTAACTGGCGGTCGGATCAGCACTGCTCAGAGAAGGATGCACAAGCCTTGTAAATGGGAGTTCAGGATTTTTGCCTGAGCCAGCTCTTCCCAGATGCAGCATCTGGTTTTCAGCTTGTAAACAAACTTACAGTTTGGTTTATTAGAGCACAGGGAGGTCAAGCGACCTGCCAGAGGTCTCCCACCAAGCGGTGCGTAGCACTGGGTTTGAACCCAGGTTCCACCTGGTTCCCAAACTTCTACTTTCTTGTTTGGATGCTTTCCATCCATCAAACCTGCTCCTCCCTGCCCGCTCCCCAACCAACAAACCAACCAAGCCATATGGCTTTCTACTCAACCTGAATCATGCTAGGAGGGATCTTCAGACCTGCTCTCCTGGGTGGGGATGAATACTAGCAGTGGAAACACCAGTGTGGGCAACTTTGCAAAACACTGCCTGGGACCACCTTTGTGATTGCCAGTTGATTTGGAGTTTATCAAGGACAGACATGTGGCTTTGGAGATTCCTCCTGAAAAGTCACCACAGCTGCTATTAATGATACCCTCCTGTTATTCATAGTTGTGTTCACATTTTGTCTATAGCACCTTCTAACAGATGCTATTTTACAAATGCATACTGAAAAAGCAGGAAAGGCAGCCTTAGGTAATTTCCACATCCTAGTGTGATACTAGATCTAACTAAAGCCTGTGCCTCTAAAAGTGCCTGAGAGAGAGACTCTTTCTGTCGCAAGTGCCAAAATATTTACACGAACAAAACATGTTTCTGACCAGGGCATATGGGACTGTGTCAGAGTGCTCTTTCCTTGACAATCCTGATTCAAAAGTGATTCTCAAATGGCAAATTATTAAGGTCTGCAAACCACCTAATTCAGTCTATCCCTACCGAGCATAATTATTTTATTTAAAAAAAACCAAACCAAGAAACCCAAAACAAAACCAAACAAACCCCTAAAAATTAATTAAATTGCTTAGATTTGTTTTGTTGGTTACACCCCGCTATGTTCACACCCAAATGAAAGGTCTTGTTCTACTTTGTCACAGAGGATGTTCCAGTCCTTTGAGGTCACATAGCAATTATCACTTTTTTAACTCCCTTATGTGAGCTGTGGCTCCCAGTAGCGCTCAGCCAGGTCAACCCTCCTCCTGACCACCCGCTTCTCAGCCCCTGTGGTTCAGGCAGCAAGCAGCAGGCAGCCCTCTCCATCATGGTCCCATCAGATTATTCAGGACAAAAGAATTCCTAATCTGAATTACATAGCAGGAAAAAGAACGGCTGATTTCATGGCAGCTTTCAAACTGGCACATGCCAGACCTTGTGCGGAGGAGCAGCGCTGCTCTGTTGACCCATGCCAGGAAGGCGGGTGGCTGTGGCAGATGGGCCGTGTTAGCAGCAATGCACAGCATAAAAAGGGGTTTGTGTCCTCCCTTTGAAATAAGCAAGTTTAAAGTGTAAAACACCTTGTAAAGTAAAGCCTTAGAAACAGAAAGTGCCTAAAAATGCTCAGTGTTTGACACTGCTTAGTTTTAGATCACGAATAAGAAATCCATGTCTCTCTCCCACTCAGAAAGCAGAAGCTTTGCACATGCTTCTGCCTATATCTCCGTGTTCGCTGCACCAGGGGAGTTATGTGATGCATGCCCTTGCATTGCTCGTTACTGTCTTCTGCTTTAGTTTTAAACAAACAAAAAAAAAAAGAATAGGTACGTTTCTCCTAAGTTCAGCTCTGGGCTTTGAAATACAGATTTTTGAGATGAGAAAGAAACACATTCTTTTACTAACTACACCATATTTTTTTCTGTGGAGGAAGTGAACATTAGCCAAAAAGCAAAAATATAATCCATGAGTTCCTGTATTTCAACTGTCTCTCATCTTGAAGCAATAAACAAAGGTTAATCAAATACTTACTAGCTGAATAAATATTTTTGCTCATATGTATAAACCAACCTAGGTCAGATTCTCATGTTTTGGCTCTGCATTAATATGTCTTTGAAAAGGTTTTCAAGGTTGGTAGATTCAAAATTAGTTTTTTCCATCTTAACTCCATATGCTACATTGAGGAACTATGCATATATACATACATATGTATATACAGACTCTGTATATACATTGTTTTTTACAGACCCTCCAAGAACTGTTTCTTTTTCCTCTAAACAAAGCCCATCAGTACGTTCATGAAAGTGTCCCTAAGGAACTCTGCAATAAGAAAAAATCAAAATGCATTTGACAGAGGTCAGCATGTTCCAGCAAGGTAACACACTCCAGCTGCTTACAAACTAAGGTAGAAGGATCTTTCCAGTCCACCTTACAGATGGTGGGGACATGCAAAAAGCTCCACTTAGGTAACAGGCTTCTGTAGGTACACACACACACACTCACACACACCCCCACACACACCCCCCCACACACCCACCCTTTCCCAGTATGTTCACTCCTATACAGCTCTTAGCAAGCCCAGGTCCTTCCACACACCAGCACTACAGAGAGACCTGTGTTGTGGACACTGTCAGAATTAATCATTTGTTCCAGCTCTGTCGAAGTTGTGGTTTAAGCCCTGAACTTCATTTTTCCATTGCCTGAGAACTACGTTGTAGGTTCCAAAGGGCATGTCCCCACATTTTCCCCAAAAGCTGTAGAGAAGGAAATGGAGAAGTAACTGCCTGTTCTCTGAGGACCTCCCAAAGGAGATCTGACCTGCCAGAGAACAGCCACCCTGCCACTGCCCTACCTGGAGACAGCACCAGACAGTGCTAATGTCAAGTAGCATCTGCCAGCGTGATTATCTCTGCCTTCCAAAGCTGTGTTGCTCAGCCCTATGAAATCTGTAGCAATCCTTTCTAAGGGCAACAGTTTCAGGTTTATTCCAAGCTCTTCCCACACTTTGGCAGGACCAGATGTATTGTGGTTGGGCTGAACTGCTTTACGCTAACAGTTCTGCAGTAACCTCTGCTTCAGACAAGTGATCGCTTTATGTCCTGAAAAATACACATCAGGCCAGACATTACTTCTGGGAACCATATCTGCCTCCTGATCCTCTAAGAGTCAATTTCCTCATAGAAAATAAAAGGAGGTGAGCACTCATAGGCTGAAAAAATAAGTCTTTCCCCTTCCCTGCAACCATTGCTAAGAGGTATAAGCAGTACTCTGGGTAGCAAAAGCCTTCAGCCTCCCTAGGAAGCAGTCAAGCATGAAACATGAAGCTCTGCTTGAAGGTCTTTTTGTAGGGGAGGTGTTGCAACGTGTATTCCGTGAATACGGTATGTGTTTTGGAAACTGCCACCATTTGCACCCATTAGTTAGCTTAGCCTTGCAAACCAGCACCGTCACTCCGGCTGCAAGTGACTTTGGATCCTGAAAGCAAAAATGCACAGCGAGTGTTATCAGACTAGCCATTCACTCCCCATCTGTAGACCAAACCTCTACATAAGGCATTTCAAATACAAGACCTTCTTCTCATCTACCTCTGCGGGAATATTGTGCCAAATGCATGGACGCCAGAAAAATCTGACTCATTGGCATCTGGGGCATGACACCACAAGCCAAGGTTCCCTCAGAGAGAAGTGGGACATTTCTTCTCCAGGAGCTAGCTATGCCCTTTCATTCTCAGTGAGGAGGACAATGCATGTTTTGTCTTACAGACAAACTATTAAAACATTTTAAAATGGAAGGTTGGACCCCAGATAGTATTCTGATGTTTCTAAAATATAATATGAGGCAGATCAGACAAAACAAATTGATAAGAATCTCTTTTTTTTTTTTTTTCCAATAATCACCAATAATTTAGGGCTGGGCTGAAAAGCTTGCACAGTTATCCCAGTCCTTCCTCATCCATTAGGGTCTGCTCCTCCTTCACAGGTCTCAGTGAATCCATTTGCCCAAGGGACCCAGAAACCAGCTTCTCTGCAGCTGTTTTTACTAGATTAACCTTTCATGGATCCCAGCCAGACCACAAGGAAGCAAGCCACAGCCATCTGCCCATTTTATGCCTTATCCTGGAAAGATACAACATTGCAGGTCTTTGTCAGCAGTGGTCTAGCTTGGCTGTATCCCTGGCCTGGGATTTACCCAAAAGCCACTCCTGGGAAACCCTCACATGACTTCTCCTTACAGGATCTCAATTTGAACCAGCTTTCCCTGGATTTCCCCGCCCCCTCCTTTTATTTAATAACCTATTGATTTGGGGTTGGTTTTTTTTCCAAACCTTTTAATTTCTCACTTTGTAGCCATATTTTTAGAAAGACATGACTGCACCTCGTCAGTCATGAGAACGGACTTCTGACTGCTGCCTTCTCTGAGGGGCTACCCCACCACTGAGAATGAATCCTTTCCCGTCTGTTATTCTTTTTACAAGTCACAACCCTAGTTCAATCTTTAACCATACGCCTATTTAAAAATCCATATACACATCAATGACCTTCTAGTTGCTTCTTTGGTCATCCGTAAGCCATGCAGCAGAGAAGCCTGTGTGTAAAGCAGTCTAACGTAACCTTGGTGGTCTATAAATAAGTCTAGAATGGAGAACAGATGACATGAGTGAACCAAATGACAAAACGAATGTGTATTGCCTCCTCCTCCTCTCCCAGCTCCATATTCTCCTCCTCCCAGGCTGTCTCAGCTTCCATTCTCCCACCTGAAGCCTCCTGGCTCTCAGACACAATTTCTGCCATTACAGCTGTCAATCAGGGGAGCTGGGTTAGGGTTATCAGCTGGCCAGCCATGGGTGATACGGTCGTACAAGACCTTTCCCAGGCTGCTGTTGGGCTATAGGTCACAGCTCCTTGCCCACGTGTTGCAGGGAAGTGCTTCTGCCAGGGGTGCCTTGGGCAACCCTCGAGCCCCCACCCACACACCACTATTACCCACCTCTTAGGAAGCCAGTCAGCCGTGGCATTTTTCCATCTTTCTTAGCATTCCTGCAACTTGAAAGTAAAACACTTTTTTTTTTTTTATTACTGACTCCTTTGACTAGCCTCGCTTTTTCTTCTGCTGTGGTCACTTTATGGGAAAGAGTGTGGTTGCAGAGGGAGCCAGTCCCAGTGACTAAAGCGGCTGCCACGGCTCAGCGGGAGAGCTTGTTTCTGACCTTTACACAGTCCCTCTGCGAGCACATTCCCTCAACACTAAGATCACAGGCCACCACTTTTTCTGTGAGAGTGAGCTGCGTTTTCTCCAGTGGGTCTTCCAGCACTTTCCGAAGAGGCTGAGCTGCTATTAGAGACACAGGCCTTCAGGGAGATATGCAACCAGCAGATGTTTGCAGTGGGACAATGTAACATTTTCAAAACAAACAAGCATCTGTTAGCCAATGTTAATATATTTCTAGCAAGCCCGTACCAGTCATGTTATTTCTTTCTCCTCAACAATGGCAAAAAAAAAAAAAATATTTCTATCAATTTAACATGCACGCAGTTTTCATTCTCCAGTCCTTACATTTCTGCCTGACTTCACGTTCCAGTTACCTTGTTGTAACTGTTTCTGAATCCCTTGGCTGATAAACATCATGTGCAGTCACAGGTTTTCCACTGTAAACAAGTCAAAGGCCTGTGTTCATAACAACTTGACTTAGGCACGGGATCTCCACCAGATCCACCTGGCCAGCAACTCTGGTGATCCATCCAAGCCCACGTGGTGGAGCTGGCACAGTGTCACCACACAAGCACACAGCATGGTAGCATGGATGTAGGCAGGGGCACTGCACAGCCTGCCAGCTCATGTACCGAAGCCATGCCCCTCCTGGGCCTCCAGCAGCTCCTCCGGGAAGGTGTTGCAGCTCCACGGTCCTTTACAGATGTAGAGAAGAACCTGCCTTTCAGCACTGTCATTTTTAACAGGGGTTGAACAGCAAAATCAGGAACGTGCTTTTACACCAGCCCAGGCAGGCAAAAAAACCCCCACATTTGCATGCAGGAATGGCAGGTGTGGCAGGGGATTGCTGGCCTGAACTGTGGACAGGGGGCTTCCTTCTTTCCAGCTATTTGCCAAACACCTCCTGTGTGCACTGTCCTCTCTGCGCCCATGAGAAGTCATGATCACACCTTTCAGAATCAGTCACTGTTGTGACCCTGCAGTTGAATCCTGATGGCTGGAATGACATTGAACACCTGGGTGCATCTGCCTGACTGAGCTCAACATTGAATGCTGAAGGTGCATCCTCCCTCACATTCAGTCACTCAGAAGACAGATCCACTTCAAGCAGAGAGTAAAGGGCACCTGGAAACTGTTCAGAAGTTGCGTTTCCCTAGAAATCAAGAGACTTTCCATGCATTTCCAGAGTTTGTTTCCATCGGTATTAGAATGACAGTCACAACCACAGGCCTTAAATCAGAGGCCATTGTGTGTATATCACTAAGTGTCCCTGTTAGGATGTATATTCATTGTGGCTCTAAATCCATTCTACACCCACAGCACCTCTCTGGTCCCAGATGTCTGTCTTTCTCCTTTCCTAGCTTGGAAAAGGGAAGCCCTCCTCTGAGGTTTGTCAGGCAGTAGAAGCAGTTAGAGGGGCAGTTACTAACTAAATTTAGATGTGCAAGAAAGGACTTAGATCCAAGGCACCGACAGTAGCTCGTTTCAAAATGCTTTCAGTTATGTGTTCAAAGCTATCTCTGCAGGATCTGCTCTAAGTTTTACTGTATGGCTGAGAAGACTTTCTTCTGTTGCTGCTAATTAAAATGATAATCAAGAGAAACTTGTGTACAGTCCTGCAATTAAGCTGTTTATATCTGTCTCATCTAGAGATTTCCTCGGGCATGTTTTAGTTTAGATATCTCTCTGGTAGTGAGGTGACACTTCTTGCCACACAATCCCCTCATATATATCTCCTTTAATAAACCTTTTAGATCCTCTTCACCTTTCAGTTGCTTGCCTTCATCCCTTGAAATTCCTTTTATATGCCCTCTTTGAGGAGGAATGTTTCCTGAAGCCACTGAAAGCCTTTTCTTGTCAGATACTGGCTTGGAAAGGAGCAGTGTTCTTCACCTCGTCAAGGTTTAGCATATCCCTCCTTGCATTTCAGCTCCCGCTGTACTGAGTGGTGAAACCCCAATGTCTTGACCCAGTTTATAAGTGGGGTATGTGGCATGCTGAGTAATGAAAGCCTTGCTTCCCCAGCTTTGCCTCTCACTCCCTCTTCTTTTCCCCCACCTTCCCCCAGCACGGCTTGGAGTTATGCCTACACGGGCTTACTCTAGACCCTAAACCCAGAGGGAGAGCTTCCAAAGGGCACTGCTGGCAAAACCAGTCTGTGCTCGGAACTGATGTGTGCACATCCACTGCACTGAGATGCCTCAGCACCAGCATCTTTCCCTTACTGTCAAAATTGACATATCCTATGAGGTTTGCATATGAAGCAGTATCAGCTTCTAAAAGAATATTAAATCAATCTCAATACAGTGTTGAAAGTGAACGGAAATAAGAGATCCGAGTTGTATCCAGCAGATGCAAATAGCAGAACTCAACTTTGCTCTCCCTGATGCTCAAGATGCCTTTGCTTGACAATTTAGTCGGTAAACTAAGCACTGTCATTTGGCACATGTAGAGATGTTTTAGCCACAGAAAAGAGAACAGCAAGGACTGCTGTGAGACCAAGGGACACAAACGTAGAAAGTAATACAAATATTATATTCCTCTTTGGCCAGTTGTATTTCTGAGTCCTTACCAGCTGGCCAAGCAAGATGCCATTTGTCCTCTGCAAACATATGAATTAAAAAGTTCTACAAGTACAAAGTGTGCAATTATGGCTGGATTTTGCATACAAAGCTCAAGGGAGACTGATGTGGTTTCCTATAGCTTCCCTTGTGCATTTCTGCTGGAATCAAGCCCTTCAAATTGGGAGACTACTGAGCGCAGCAGGAAGACACAGTCTATTTTGGTCAAGAAGGAGGTTCGCAGGAAGAGGCAGAGAGCAGTGGGTGAGCTACTCAGCTAACAGCAATGGCCCACACGGAAGGCAAAAACCGACACAGGCTGCAACAACAGCCAGCTGCCATGGGAGTTTCACTCCCAAGGAAGAAGGCATCCGTAATGGCTTCTTGGCAGGTGGTGTGTGTCACCTTCAATGCACATATCAAAAACTATTCATCCTGCCCCAAACGCACCTTGCCCTTTAAGGTGGAGCAACAAAGTAGGTAATGGCACTGACATAAAAATCGTCAAGATTATCTTTTTCAGAGACAGCTGTTAGATACATAGGTCTGAATGTAGCCATAGTCCATGTCTATAGGGCTTAATCAAAGTCATCCAAAATCTACGCATCGGGACTGAGTCTCAAAAGACCACGTTTTGTAATTGTGTATATACACCCACTAGAGAAGGGGTGAAGGCAATGAAGGCAATGGCTAAGAGGCAGGAAAGGCCTCCTAAAGAAATTAGGTCTAGAAAAAGTGCCTTAAAATTTATGCCTAGCAGCAATGAAAATAGAATTAATGTACAGCAATTAAAAAGGAGATAGGAAACATAGACAGATCAGAAAAAGGGAGAACTCTGAAACACTGTTAGCATTGAAGCAAAGTGCCCTTTTAAGAGCTGTTACAAAAGAAGTACATAATATGCTTATATTTAGATACTATGTTGAAACACTAGAGAGTCATCTGCAAAACTGTAATAATAAAAAACCTCAAGTGTTGGAATTCATTGGCTTGGTTCTCAAAAATGTGTTTCACTGGAAACCACAAAGAAAGAGCTATTAAAATAAGCTCTTTGGAGGGTCCTGCCCTAATAAAATAAATATGATAAGATGAGCAAGAGTTTATGACCATTTTGGAATTTGATAGTGATGTTCCAAGCTCGCAGCAAGTATAAAGAAATTGCATGTTAGATTATGCCCAAAGGATTATTCCTTCTAATGATATCTGTAAACAGTATGCCTATTTGAAACTCTGAATAAGAGAGGGCAGATCATACTGTGTGACTCAAACACACACTGCCTGCTACAAAAAAGCCATCAGCATTATTATATCTAAAGCAAGCCCAGGCAGCTTGTGAAAAATACAACAGAGCATAAGAACTTGCCCACCAGTCTATCATTAAAGTTGGGATGCCCTTCCCCAAAGAGTCTGAGAAAGTCCCCATCAAGATCCAAACCGGTCAGGTGGCTCCCACATCTACGTGTCCGAGTCAAAACTGTGAATTGAGTTTTGAGAGAGATTGCATTTCATAGTTCGGGTCCAGGGTTTAGCTCCAGGGCCTCCCTACTGCTTCTGGGAAGTTCAGATCAAAAACACATGGCAAATTTGCTGTGAGAAGCTGAGGGAAGAGGATGTGGTAGCAGCTCAGAGGATTACATATGGTGGCAGCAAAACAGCAGTGGCAACTTGGTTTTGTGCATGGGAGCATGAGACCCATGGTCCTGTGGCCCACAGGTCCCTTGGCACTGGGAGTCATGCTGTACCCCAGCACCAGCTGCCACTGCTGCCACCACCGCCACCGCCACAGTCACCACCGCCACACGCTCTGAAGTTGCATCGATGCTGAAACCACCACCAAGGCCACAGCCAGGCCACAGCACTGTCCCTAGCAAGCAGAATTAAAATGAGCCTGGAACTCAACTGGCCGCACTGGGCACACAGAAGCATCCTCTAACAGGGGCTATTCCACTTGTTATTGCTGAGGGCTGCTGGGTGATTTTAATGAGGCTCAGCTGGGGTTTTTTTCCCTTTTCTTTTTCCACTTTTGAGTTGGCTGTCAGGGCGGTTGACAGGAGCCAGACCAAGCTTGCCGGACCCAAGGCTACCCCTCTGGCCAGCCCACTCTGGAGCTTTCCCACGGGCTGCTGCAGGGTCAGTACCTTGTGCTCTGCCTGTGATCACACGCGTGCCTCTGATATTGCGTGGCCCAGCGTGTGAACATTGTGGGAGGAATAGGCAGTCCTAAGCCTTTTTATGCCCCAACTTGCTTACTTTTTGTAACAGGTTTAAAACATTCACTTTTTTTACCACTGAATTGCCTGACTAGTGAATTTTTTAGCATCCAGTACTGCTGTTTTTTGATGTGTACTTTTCAGCTATACTATTACCTTTTTTGTTGTTGTCCTTACCGTCTGCATGGTTACCTGGTCCCTGCTGACACTGACCACTCAGCTACAATTTTAGACCAATGTGTCGTCAGGTCTGCCCTGTGTTATGCTGGTAAAATCATTGCCCACCCACAGTACTGTCCTAACCCAGCACACTCTTCACATTTACAAAGGGAAAGACTAAAGAAATATATCTTTTTTTCAACCTTTCTGTTTCACTTCTGGAAGTCTGCAAAAAATGCAGAAGGAGAAGCAAAAGTTGCAAGAAGGCAGAGATGAACAGGGGCCCGAGGAGCCCGCATGGAGGGGCAGGGCTGCAACGCCAAGTGAAGTTACAACATCTCATAACTGCCTTAATGAGGAGTCAGTTTATTTTTACAAACAAGGACTGGTATCTCAATGTTATTATCAAACACACCACAACCGATACATCCCCTTCACACCTTCAGAAAGATCTGCCTATCTGCTTTTGATAATGGAGAGTAGCCAAGCAGATCTCTAAGCAGGTCTTTCTCATGCATGGTGGAGCAGCGGGAGGACTCTTGCAGGGCTCCATGCCAGCTGGCAGTGCTTCAAATCTAATAATCCCATACAGCACTTTCCTACAGCGACCTGCAGGGTGTTGTAAGACTTCATTAGCTAAGGCTTGTAAGGCATTGTGAGTGCTTAAATAAAAGTGACTGGTTTAATGTTAAATATTATGAGGATGTTTTTTCACCATGCAAAACTTACAGTTCTATCCCAGAGAAGTCAGCTCACACCCTGCCCTCAGCTCTGGTAGGGAGAGGCATCTGCCACCAGCGATAGTATCACCATCACTGTCTGTGAACGGGATTGCTTGGGGTGGCCTGAAAGCAGCAGTGATACACTGGTTTCTTTCACAGCTAAGGGAACATTTCATTGATTTCTTTACAGAAATCTTAATTTTCTACATTAGCAACACACAGCAGCTAAAACTGTTCACAGGCCAGTCATGTTTTTACCAGGACATTTTATTCAATTACATTTAAAACCTTTATAAAGAGTCATTTAAAAAAAAAAGTAACAAAAAGGAGTTAAGAAGGCTATATTTTAGCGTAAGTGAAAAATATTGCCATTACTATTAATAGAGCAACACACACTGAACAGCAGTAAGCTTTTACTGGTGCATTAAATAAATAAATGCCAGTTTAAATTAAAACATTTAATCAACTCCTAGGCTTTGCAAACCTTCCTGCACTTTGTCATTAAGGCTATATACCCATAGACAACAATGACCTTTTTGTCCAGAAAATCAGTTCTGAAGGGCAGAGGAAGCAGCTCACTGACTGTGACCCTAACAAATAGTTGTTCTTCATTGTAACCTCCAAAAAAAAACTGAAGCCAGATTATTTACAGGAGGTAGATCTGGAAAATTAAAAGAATCGTTCTGGCACCAAAGAAGAACCATTCATTTTAGTATCACTGAAATATGTTGGAGATTATTACTATAAGGGTAACTGACAAGTGCCAGTTTTCTCCTTCATTTTATCAACTTGTGTCCATCCATTTCCCAATAGTCACCAAAGTACACTACATTTTGCTTTCCATAATATAAAAACCTGTAAGCTTAGAAAGCCAGACCTGTTACACAGGTGGAGACAAGATCTTTCTCAGGAAGGAAGGACGACATGACCATGGCTGGACACAGCCACCCACACAGCATTTACCCTTCAGCAGCCACAATGGCTTCCCAGAAGCATGCTTTGGGATGCGTTAAGTCCAGACAAACTGTAAGGTTAGCCTTGTAACCCAGGTTTTGGGAACATTCATGTGGCAGCTGAAAACACTGCCCACATTGTCTCCCTCTGTCTGTCGGGCTGCCTTCTTCTTTCTTACAAACACTCAGACTTTTCACTTCATTTCACCCCATACACTTTTATCAAGGTTTTATGCAGCACAAGCATGTCAAACAGAGTAGTCATTACTTAATTACTCAATATCTAAATCAGAGAGTTTAGTCAAACATCTCGAGTTTTCTTAATTATAGCCAACTTTATATAAACATCTGCTAGCAAACACCAGGCTCGCAGGCTTGCAGGCTTGCAGGAAGTACACCACAAATGAGGGGAAGGCTTAGGAGAATAACCTGGGGTAACAAAACAAACACAGTGGTTCATCTCAACTTGCTAATCTTCTGAATATTTTCATTCTCGAGTGATTCTGACAAGCATTTTTGAAATTCAACCAGAAGTCTATGTTTCATTGGAGTGTTTCAGTTTGCTACTACAACAGACAATATTTTTATCTTACATCTGGTTTCTCAAGGAATTCTGTCATCAACATTATAACAATTCCTTCTTCCATAGAACATAGCAAGCAAGACCTAAGCCTGGCAGAAAAATGTATGCAGTTAATTTCATATCTATAAATTTTAGTTTGGCCTCTTTTTCACTCACAGAAGACTCTCTTATGTACAGGCAGGGCTAATTTAGTGGCAGACTGGCCTATCAAAACTTTTTTCCATTACGCTCCTGACCATGTGTATCAGCTTCCAGGCACTCCCTCCAGATAAAATTGGGCTTTTTCAAAGGGAAGAGGATCATTGTTCTATACCTTCTCTCAGCTAGATGATGAAGATCTCTACCAAGACTAGACCTACCTCTTCCTTGCTGACTTTTCCATCCAAGAAGAGACCTTAGATCTCCAGCATAAGCAGGCATAGGTGATAAAGCTGTTCCTGACATTTCCAGCTTCTGGAAAAGCTGTAATTCAAATGGGAAAGACCTGTATCTCAGTCCCTTTCACACGCTTTGGTCACCACAGGATACATACAAGGTAAATGACCCACACTGCTGAAGTCCATAATTCTGGGGAAGCTGGGTGCTAGAACAGTGGTGAGGCACTCTGGGCAGAGCTCTAACGGGACTTATCAAATCTTCAGTAGAAGGGGCCATCAGAAAAGTAGTTGTCAATCTATTTTGTGATTTCTCTTTTCTACCCTGATCGTCCTTGATGGTATCTATGTTTCTCTAAGGAGTGCCACCAGAACACAAAGCATATTACCAACCTAACTTTTGTGTTATGTTGTGCTTTCCAACAGCACTAGTAAAGAAGTGATTTAAACAATTCCTTTCATCAACCTAAAGACTTTCTCAGGGTATCCTCAAGCTTTTTTCTTTTTCTTTTTCAGTAGGAGGGCTTTATGCAGCCCTAATCCATCTTTTTATTTTGAATCTCTGAAGGTTAGTGCCATTTCATCTCCTTGTAGCTGCTTCCTCTGCAGTCATCTGTGCTACTTCTGAATGCACTGGCTAACATTTTTGCCTTATGGCACATGCATCCTGTGGAAACCCCTCATTCCTCATTTATGGCTCAACCCTGTCTCTCCTTGGGGGAACTCTTTCCTGTCTTTCCAGTGGAAATAAGAGACAGATATTGCCATGCCTGCAAAATTTAGCATTAAATAGTCCTGTTATTATCTTTAGCAGAGATGGATATGGACCGGAAGTGTAGTGTTTCCACGCAGTGGAGGTGCCCAGGTTCCTCGGAGAGTGGGATGGATGTCGTGTGTTTTGCCTGGGCAGTAGGCCATGGCATATTCACAAGACCACCTCTGTGCCTAAGCAGGGCGAGAAGGAGATATGAGGTCCCTCACTGCTCCATTTCCTGACCTATTCCTATTCCATTTTGTATGTCTACATGAAATTATTTGACTTTTTGCAACCTACATTGTTGTTTACTCTCAATAAAGATCTGTTAGGGTTACAGAAAAATGTATAAGATCATACTTCCTAAGCACGAGTGGCAAGACACAGCAATATATAGTATGTAATTGTGACATATCCAGCTGCTTCTAACAGTATTACATGATGTCCCAAGGGAGAGTCACATCTACGTATGCAATTCTCACTCTGGTATAACCTGGCTCTGGTCACCATGGCAGGTAACCTCTCCTAGTGTTTTGCCTGGTGGAATTACAGTATTAACAGCCTAGAAAACTATTAAAAACAAAAAAAAACCAAGAAAGCAGTCCTGACAGAGTGTAACCTATGCCATTTCCTAGTGCTTCTGGAGTCTCTTAAATCACCCACAGGGGAGGAACTTTTTCTTGTTTGGCATGGCTTAATGGCCCCAGAAAAGAACTAATTAACCTAATGCCAGGAAACCTAATATGCAGTATTGAGCATGACATTATTAGCTGTGCAAGTGCCAAAGAAGTCTTTTTTTTCCCAATCATTATGCAATTTTTGTTACTGTTGATCAAGTTATGCTGAAAGATGTTTGACCTACCTAAATGATCTTATAAAATTTACATTTATATGGCTTCTTCCATGCTTGATAATCACCAAATACCTTAATAAAAGAATTCTTTATGGAGACAGAAGACAATCAATCTGTGGAAACAAATAGATAAAAATCAAGCAAAATGTTAAATTCATTAGGTCTGTTATGTCCATAGTGCTTCCAGGTGGAAGAGAAATCAATTCAGTCTCCTAAACCTGCACAGACTCCATCTGCTGTGTGCGGAGAGAGAAATTTTTGTATGTAAAGTAAAGAAACATGTAAGAAAAAGAGACAAGTATCTCTACTAAGACGTAATTTTGCCCCTGCAGTCTCCTTTAATTGACTGAAGAGGCTTTGCCCTACTGCTCCCTGCTATTATCTGTCAGTAATCTTAAACTGCTTCTTAGAACATTGTCCTGAATAAATGAACCTCTAGATTAAATCATTGTGATGGACACATAAACACATGCGGAGGAAGAATTACAAATACCCTCATAAAATTTATGTCTCCCATCTTGGGAATTCCTTAATGTTTCAAGGTTTTATCCCATTAGCACTGCATCAGAAACGTGAACTCAAGTGTCTTTCCTCCACAGTGAAAAAACCAATGATTTGATACCAAATCTGGTAGCCAATTATTTTTTCTGTGAAGCTTGCAAAACATTACTGCCAACATGAGTTACCACTCATGTAGGTAATGGTGGTAATCTCCTTTAAAATATTTGTCAGCTTACTGTAAATTAGGCAACCTCCATCTACAAAAAGTGCCAAATTCATATGCAAAAGCTGATGTGTGTGATACTATAGAAATGTATAAGGTAGGTAAAGGCATGAGTCCAAAATGTGCTTAAGGAATTAATGATTGCAAAGCACATAAAATCCTTAAAGAATTTGTCTGGCCTCCATATTGTGAAGGACAGAAAGGCTAAATAGCCCTAAGCACTCTCTCTACTAAGAGAGGAAGACCTTTTCAACCTAGGACTTTTTTTTTAATACTTTAGCATATTGATCAAGTGTTAAACTATCACCCACTGGTCAATAATTCATTATGTTGGCTAATGCACTTAACTGCTAAACTATCCGTGTCAGACTCCTTATCCTGAGCATCAAAGCTCTGAAATTAAAAGGGAACAGGTCTGCTGAATCCTGGTTGTGTCAGAAGCCCAGAAGTCTCCAAGTTCCTTCCTGATGAAAAGCGTATAAAGCTAGTAGAGTCTAATCCCATTATTTTATATTTAATTAACAAAATCTTGCAACTGAGGTGCCCCTCTAATTGCAACGTGGAGTCGCAACCTATGTGGTGAAAAAAAAATCTTGCAACAAATCAGGGGGGAAAAAACAGTAAAAAAACCCCACAAAACCTCTCAGTTCTCCCAAAACCCATCCTCAGCCACAAATATGTTCATCTTTGCTCAGCCTAGGAACAGATATAATCAGAGCCACCACCAGAGCAAGTGTTTTGCCAGGGTGAGCCCCTACACGGTGAGGATGTCAGAGCATCAGCCACCACAGAATGAGCGTAACGTGACTGCTCAGAAGCAAAGTGCTCTCTGTCACAGTCGTATTACAGCTTGACATGAAAGGAAAACACTTTAACTTTCATGTGACACATCTTAGAAGAAAAAAAAGATGACACGGTTCTGAAACACAAAACTAAACTGTCTGGATTTTTATTTTTTTCCTAGTTTAGGCAATGAACCTCTATTAAGGTTCACCTTCGCCACCTTCCTCCCCCAAATCACTTATTCACACATACATACACTTCCCCAGGAATTAATTTGAGAGCAGATTGCCTTGATTTTGAGTTAAGAGCCTCCTGGTATGTCAGGGACATTTAAGACAAGTTGTCAGTGACATTTTCAGACTTACATTTTATACCACTTTTTTGTGAGCTTATTCAGGGAACCTGGGGAGAAGAGCATCCTGGATGTGGCAGGAGTGTCCTTTTGCTGACTTCATCCAGAGCTGTATCTCCTTGGGAAGCCTGGTTAGTGTAAGGGTGTGCTTGCATTACTACAGCTTTGATGAAAAGATGGTTTTTAGAAATAGTTTCTTCTCATTAGTTTTCCCATTACCACTAAGATAAAGTTGCCTCATGGTTTCTGATGCTCTTTCAGGCATCAAGTTCAGTTAGATATGTACCTCTGAAAAATGAGGAAATGATGAGAGCAAATCTATGCTATAGCTGCAAAAGTCTAAACCCATTCGTCTTTTAACAATGGCCTATCTCTAACAACGGAGATTCCAATTAGACTAAGTATTTTCAAATCAGCTGGACCAAATTCCTTAGCCAGAGTGGAAGGTCTCTTTGTATAAGTAAGGCTCATTATTAAATAAGTATTAGAAAAACTCCAACTTTTAAGTGGAATATATTCAAGTGTAATTCCATTGCTTCAAAACAAAAGAAAATGGTTTTCCAATCTGACATTAGTTTGGCAGAGATTTTTCAGGATTTTATCAAAAAAGAGTCTAAAAGTACAGTGAATAGCAGTCATGTGGTTTCATGGAGAATAGGTTCCATAAACACATATTGTTTTATTTTTCAAACATACGTATTTTAACTAGTCTGTGTTGATGCAAATAATTTTCTTACTATTACGCAACATTTTGTCTAAAAAGCTTGCACTGTCTGGAATTAGCGAGTATTTTCTATGGATTTGAAAGTGGCTCACTGATAACTCTACACACTGTGACATTAATAGAAAGATATCAAGAAGCAGGGCCACGAGGAAAGAGACATTCCTGAGAAGATGTCTGTGGTCTGACATTGCTTGACACTGTCAGTGGTCCAGGTGACCAAAATGGTAGGATAAAGTTCTTGGCAAGTAAATATGCAGGCATCAGAAAGACTGGTGGGATGGTAAGTAACAAGAACGGGTTGGTCTTCTGGACTGACCTGAATCACCTCACTAAATGGTCTCTATACCATGTAAGGATAGAATTGCACTGCATTGCAGAGAGAAAAATTATGAGAGAGATGGTCTGATAATTATGTGCCCAGAGAGGGGCTTCTAGGAAGAGCAAAGAAAAGGCAAAGGAGAAGGGTTTACCTAGTCTTAAAATTCACAGATGGGAGCTAAAAATAGATAAATGTGACCTTGCAATCAGATATTGCTTCACAGCAGTGAAGGTAATTAAAAGGTAGAGTGGATTACTGGAAGAATCAGTAGACTTCCAGCCACTTAGTCATTAAAATGAGATTCCCTGCTTTTCTAGAGGACTTGCATGCTTTAACCCTCTTCCTGGAGAAATTAAATGGTCTCTATGCAAAGTGGGTCAAGAGTAGATGGCCGTAGTTGTTCCTTGGGGCCTCACAGCCTGCAAATAATTTATTGATAATTCAGATGTTAAGTTTACAACACAGCAGAGAGGAAAAAAAAGCCAGCTTGGCCTTAGGCAGCATCTGTAAAATGAACAGTCTGGCTTTAGACTCTGAACACCAGCTCAGGCCACCACCTCTCCAAAAAGTCTCTCTAAAGTAGAGTCCAGAGAGGAATAACACAAACCATCCTGACAAGGAGTGATTTTTGAGCAGATCAGACACTGTGCTACTATAATATCGTAGTGTGGTCAGTACTAAGGTAATGCAGAAGTGTTTCAAGCACTTTAACTACAATAAATACACTGTAATTAAGAAAAGCAAAGTGTTAGAGACTTGTAGGTTTTGCTGTGGACTTGTGAAACTGCATTAAAACATGACAGGAAAAGATGTCCTGAATTTCAAGGACATGAACCCAATGGCTTAACAAGACATCATCTTTAGCTTCCTTAATAAATGCACCCCTTACAGCATTTCTGAAGACCCTGGATTTGAGCAGTGTGTCCTGCTCCCTGTATCCCACTGACGAGGGATTTGAGCATGGAGCATCCTCCTGTAGCGTGACAAGCACTACATGTTACACCAGGTGATACTAATGAGTATTCCTACAGGCCTGGAATCCTCCTGCTCACTTATATTGGAAATGAAAAGTGAGCTCAGTGCCTCTGCACAGCCCCTAACAACCCAAATCTCCAAGGCTAAATAGCAGCCGAGGCGGAGCAGGGCCCTTTGAATGAGAGATACCGTTCAAATTCAAAGAAGTGTAAAAAAGAAAAATAGAGGATGGTGTGCCACTGAAAGGGAGGCAGAGAAACACAATACGTGAGCCTTGAATAAAAATGAAAAACTAATCACACTATACCGAGGCCGTGGATAGAACATTTCATCCCCTTTTTTGTATTCTGATCAGTCAGGCAGGCATAAAAGTGACCTTTCTTACATGCATGTTTTCAGAAACCTGTTTCAAGCAGATGTTTATTTTATCTGACTGCATCTCAGCTGGCCTTCAGCACGGATGATACCAGATGTTTTCTATTTAAGGGCTGTTCTCTGAAAAGTTAAGCCTGGGCAGTACAGCAGGTGTCTGTGTGCGAGCACTTCAACTTCTACATCCCTGGGATCATTTGGTGCTTTGTGACTCCAGCATAGGCTGCCACTGAGCAGGAAAGCTGCCTGTTCCTTGGCCGCTGTTTCACATATCTTACCCGAGATGTGGATATGGTTTGAAGGTTCCTGTGCTGGTACCAGGCCCCTGGCAAGCAGCATCAGAGGTGCCTTCTGTCAACTTGTTGCTGCATCCTTCCAGTGGTGCCACCACCCAAGCCTTTGAGCCCTCCCTTTTTCCTACTAGAGCAGGGTTTTCTCAACAATGAACAAGAGTGCAAACCAACAGCGGTTCCTTCCTTTCAGCCTCACTGCACCAGGCTCTAGACACCTTTCCCACCATGGAAAGACTCCCATCTGGAGTCCAAACCCAGAGAAAGCTGCCTGCAGAAAGTAAAAGGATAGAAGACCCCCTCTTACTATTTAGCTTACCTAGTATGGCCTACAAGACCACCTGAAATGGGCCATAGAAAAAGTTCTGTCTGGCTCAATATCTTCTTTCTGACAGCGGCCAAAAGCAAGTGTCCATGGAAGGGTGGCAGATAAGGATGTTCCAATAGAATACTTTACCCAACTAATTAATGTCCCAACATCTGGTAACGTGGCTGAGGACCACAGTGAGCCAGGGGTGGTTCCTGTATGTTGGGTAACACCCAGTGCATTTGTCCGTCATTAACATATTCAGTCTCCACACGTGCACTTGGGCACCTACAATATCCTGCGACAGAGAGTACACAGTTAAGTTGTACATCACTTAAGCAGATCAACAGTGAGGAGGTAATGTTCACATTGGGAGAATCACCTCCTATCTGTTTTACACCCATCATCTGTTAAAAAGGGGGTGTATAAAAGGAAGTTCTTGAAAAAAGAGATGAAAGCACACCAAAAAGTGGAATGCCATGACAAAACAAGGAGAAAATGAAGTATTGACTTCAATAAATTGCTGGTCTCTTGCTTGCCTTCCATCCTAACTGAGAGGTACTTGGAAGCTAAAAAGGTAACAACTGCATTTTGTTTGAGTTTTTTTGCTAATTACTACTACTATTACTGCAAATATCTGCTTAGTTTGGATCAAAACTCTAGACCTTAACCATACTGTTCATCCCAGATACTATAACTTCATTTAGTTAGCTGGCATCTTGTGCATTTTCTTGCAGAAAAGATACTCATTTTGTTAGGAAAATTTAGGTTTACGACGTAGGAAGAAGAAACAGGAAGGCAATAGAGGGAAGCAAAAGGTTTGAAAAATGAGAATGATGGGCTATTCAAAGAAGAGAACATAAATTCCTAAAATCGTAAGGATACTGATGAAACCCGAAACAGGTGAGAGCTATCACAGTGAAGCTGCTTTTTCTGTACTTCCAAAGACATTGACTATTTAACTGTAACTACCGGTCTGTAGACCTGCAGAAGTCCCAGCAACAAAATGCCAGCAAGCAGAAAGGCAGAATGAAAGAGAGGCTTTACTGACTTCTAATAAGTGAGTAGAAGAAGAGTAGTAGAGAGACATCTGCCAGTCCTAATCCACTTACCAGCCAGGATTTCGACTTTGAGGAGATTTCTTAGTCTGGACAGACAGAGGAAGGAAAGTGAAGAAGAATTAAAAGATGTCTGTTCTCTCAATTGCTTTGTTATGAATCTAAAGGATTTGACTGGAGGAACACATTTGGACTTAGATTTTTCCAGTGATGTATCTTGATTTGTTTGTGGAGAATTATAGATCACAGTTCACAGAGCAGTCAAATTTCCTTGCACATGTCGTTGGGGATTGGGAGGTTGTTTTCAAGACATTTGTAGCCCTCTGGAGTATTACAGCCACGACCTACATCTTCATATAATGAGTCATTACTGCTGCCCTATCTGAGAGCCCGTAGGCAAAATCGAGCACAGACTAATACATCCAGAGCCAGTTTGTATGCTTGCAAAGAAGGAGCATATATTCGTACAGACAGATGCATAATCAAGGGACAAAAATAACTCTGAAAAGACATCACCCCTGTCCCTAAGAGGCAGTTGGATCTTAAACAAGATCTTTTCACCAGTATATTCCAGGATTTAATTACATTACTATGGATGACAGGAAGTCATCCTCTTTCATCCATGTGGGGATATAGAGATTACTGAAGGATAGATAAAAAGCTGAGTGTATTATAGCATTAAAACTGTTTTATGCCCCATTAATGAACCTAGTTTTAAGAAAAGAAAAAGAAACACCTTTGATTATACCGAGAAAAAAAATTGCATCACTATTGATAGATACTCAGTAGTAAGGGAATATCACACATCCCTGTTGGCTCATAATTGAAAGAAAAAAAATAAAAAACCCAACAAGAAACAAGGGAAACTATGTGATGCAGTCTCAATAAATACTGTGAAAACAGCCCAAATGCTTTTTCACATGATTTCTGTAAAACTTCTTTGGCTTGCAACATGACGCTGCATTTACCAGTTCTAGAAAGAAACCATATACTTTCACATCAACCACTAGATGTCAAAATAACTGGGGCAATTGCATAACAGTTGCTGCAGCACAAAGGAATAAAAAAAAACAACTGTTTTTTTTGTACACACAATATGGAGGAGAAGGGCTATTTGTGTTTCATTTCTATAATATTGTGAAAGGGTTTCAGTGTTTCAATATGTCGGAGTACTTTTTACCAGTTTGTTAAGGATACTTTTCTACTTCCTGTGCTTTTTCCTGTATTTTGCTGACAGCTGAATTCTTAGGCAGATGGACCTCAATACAAGACCAGGGGCAAATTTCTTGTGATCATCACTAAGTCACGAGCCAGATGCAACAAGCAAGTGGTTCAGAGCTGTGTCCCACGTTCAGCAGGTCAGACTGGGAGCTGGATGTTCCCTTTCGGCCTGACCTGGAGGGTGTGATTAATGCAGCCCTCACAGCACACCTAGCTCAGGTCAACTTCAGCTGAAAATACCTTTTACTCTTAGCGTGCAAGGAGTACCTCTAACCGCCAAAACACCCTTAAGACAAGGCTAATGGCACAGACTTGCTTCACAAAGAGCTATCACGTGCTAGTAATTTTACCTACCAATATTGCTATCCATGTTCAGTTGCTTATAACCCAAAAGTAAGAAGGAGCTTATTTCAGGCTTCTGTAGTAACATCCCATTCCCTAGAAACGTTACTTGCTGTACAGATTATTTGCTGAATGAAACCACTGTGCTGACCTGTGGCATGTACGTGACTATTTCCACTCACCTTCTTCTGCACATAACATGCAGCAAAAGTCCAGAGTTTAAAATCCATTAAGAAGTTTACTTCAGAAGTGTGATCATTTAATAGGATCATGAAATTGCTTAAAATACTCATGAACTTCAGCACACATTTTGGTTATGTTCCTTAACTTATTAAAAGTTTTAAAAAGGCATTATAAATCTCTCTCTACACTATCTAACAAGACAATTTTTAAAAAGATGATTTATCAAAGATAACAATGCTTGCTGGAAGCATCAGAGCACAGAATTACTTACATGTCTAGCTGCTGTGCCTTGAAAATAGGGCAGTAATCCCTGGTAATCCCTAGGTATTTAAGATTACCATGGAATAACACTAGAAATAGCTTAGCAAATGATTTAAGAATGCCTCAGACTGTAATTATGTGCAGATAAAGGTCACCAGGTGAAATATTCTTGGTGTGGTTTGGAGTTCATAAAACAGTGAGGGTCTTATTCTAAGGTCCTTTTAATTCCATTCTGCATAATTGAGGTGGAAAAGTAGCAGCATGACAGTATCTGACTCAATTTCTAGGTAATTGGTAGGCCTCTAATAGGATTTTTCCACCGAACAATGGGATAGGCAGGCTGTATGTGAAGCAAGGGTCAATAAAAGAGAAAAAAAGAAAGTGAGAGTTCGGAAAGCTCAGAGGGAGAAGCACATCTCAAACTATTTTGCTCCTCTTCAATAAATGAAGAAGGCAGAAACTTGTGCCAGACTGTGAGGAAGCTTCTTTGTGCTAATCCTTCCCACACATTTTCTCCTCTTACCTTGCGCCTTTCCCTCCTGCAGCACATACCCACTGAAGAAGCTCCCTCTGGAAAACAAGCTCAAAACAGCTGCTCCATCCCTTTGCAAAACTGAGGCTACTCTCATTATTTAGACACTGGCTGGGGACACTGGGATTTTATTTCTTTGCTGACACTGTCTCGGTGCAAAGGTGCATCTGTGTGCAGACCCTACCTCCCCAGCTTGGAGAAGGAGACAAGGCAGCTGCCTCTGCCTGTTGCACACCTGCAGAGCATCACCGGCTTGGAGTGAGCGGGATGCCTGGCCTGATCCCCGTGCTCAGCCAGCGGCTTGTCAGTGCTCCTCTAATAGCATGTCTATCGGAGAGCAACAGCATATGCTGGGTAACACGTGGCAGCATGCCCAGTTTTCCTTGTCTTTAGAGGGTAGTTGTCATGGTGGGCTGTACACCCATCCTGCAGGCTGGTGGGCGCTCCCAGAGCTGAGCACCCTAGCACGCCTCCTGTTACTTTCTATTCAAGCACACGTTGAGAAAAATCTGCACTTTTTTTTTTTTTTTTTTAAAAATCCCACAGTAGCATGCAAAGATGGGATCTCTCACATTAACGGAAACCTTTGCTACTCGCTGGTGAGCACACCTTAGGGCTTCAGCAGGGTCCTGTTCAGGTCAACCACCCCTCCGAGCAGCCAGCACCCCAGCACCGAGGCTAACTGACCACAAAAACACCCTGCAAAGGCTGCAGAGGGAAGATGAGCGACACACAGGCAGCTTGCACTCTGAAAGTCCCCAGCTAATGTCAGCCTCTTCCTCCCTCTCCCTTCAACAGTCACAGCACAGGAGCCAGAGAGAGAGAAGCTTGCTTGCAAACAACTTATGAACCAAAAAACCAAAAGGTAAAAATACCAATCAATGAATATGGTGTTCACAAATCAGCTGAACAAGCTTTAATTATTAGAAAACACCTACTGTCACTGTGATCAAGGTTTGGAACGAAGCTATAATTATAGCATTAGCTTTCATTCCCAAAAGACTAATGAATGAGGGAACTGACATTTAGAGTGATATTAAATTATTTTAAGAAATGCAAAAACAATGGCATACCAAATTTGCATTTTTTCAAGTCACAGGAGTTTCACTAACATCGAGGGTTTCTCTGGAAAAGAAATAGATTAATCTGGATTTAGTATAAGAAAAAGAATTCCTTATAGTAAAAATAATATTTGGAGAAAATACATGTAAATTGTACTTTGCCAGGAAGCTAAAACTGACAATCAAATAAAAATGCCCTGAATAGTCATTATGGTAGCATAGATGTTGTCCTGCCGTATTTCACTTCAACTCTTCGATTCAAGTTGCTCTAAAATAGATAATTGAATAAGAGACTGTGACAGCAGGCTACAGACCTTTCTGTCCAACACGGGCTCACGGATCTTCCATTTCCAGCTTTATTCACAAACCTGTTATTGCTGGGCCATATTTCCTGGATATTGAATGTGGTGAATGCCATTTTAAAAGAAATATGTTTTGCAGAAATACAAGACTTGCAGCTGTTATGGTGTCTTTTTTTTAAGCCCTCTGCACTGCATACCATTAGCATTTCATAGAATCTGACTGAGAAGTTCAAAATGAGGGCAAATCTGCAGTTCTCAGAAGATCAACTAATTCAACAGTTTGGAGAGAGTAAGTGCTCCAAGAAATCACATTAAAAACTGTTGAAAGTGCTGAGTCAGCAGCAAACTTTGCATACAGAGTCTGTTAACCAGTTTCACAGAAAATTTATGCCTGTGCCTACAAAACCTTGCTTTTTGTTCATGAGAGCTATTAAGAGTTTTTGTTTCAAATGGGACTTCAGAGTTCAGACTTTCACAGCCCACCTGAAAGTCCATGAGAGTCCGATGCCTCATTTGCTTAGGAATCATATGATTAATTAATTTTGTCAGTTGCTGTGTTAACTCAAAAAAACTCACAAAACTAAACCCAAAAGTCATCCAAACAACCCTGAAACACCAGCTCCTTC
This sequence comes from Limosa lapponica baueri, assembly GCA_002844005.1. Classification (NCBI taxonomy): domain Eukaryota; kingdom Metazoa; phylum Chordata; class Aves; order Charadriiformes; family Scolopacidae; genus Limosa; species Limosa lapponica. The sequence goes on along the minus strand of KZ505758.1, from coordinate 247,831 downwards.
AGTAAAGCAAGAAAAAGCAAGAACTGGGAAAATATCATGAGCAATCAACAGAAGCGTTTCCAGTGGTCCAAGTTGGAAGCTGCATTTTTAAAGTTAAATGCAAGCAAAGATCACAGACAAGGGCTGCTTGCATCACTGCCATTAATATTTTGTCCTTTTTCACACAAACCCTTCCATTCAAAACTTTATAACAAAGCTGCAATTATTTTTAAACTTGCACAAATTAACCCCAAATTACTTCTTTTGCCAGCAAACCATGCACTTGGCAAATTTCAACCGTCTTAACTGAGGCCCCTTTGGAACAGCCACACCAAGTTCTGCCTCCATGTAGATATTGCCCTCAAATTCTGCTTTAAGGTAAAGAACATTTATTTTACTTGGACTCTCAAAGACCTTTGTGATTGACAGAGCAGACCTTTACCCTTACATGACAGCAGAGCTTCAAGCGTGTAAACCTCATTGGGAAGTAAATCTCTGTCCGAAAAACAACCCATGGCACGGGTTCTCTGTCCCATCCCCTTGCATACAACACAAAAAGAGGGTGCAGCTTACCATGGCCAGAGGGGTGCAGGCAGCTCCCCCCAGGACATTACCAACCGGTCCTGCTCTCTGCAGTCCACTCATGACTCAGCTCATCCATTTCTACCAGAAACAGATAAACTGATAGCAGCACCCTCGCTGACATGAGGTTACACTGCTCCTTGTCCCGTGCTCGATCAAGACCAACAAATGGAAAAGGCTGAATTTTGCACATACTGAACCCACCCCACATGAGCCAGACCTCGCATCAGGAAGTTAATACATTTGTGAGCAAAACGTCCTCAGCATCAAGTCGTAGTCTGCAGAAGTTGCCTCTGTAGTCCCAGAAATGCCACACGTGATGTGTGGTCCTACAGGGAGCTTTGCACTGAACCCCATTTTGGGGGGTACAGGCCAGGGTTGTTATTTCTGAGGGTTATGTACAATGCATCTGCAACGATTTGTTCTCTATCTACCAGACCTCTAAATGAGAAAAAAATGCTTCTCCTTGCCTCTTTCACCAGTCATTTTGTCTTTAGATGTAGTCTCTTACAAAAATGCTCTCAGACTCATTATTTCTGCTCTTTCTTCCTTTAACTGGAGTAGCTCCTTGTGGCTGAAAGAAAACATTTGAGCTCAGCTGATTAAATGGGATAGCATTTTACTTGCAGGCACTTCAGTCTGGGGGAAAAAAAAGAAGGTGACAGCAATAAAAGTTTGAAAGGCTGAGGTATTCCATGGGTTGTTGTTAGGACAGAGGTTTACTACTGAGGAGTTCCTGCTACTGTATTTTCCAAAATTTCACTTACAGCTGTTTAGTTAAACTGCTTCTTTACTTTCCTTCCAAGACATCCAAATCCCAACATTGCCCTTTGTAGTCAAGCAAGAAGCCTTGAGACACCAGCAGGCATCTTATATGAGGAAATCTCAGGTTAAGTCCTAAAAAGCTCCTTTAGACCCTCCTTGCGTGCAAGGAGAGCACCTGAGGAGTCTGCCAGGAAACAAAGGAGGAGTTTGGGCCATAAGAAACAATTCTTTTGGAAACAAGATGCATCCCCTAAAAATAGTTGAACAACATGTCATGCAGAAGCTTGACAGTACAGACCCAGCTTGGTTATCCTATGCATCAAAAATATAACTTCCTTCAACTCTACAGTTTTCTACTTTTTATAAAAGTATTCAAGAAGAGCTTCCCAAGCTGTGAGGCTGTGTTAGATTACCAGTCTACAGGACTTCTAGGGATAGCTGGAGAATATTTTCCTGCTATGTCTGAGAAATGTGCATGCCACACAAATGGCTGATGTAAGGAGATGAGTTTTTTACACTTCCTCCTGTGATTTATGTCTCTAGATTTCCACAGCGTGGCTGAGGGGCCTATTACTAGCAGCTACTTGTGAGTGCAAAGGACTTTATGTACAGTGCTCCTCACTACTTTTTGTCTGTGAGTTGCTATGCCTCTTTTAATATTTGCCTAAGTGAGAACCTTAGGAGTTCTCCACAGCAATGAGGCCGTCGCATTCTGGCCTGAAGGTCTCTGATCCGCAAGGCAGATAAGTGACCACTGTGCTGTATTTCCTCTCACATTTCATTACCAAACTACCTCCGGATACCACAATTCTCGACACATTTCCTGCCAGAAACAACTGCAGCCCAGGCTTTCTAGAGAACATAGGTATGTACTTTTCTACCACTCATTTCAGCCTGTACATCATTCAGGAGCGCCACCAGGGAAGGACACATCCAAAAGTCTGTTTCCTACCTCAGCCCCTCTTCCCCCTTATTTTATAAGCTGGAGCTCCCATGATAAACTTGCAAATCTGCATCCTCGTTGTGACTGGGAATCCTGTTTCCCAGCTTGGAGCATAACCACTGCAAAACAGCTAGACTTTGGTTATTTTGCCTCCCAGTGCTCTCCTGCAGGATCACTGCAAGACCTCAGGCAGCGGACACCATCACTAACAGGGATAAGCTGAAGGATCTAGCAGCCATGTGAGCATTAAATAAAGCTGCTCTTTGCCTTCCTGACCTGATTGTAAGGACCAGCACTGGCCCACGCCAGGGACCAGCAGGGCTCAGGGGTCCCAGAGGAAGGCAAGGCAGAGAGCAGCACATCCCCAAAACGCAGCCTCGGCTGCCAGCAGCCTCTGGTGTCAGAGCTTCCTCACGTTTGCCTGTCTGCCATGGGCTTGACTAACCTTTTTTGTGACCCCATTCATACCTTTGGCCTCCCAAACATCCTGTGACGACGAGTTCCTCAGTTTAAGCATACATTGTGCAGAGAAGGACTTCCTCCTCTTTGTTTTAAACCCACTGCCTGGTATTTCCACTGGGTGCCTCAGACTGTGAGATCCCAGTGAATAGCCATTCCCTGGTTATCTTCTCTGTACCATTCGTGGCTTTTTATAAACTTTCACCATCTTTCCCAGGCTCCAGAGTTCCCTCCCATGCAGAACACAGCTTACCTGGACCAGAGAAAAGCACTCAAAAGCCTCGGTCCAATTAAACAAAAGCCTTCGCATTCTTTTATTTCTGCTTTGTTTACACAGATTTCCAAGTTTTTTGTTGCCCTCAACTAAACACAACAAAGCTGAAAAATGTGGGGGAGGAGTGCCACACTTGCATCTTCAGCTGGATTTGCAGGGCTGCTGCATGTGTAACAAGTGGGAACAGGGATTTCCAAACTGAAGCCGGCTGAATCCACATACAGACACACACACGCACACACACACACCCCCCCCACATTGCTCTGAAGTGCTCAGCACTCCTCTTCAGGACCAGGTGTCCCAAAGGTCTGCTGCAGCTCAGACAACAGATACCAGCTGCCATGTCCTCTCTCCCCGTGGCAGAGAAAACACCCCTCTCTGGAAAACTGAGTGTGGGACAGAGCGACCAGAGTTTCTGCACTGAGCACTTGGTCATCCAGACCTTATTCTAGGGACTACCAACATAACCACTACCCTGAAATACTTGGTCCCAGCTATGCCTGCAGAAAAACAGACCCTATGACTTTAAAAAATTTGTCTTAAAGAAATTGTCCATCAACGGTGAATTACAGCAGTATCACCACGGGGGTAAGCAGCAATTGAGCCGTGATAACAGAAACATCTCACCACAACTACAGAGCAGAAAGAGAGGAGCACTCCATCAAGCAGGAGCAACCAGGGAGTTCACACAGATGTAGCATAGTTAGGAGCCATTCCTGTTTTTATGAGAGCTATCATAGGCTTTTTACTGCTAGACGTGTATTTGAAACTGAGCTTTGCACCTAGTTTCTCAGTTTCCTTTCTTCTGTTTGAACCTGTAGAGAAGTCGTAAATATTATAACCTCAATCTCATTTTATGGGAATAAGTGCCATTAGAAACTCAGCATAGCTTTATTGCAAGAGCAAGACTGCGCATGCAGTGTGTTTGTATGTATGTATTAAGGTTAAGAGGGAAAAATCCATTTAAAACAATTCAAGAACCTTACAAATACCGAATAGTAAGAGAAAAACATTGTGTTCACTAAACAGGATTTAATCTCTAAGCAAAAAGTAGCAGACTGTTTTCAAGCTGTAACTGTGCCATTCTGAACCCAAGAAATCGAGGTGACACCTAAAGTGCAGTTAAGCTAGATTGACTATTTAAATGCAGAAGAGTAGTACATCTTGTGTTAATTGTTAACTTGCATCTCATTCAGCCATCACAAGATTTCCAGCCAGGAGTCCCCAGCTGGTTTATTTCCCCTTTTTGTACATGTGCCAGATCATTGCTGTACTCAGCACCACGCTTCCTGCTCTCAAGGGCAAATCCTCGCTGAAAATACACAGCAGCAATCCCCTGAACAGCGCTATTGGAGTCGTTGAATTGGACATGTGGGGCTGGTGGCAGCACCACCAGGAGAAGCCCCTGGTTCGGCTCCTGCTGGTGGGGCTGGCAGTGCTGCAGGGGCATTGCCACGGGCCGGGACTGGAAGTGTTGGTGCTGGTAGGTGCCAGCACTCATGAAAACACCTCCAGCAAACGTGCCTCTAGCCATGCTCACCTTGCTTGTTTGCAGAGCAGCCCCTCCAACACCTTGTCACTAGTCACATTGAACTGCCAGCAGGGGAGGGAAGGATATTCGTGTTAAATCAGCTTCCTGGAGAAAGGAAGCATGAGTCTCTGTATTCCAGGAGACCCTGCATTACACTGAAATGGTATGTCAATATCAGGACTGGCAGAAAAAGGGGAGGGTTTGGAAGAGCCCAGGCATAGCCATGCAGTGCCCATGACTGGCCGGGATGCCCTTGCTAATACATTGCCTGGAGCCAGATCTTGCTGTGGAGCCCTGCCTGCCCCTCTGCTCGGTGAGTCCCCCGGGCAGGCAACGGAGAGGTAATAAAACAAACACCCATGGCAGCAGCAGGTTCCCCTGGGTCAGATTGATTGCAGCTACCTTAGGATCATATTTTGACACTGGCATAGGCATTTATTTTGAAAGAGATTATCCTATGTTTCACCTCTATTACTTAATAACAGCCTAGCTAAAGTTATGATGAATATGGCAAAGGAGAGAAGATCACTATGCAGATCAGATACCCATCATTAACTTAGAGAGCGATAATGAATAAGGTTAATAGCGCTGCTGAGCTGCGAGAGTTCAATGTGCTGAATGTAGATGAGCTCTGCAGCCAAACTTCCCGAAGATTTCACTGGGGGATGCGCCTTTTCTTCACACACGGGAGATAGGAACCTGCATCACAGCTCTGGACTGGATCCACTTGAACCCATCACTAGAACTAGAATTCTTCAGCTTGGACCCTTCTCCTCCTCTGCCCCTGTCTCCTCTTACTCTGCAATCTCCAGGCAGTCTCCTCGCCACCACAGTTTTGTAACACATGCACGGTGGAAGCTCTTAAAATGTTTCCTACTGCTTCAGCGCATAGCAGAATAGATTAATTTCCCAAAGATAGGACCCGTAATGAAGCTAGCAGACCAAGGTAATGCAAATGCCAGAGCGATCAGGAGTGGGGGAAGATGAATATCACAGTCTACTGATTTATGATTACACTGGTTGACCTTGCTAAAATTTTCTAGAAATATATGTTATTTTAGGCAAATCTCAACCTGTCTTCTGGCCAAAATGTTCCTCACAGGACAGCAGGTCTAAACAGGCATTATTTACTACTGTTTGGTTCCCAGTGAATCATTCAGTGTAATTTCCAAATGCTCACTAATAATGTGTTGGACCAAAGTAATAATTCCCTGTGGATACCAAGGAAATAAAGTGCTTTACAGTTCTATCCCACCTTCCACCCACAGAGCACCCAGCACTTTATGCACTCATGAATTTACCCTCGCTGCCTGTGGGGCCTGAGGAGAAAAAAAAATTTTGGAAAGATTCACCTCTAACACAGAATTTTAACTTCCTTGTAAAAATATAATATAAACATATTTTAAATCAGATTCTTTTTCCACAGGGATTTTCCATTACCGTTTCTCTCATTGCTAATTTTAATTGCAAAGTATATTCCAGGTTGACAAGATAAGTTTTAGTAGTGAAGAGGCTTAATAAAACCGATTCTAACAAAGCCTTGAGTCACCTTGATTCTTCTCCAAAGATAGGGCATACCATACCTAGAGTAATATTCTTACTTCCACAATGTGTTTCTAGTTATTCACTACAAAGCCATTAAAATAGTTGTATATGGCATAACATGACATGAAACAGTAATTCTCCAGCAGCTCAAACATAAGCAGCCTCTTCTTCCAAGGAGAAACAATAGTTCAGCTGCCTTGGGGTCAGTGAACGTCCCCAACATCTTAATATCCAAATGATGAGCACTATGGTTCAACAAAAAAAAAAAAAAAATCTCAGATAAAAACCTGTTTGCCTTCCAGTAGATGCCTGAGGGAGATTTAAATCATTCCTGCTGAAGTGATCAGTATTCCGCATGACACTTCACAAAGGAATTAAAGAAAATCAATTTCTTTAAGACCTTCCTATTTCTGAGCTTTTTTATGAGTCAATGACAGCTGAAGTGTTTGCATCATTAATGAGGTCTTTCAGCACGTAATACCTCAAACGCTGCACAAGGGCTCTCTCGGGATGGATAAAGCAAACTCGCTAGTTCTTATGTCCAGACTTCAGAACAAGAACCAGGAAGCTCGGCTGTATTACACCTCTCATATGTGCACAGACATATATTCTTTTTAAACTAGCTTGTATTATGCAGGATAACATTCTTTGCTAGCTCTCTGAGCACAGCTGCATTCATATGAAATACCCCAGACTTCATAGGAATCAAGAAAAGCTAAGGCACGACTACGTGCTACGCATCTTAAATCTTAGAGGCAGAGCCTGAAGGAATACAGGTAGTTCTTAAATGAAACACCATATGAATTGCAAGGTATATTATGGCTGCTCTTTTCCTCTGCAGTAGCTACATTTACCCCCAAATTGGAAGGTTTGGCTTGGGAGGTCTCCAGCCTTAAAGTGTAATTTAACACAGCAATCATTAGCAAATTTCACAGCAAAGATGTGCAGAAAAAAAAAAGTATTTATGGAGAGACTGTTACTCCTGCTCGCTGCCTCTTGGAATAACTAACCAACAACCTCACTGAGCTGTTTCCCTTGCTGTAGTACCCTGCCTCTCATAAAACCATGCCTGGTGGGACCTGTGCCTGTGGGGCAGCCCTGACTGCTCAGCAGCATCTCCTACGGGCTGCAGGAGCTTCCTGCTGACTGACGGGCACTAGAGTCATGGAGTGTCTTTAAATTCCTTGTTTCTTACTGGGGGGAAACTACAGTTCTACTCACACTTCTCTGCAGCCTCCAGCTCTCAGAGGGTCTGAGTTTGGGATCCTCCTCCAGCTCCTGGTGTCCTGCACACGGCTCCTCTCCTGTGATCTGCTCTTTCCCCTCAGTTTTCAAAGACAGCTTGCTGCATCCTGGATTAGTTTAACAATCAAAAGTTCACTGTCACACACTTAGAAAACATACTTTATTAGGTTTCCTTCCTTTCAAACATCTTAGTCTTTAAGAAACCCTGTACCAACTCGGGTGCTTTGTCCAATACCAGGGAAATTTCTAATATTGAAGTCTCAAGGCTTTCACATAAATTCCTCTGACAACTTCACCTGTACTGCAGCTACTCCACAGCTCTGTAACAGCTGCATGGTTTGATCTATTGGTAATTTTTCGTCCCACTTGGGGTGGTGCTGTGTCCTCCACCCCACTCCTTGGCACAGGGTGTACACATCAGGAACACAGCAAACACAGTGGGAAGCAATTCAACTCATAGAAGGAGCAAACAATGTTCATCCCATGTATCCAAAAAGTTGTCTGGCAAGGGGAGCTGCCCCAGCAAGCACAGCCCGGCTCTGGTCCACATCGGTTCACTCCACCAAGCTCAGCCACGGAGCAGGTTCCCAGGAGGATGGTCACCTGCAGAGTTGCACGACAAATTACTTGTGCAGACACTAGGCAAGTTCTACTCTTGTGTCATTTGGTTCCCCTGAGTGAAGGTTTCAGCTGAGGTTGTCATGTCTCAGCTGAACTCACCTGCTGGGCTCAATTCACCACACTTTCGTAGCCACATTATGGCAGAAAAATCCCACACAGATATGCAAAATTGGTGAAGAAAAAAAGCCCTTCAGACCCAACAGTAATCAAATCAGGCTATGGGTGCATCACCTCTGCCTCATTGTTTGGTGTTTCATTGCTGTTTATGCAAACTGTGGAGTTTGGAGGGTTATTTTAAAGAAATAGACAATGAAAGAATGTTTGCGTAAATCCTGTTTTACTGAAGGAAAAGCTGTCACCAATGACTGCAGCAACAGTTGACACCCAGCACTTCAGCAGGAGTTTTACAACACAAATACTTTTTAGATAAAGACTAGTGTTTAGGAAAAAGCCCTTGCTTGCTGATGCTTGAGTTACTGCATTTCATTACAAGAGCCTGACCATCCCGTTAATTGGCTAGATGATGCAGTCATTAAATTAAATGAGCTACACTTTCGCAGGGCTAGCAATTCAGGGATCCATACTAACCTATTATCTTACAGTGAATAACAGACTGTAAATAATGCAGACATGTCATTAGGCCCACTAAACATTAAAGGAAAAAAAAAAGATTAATTCTAAGGATTCTATTGTTTTTCCCCTTCTGCCAAAAGTCTTTACCTATCAGGTATCTCACAGGTTCCCCAACAAGCCATTCAGAATGACTTGCATGAAACAAGTCTCTTTAACATCAAAATTAGTTAAAGGTTTTAATGCTTTTTCTTCATAAAGTGACTAAATAAAAGCGATGTCTAAGGGAACACAGATATTCCTGCACAAGTACCTCCTACCATCTTTACAGATTATCATCTGGCTGCTGTAAAAAGGAGCTGAGGCATCTGGATGCTAACGAGCCAGTCTATGTAATTTAAGTGATGCCAGACACTTATAGCATGTATTGTAAGATGCAAACCTAACATAGATCTATAGCAAATTCAAAATGCAAAAGTTAAGCTAGGGTAAAGCCTCAGTGTTGCATGCAGAGTTGGCCAGAACATGTACTAAAACGAAGCATAATGTATGCTCTGTGCAGGGAGGTTCTGCAGGCTGGTCCCACTGCAGGCACACAGCTTCCCCCCTCCTCCATACTGCAAAAGAGGATGTTTGGGTCTTTGTCTACAGGTCCAGTATCATCACTGAGGCAGAGGAAAGGCTAAGGCTGAGGAAATACTCTGTTCTTCCAAGAGAAATATTCGCCTACCAGTTACACACCTGCTGGCATTAGCTAGGACCAACATGGACTCAAATCACCAACTTCAGCCCCAAAGCCCCTACCACCCAAGCTGAAGGACTAAAGTGATTATTACTAGTTAGGACTGTCCACTAAAGTGCTTATATGTTTGGACTAGAGCTGTTTGTGAAGCATTTTATCATGAAAATTTCACACAGTGAAGGAAACCTGACTGTAGCCTAGTATAAACAACTCAGTTCAGGGAATAAGACTCCAAGGAAAACATTGTTCAAGTCCAGGATTACCAAAGATTCTGGTGAAGGTAAGAACTGTCCTACATAGCCATTGCCTGTGACTTCAAAATATCTTTCTAATGGTGTTTCTTAGTTGGATCTACCACTACCACTTCAGGATCTGCTTTTTTTTTTTTTGTCTTTGTCTATCAGGCTCATTAGTTGAAATTCACAGTGATCAGTGTGAATGAGGAAAAGGGAGGTAGGGCCTCCTGTACAGAAGAGGATTTAAGAAATTGTTTTTCACTGCCTCTTCAGAACTTGGCTCTGACCTCCTAATCCTGAATAAACCTTTTCCTTCTTTCTAACCAGACAAAGCACAGATACAGGAGATGTATGCTGTTTGGGTAGATCTGAGATATGTGTGCTTCTTGGCTAATAAAAATTCTCTGGATGAAGTACTTGAGGTAACATGTGTATGTCTAGGAAACAATGGGCAGGCATATAAATATGCGTAAGTGTATATTCAGACTTCTTTTCTCATATCCTGTGGCTGAGAATTACCAGCCATGGGGAAGGAGGAGGAGGAGGAGAAGCAGAGGTAATATAAACAAAAAAACCCCCATGGGTCTGAGGACCCTTTTTGCTGCTCTGATATTCAGTGTCTCTTCTGCCCTGAAGGACGGACATCCAGTCGTAGTTCTAGGAAAAGCCCGATCCAAAGCCAGGAATAATGTATATATTTGAGAGTAATAACCCAGCCAGAAATATTCCTGCATCTCTTAATAAATGGCAATTATCCATAAGCTATCTATTGTAAATGAAAAAATAAACCTACATAATGAAGCATGTAATATTCTCAATGGTTTGATGAAAAAAAAGAAAAGTCTTCTGGGAAGTATCAGAAATACACAACATATCTCTGAATTCTGGGAAAATACATAAGTCTGATTTAGATGAAATTTGTCTAACAATATATAGAGGCAAATACCTTACAATTGAAAGCACATTTGAAAGATCACAGGGATTTATTTATTCCAGCAGAGGTCAGGAACAAATTATGTTCCAAAACATGTGTTCCCTACCTGCTTCTTTCATAGCTTATGGCCAGCTGACATGCAGAGCTAAAACCTCTCACTTCCAGTCAAAGGAACCTCGTTTACAGAGCAAACCTCATTTTCAGGTCTTTAAGCACAAGCAAGTTGGACAAGCATGTCTCTGCCAATTTATTTTCTGGAAAGGCAATGATGTCCTGGAGGCTATACAAGATTTTATGCAGCAATTGCTGATCAAGCCCTTAGACACGTAGAGTATGCCATTTTGATAGTGTTTGCTGAAAGATCCTAATGGCTGCCAGGAGGGGAATTTCAGAATGAAAGACAATAACAGTCCTCATTAAAACACTGGATTTGCCGTACTCATTTTAGATTCAGTTGAAAGAGCAATGAAACTACTTTCTATATAACAGAAAACATTTTAGAGCTGCCTCGCAATGCATTAAATTGCAAAAGAGGTCAGGGCTAAGCCATTTCGCCTGAGAGTTTCCACTCATTGCGAAAGAAGAGGCTGGAATATTAGTTTTGCAGGATTTGGAGTCTGGAGACACAAAGTCAGGTAAAAGGCTTTGGAGAGGAAATTGGAGAGAGATGAGGGTTTCTGAATGCATAACTCCTTGGAGTTACAGTCTTTGGATATACTAAGAGCTGTACCCAGTCTGTACTTTTTCTATTTTGTTAAAGAAAAAGTACATTTTTCATTAACTGAGAGGGCAATAGCAACAAGGTCAAATCATAATGATTCATAACTCTGCAAATTCTCTCCTTTACAGGTTGTATTTTCTCAGTGTTTCCAGAATTTCTGAAGAAGCTGACTGGAGTTTCCAACTCTGCACAAAACAAAAGCCCAACACATCTAGGAATTTACAGAAAAACATGACAATTACACTACAAAGAAACCCCAGCAATGAGCCTGAAGGACTCCCAAAACTGTTGTTTCTGACTTTGTTCTGGTTCTAAAAATGGGCACTGGCCAGCATAAAGGCTGAAGAGAAAATGCAAAAGAGTTTACCAGTAACTGATGGATTAAAAACCCTTGAGGGTTAGAAGGCATGGTGAAGTATCAGCAAGATGGAGGAAAAGTCTATTTACACATAAAATATACATAAATCTGTACATTCCTGTTCTGGTAGGGCATGCACGTAATACTAAGGAAAAGTAAATCCGTCTTTTAAATCAGCTCTCTGTTGATTTAGCAGAGTATCACATTCCTGTTATGTGACACTTGGGAACTGCGGAAAAGGATGGGAACAGATAAATAAATATCACCTATCAATTGTCTTCCACTTGAGCAGTACTGGACCATTGCTGCAATATGTAGTTCTTAAAAATAATACTAATAATAATAAAAAAGATCAGCAAGATATTAAAAGATTCATCCTTTTGATTCGAAGAAACTGCACATCATTGCTGTTTCTCTGTCCACTTCAGAGGACTCAGAAAACAAAACATCATGGCTCATTCTTTCTCTTTGAATTGATTTTTTTCAAGAATTTATGTAGATTATGTATGAAGTGAGGTCTCTCTGGTTATTTTCATTTGCACTCTAAACTCTTCGTGTTTCCCTCTGAAATCCCTGGCAATTCATTTGCTCTCTGCTTTTCTATTTATAAATTCTTCTGCTGAAGTTCTGGAATCTTCATTTGCATTTTGCATTTCAGGGCCTGGAGTATTTTGCAGTGGTTTTTCTGTTTGTTTTCAAGACCACAGGACACCTTGCAGCTAGGTTATTTGTTGTTTTTCCACTAAATCCTTCCATGCTTTTTAGCTGAGTGTTATTTTACCTGTCTGAGGGGCTGCCCTTGGACTGGAACATGCTATCATATTCCCTTCAAGAGCTTGTAAGAACATCTCAGGGTTAAGTTACATGCTAGTCCAGGCAGGGCACTATTCGTTTGCTGTGGTTACAGCTGGTAAGTAGTTATCAAGGATTCTTTCTTCTTTTTGTTTCAGGAAATATGTATTTCTGCTTTCAATATATCCTAATCATGTAAAGGTGCAATTTAAACAGATCTGCTCTGGGTATTTGCCCATTGCACTTCTGAATATCACCAAATAGTAGTCTGTGCACTTAGTTGTAAAAACTTGGGTTTTAAATCCATTCCATATGTGCAATAATAATGAAGTGGACAATATTATATATCAGACTGAATACATTTATGGAGATATTGACAGAGGTCATCTCATTAAATGGCATGCGTTCCCCAAATAATAAACCCAATCAACAGCTGAAGATATAGGTGCCAATAAGCCTCAGAAGCCCTCTAACTGACTGCTTCTTATATGCAGGAGTTTTACTCCTTGAGGATTTTGTATGTGTTAATTACCCAAAACTTAAAATGGAAACATCCGTAAGCGCTGATACACAAATATGGTAACTTTCAGGCCTATGCAGCGTCAGTAATCAGTCTGTCATAAATTCCACCTGCTGGGCCAGAACATCATCTTCCCAAGAGAAATCATCCATCACCTCAGGAAAAACGCAACACCAACTCCATCCAAAGAAGAAGGTTCTGAGTCAGCTCTTTGCTGCGTGCAGTGGCTGGGGCTTGTTCTGATTCTGAAACTCTATTCTTGCCGTGAAAAAAACAAGGTAAAATTAAAAATGTCCATATGGTTAGGAAACAGATCTGTGCTCATTAGTAATATTTGGCCATGTATTTAAGTGTCTTATTTTTCACTGATATTCAAATTGTGCTGCTTATTAGTCTCTGTGGGGCTACGGAGTATGTGAATTAGAAAGACTAGGTATGGTAGTTGCATGGGAGAAGCAATCCACACCAGGTGCATAAGCATGCCCTCCCTGTAGCTGTTTCTTCTTCTGCTGGCCCTTTCTACTGCCTGGTCTTTGCAAATTTAGTGGCATTGCTGCAGACAGTCCCACAGCTGGTGTGATCCAGGGCCCCCACACAGCTGTCTGCAAAGAATGGGAGAGGCAGAAAGCACATAATCTAAAGTAACCATGTTCAGTCTCACTTGCATAGACTGAAGAAGTGGTATCACTACTCATGAGTGCCTCAGCCACCACAGCTGAACCGTAAAAACCTGCACTGATCATGAAAGTAACATAGATTTTAATGTAAATTATTATTCATATTAGTAACACCTAATAACAGTATAAAAATAATATTAAGAATATGGATTCATTATCAGAGGTTTGCATTAAAAGCCTCTGATTGGCAATCCTTAATTCCATTTTAAGTGGTCCTTGTTACACATTAAGGAAACAACCATTATACCACATAACCCAGATGCCCATGATGCCAATGACCAAGATGAATGGCATGCACACAGTCCACCCTCTGAAAAAGTAGTTTACTTTTTTTACTACACACTGAGTCCTAGCAGACAAAGTCTGGCCAGTCACTCCATGAATCAGTCAGAGGCTAATAAAGGCAAAAAGCACAGAGGAGGTTAGAGCAAGCTTTGCTTTCTGCGAATGTTAATATCTTCTCACCTCCTGCCAGTCCAAAACATTCTTATAGCTACCAGAAGACAGAGTCAAGGGTCCCAGATCTGCTGCCCTGCATCATTACCCTTGCCAACTTCTCAAGCTCCCAGGACACCTGGGAAGTCAGTCCTGTAAGACTGGGGATCAACATGAAATCTGCTGTAGGGGTTATTCAACATCAAACGCAACACATGAAAGTGCTGCATTTGCAAACAGGCTTCGCTTCAGATATAAATGAGTTGTATTCTCCCCTTTTTACACTATCTCCTTGTTCAGTCTCAGCACACATGCAGAGCAGTGGGGTATATAAGTCTCCAGAGAAGTCAGCTGGCAGGCTAAAGTAGAGATGAAATTTACACCTAAAAATGATTGAAGAGAGGGGACTGTTGTAGTTTCACTGGGAATATCAGAAAGGCCTGGGGCAGCTCAAAACGTGAGATCAGAGCCATCAGGGAGCAATAATATAAGCTTAAGCAACTGGAGAAGGAAGACAGAAGTGGCTTAGGGTGTACTTGAATCAGTAGATCAAAGAGATGACTTGTGAATGAAAAAAGTCAGATCCAAAACTAATTGAGTAGAGGGAAGAGCAGACAGGCACAAAGACTGAAGCAAGTCTGGTTTCCTTTACTATCTTCTTTTCGATCTGGACTGTGCTTACAGTAGTTACCATGATTATCTCAGGGATATTACAAGTAGGGCACTGGAGGAGATGTTGGCCTTAACACTCAGAGTGATGATATCAGGGGTACTGTTTATTAGACTAAGCTGTGTCCTCTGCAATTGAAATGGCACTGTTGTCACTCGCCTGTTCTCTTTCCCTGTTAAATAATACTTAGGCAAGGATTACAAGAGGAGGAGCGTAAGAGCTTTGAACCTGAGATGCTTTGCTTTATCCCGTAGGCATGGAGTCGGAGGTCACTCACTGGGGGCCCTTGAAGGAAGATGTTCCACGGGACACTGAGCTGGAAAGGGGCCAAGGAGACTTCCAGACGCTCCACAACATAAAATTGTCTCTAAGATTTAAACCACTAGAAGTGGGTCTCTGTAAAAGCAAAGCTGTTTCATCCAGATCTTTTCAGTTTTGACACACAGTTACATAAATCATGTCAAGAGATGAAGCAGCAGCCAATATCGGGCCTCTTTTTTTCACTCTGTTTGTTATACCCGAGGAAGAAGGGGAGGGGAGGGTGTGAACTAAGACCATTATTTTAGTTCCTAAAACGTCTTTTCCTCAATAACCTGTTCATGCCTTTCCCTAGTCATCCTTAATTGTGGCATAGAAATCTTTAGTCTTAACTATCAGAAGAAAAGTCAACTTCAGAAGCAAACCATTTAAAAAACGTAGCATTAAAACAGGAATAATAGGAATAAAGTCTCAACAGCTTTCGATTTATGCTAGACTAAATGAGTTTTATAACAAGATCTGGTCCATATATTCACAGCAGCAGAAGGTGAGGCTCCCATTACAGAAGAGGAGCTTTAAAGAAGAAAGGACCTCCAACAGACATCAAAGGCCTTCAAGAGACAGACCACCCCTACAAGGTTAGCTGTTAGCTGTGATCTTGCAGGTCCCTCCATGCATGCTTAGTGTGAAGCATGTCAGTTAGATTCCTTCTGTGGCTGAGATCAGGAACATGCTTGCACACCTGGCTAAATGGAGCTGCTGGTGAGAATTACAGCTCTCAGAGCTGTTGCCCCAACAAAAATTATAAGTTACTTCAGGGCCAGGTGTCAACCAGGCAGATTCATTGCAAACAGTGTAGCAATGGGTGAACGTTATTGCACTGATTGATTGCTCCAAACTGAAGAAGGCAATCTCACCAACTAGATTAGGAAACACCTTTTTTTCTATCTCATTATGTCACCCTGTCTCACTCCCCCAGCTCTGCAATACACACTACCACACAGACATCCTCCATTTGACATTTTCATCCGTACAAGTCCTATGAGTTGATTGACAAGCTTCTCATATACCACACACCCTGCCCCAGCTCATCACAGCAGGAAGACAGAAATAGGTATGTCAGTATGGCTGCATCTCAGCCCCATCAATCAACTCAGCAGTGATGACGGGGCCAAATGAAGTCTTTCCACTCATTAGATTCCTGTGGTCTGCGATGTGCCAAGAGTTTGACCACAACTCCCTGGCGTATGTAGATGGCTTCTGTGATTCCCAGGTGGTCTCTTATTAAAATGTATCCCAGGCCTGGGTCTGGTTAGCTTCCCAGAACAGATGAGACCGACACAGCCATGGACTCCAAAGATAATTGTTTCTTGAAGAATACAGTTTTTGGTGTAGGAACAAAAGGCAGCAAACAACCACCATTTGTGGAGACGGAGATAAGAAGTCATAGCAAACCTGAAGAGATAGGGTAATCTACCCTGTTTTGTTTGGGAACAGAAGAAAAGGAAGCCTGCTAGTGTCTTTTTTCTTAACCAAAACAGTACTTTAAAAGTAAGACCTTAAAAAGCAATAATTTTCTCTATTTGCAAACAAGAGATACTATCACATTCTCATATAATGTAATCCCCAGCAGCTCTGCTCTCTCCCTTCTCTGTTCTGGACAGCTCTGCTCTGGCACCCCTCAGGCCCAGGTGACTGCAGAATTAAGACAATAATTCTTATTGTGACAGCAAGATAAATCTCTGGTTTTTTTGCAAAAGCCACTTTTCAGTGGAATTTGATACCATTTTATGATTTGATTCTGCAAGAAGAGCACCCCACTGAGCTGCGAATCAATACAGAATTCATTAAAGGACCTGGGCACTGGTTTGATCTCTAGGCAGAAGAGCAAGGATTCTCTCTTTCCCTCCCTTTTTACCACACCACCAGCATAAAAAAGGTATGAAAAATGCAGGGAAGATTTAATAAATCAGTAGAAGGACTTGTAGCTCTTCCTTTTTTTTTTTTATGTATGGAAGGATGAAATATAGGAAAAGGACCACAAGAAGCAGTGAGGGATAACTAGGGAAAGGCAGCAGATGTTGTAAAAGATCTACTTTCATGTTCCCTATGCACCAGAAATGTGCAGACGTATGTTGGCAGAGCTACAGTCAGAGTCCATAGCGAGGCTACATCTTACACATCTGGAAGTTATTTGGCAGGGTGTAGAGTTCAAATGTTTTCTGCTTCAGCTGGTTTCAGACATACCTTTCAGTGCTGGGCTGAGCTTGGGGCAGCTCAACCTACAGGCTCATTAACGAAGGCGTTCACCGCATCTTCATCGCGCTTGCTTCAGCTGTTGTCAGAAGCAGGCATGGGGCTGGGCTTTGCTCTCCCCGCTTTGGCTGCAGGGTGCCAGTAACACTCAGCAATGAGAATGATAATAGAGAAACAGGGAGGAGAGCAGGGAGAAGAAAACGGCACCACAGCTCAGCAAAGCCTGGCCTTATATCAAGAAACAAAATGTACTTGGACAAAATCCAGGGTGTGAGTTAACTTGAGTGCAGAGCAAGCCATTCAGGAAATAAGAAGGTCCGCACTGCACAGAACACGGAAGGGTCACATTAAAGCCCATGTGCTTTTTTGCAGAAATCCCTCTGTTTTAAAAAATAAATAAATACAAGCAGAAAGGAAAGGTTCAGTCTCTCTGCCCTAGAAGAGAGGCCATCTTAAGCCAGCCGGAAAGAGGAGGCTTGTTGCTGGGCCCGGAGCTGCTGACACTGCACTGATCCACCATGGGAGCTCCCAGCAGTCACCAGAGGTTAACTCTGCTTTGGTCAGGAATGTTTCCCAGCAGAGATGCACTTCTGGAACCATCCCATATTCCATCCAGCACAATCCAGTACACACATGAGCTACCTGCCATGCCCAGGAGTGGTGCATGATTTACCTCGTCAGGATGAGGCCCCCAGGTGCAGCACAACTGCAGTGACCAGCCTGCCTGGCAGGTTGCTGTGGCCAGATAATCACCCCACTGCCCAAAGCCCTGCTGATGGTGCACACCCGGCAGGTAGGTAAGAGACTATGGCAGAGCAGGGTTTTCCCCACCTCACAGCACAGGTCCCGGCTGTGCTGCCGCGGGAACTAAGCCAGGGAGTTTCACCAGTGAAGAAAGAGGTCCTGTATGAAGAGCAGCCAGGGGCCAAGCTTCACCCCTGTGAAGTGATCTTCTGGTGTTTCCCCCAGTTTCTCCCCTTTGAATCTCAACCGTGCTCAGGAACTTAAAGCAATACATTCTGATCAACACCTATAAACACTTAAAGGGTGTGTGTCAAGAGGATGGGGCCAGTCTTTTTTCAGTGGTGCCCAGTGACAGGCCAAGAGGAAATGGGCACAAACTTGAATGTAAGAAGTTCCATCTGAACATGAGGAGGAACTTCTTTACTTTGAGGGTGGCAGAGCACTGGAACAGGCTGCCCAGAGAGGTGGTGGAGTCTCCTTCACTGGAGACATTCAAAACCCGCCTGGACACGTTCCTGTGCAACCTGCTCTAGATGGACCTGCTTTGGCAGGGGAGTTGGACTAGATGATCTACAGAGGTCCCTTTCAACCCCATGTGATTCTGTGGTTCTGTGATTCTGTGACTGATCCTTTCAATGCCTAACACACTTCAGGCTTTCATATCTGCTTAATTTACATGTAGAGTATATGACACATCTCCAATACTGCCTTCGTTTTCTTTGTCCAGAGCCATCCTGGAATTAAAATAGGGAAAAAGAGGAGGAATGGGATGAAACATCATCTAAATGTAGCGTGCAAGACGTTATCACTGACTAACGCCGTCGGTGGCAGGAACATTTTGCAGTGCAGCACAGCTCTTGCAACACCTCCACCTCCAGCTCCCCCGCCCTCACCTCACCATTTTTATTCACACTCTGTGCTCTCTGACAGTGTGCATGCCCGGATGCAGGTGATGTCACACTTCTTTTTTCTTCATTCCACTTCAAAACCTGGAAAGCAGCAATATTTATCCACTTACTTTGTGGCTAAGGGCACAGACACTAGTGGGGGTGACGCAGAGCGTGCAGCACAGGGACGATGGGGTGGGAAGCCCCCGTGCTGTGACATCTCACGTGGCCACTGTGCTCATCTCTATCCCCAGTCCAGGTGCCTGGCCACATAGCCCCAGGTTGGAGATGTCCGGCAGCAGGATCTGCTAGCTGGGCTCATGCTCGGATGGCACTGCTCATCTGCCAGCCCAGCCATCAGGTCCTGCACTGACATTTTCCCTGGGTCAGCACTTCCAAATGTTTTCTCAGCCTGACCCTACCGCCTCTCTCCCCTGCCCTCCTCCTCCTTCCCTGCCCTCCCCCATGTCATCCCCCCATGCACCCTGACAGCTTCTCCAAAACAAGCATCCACCCCCTCCCTGTCCCTCGGCTACCCATGCCATGGCCCCACACGCCCACAGCCCTCCTGCCCCGGCACTGACACGGAGGAGCCGCGTTATTTCTTTAGCTGACATAACGAGAAGGTCAGTCAGGGATGAAAAAAGCTCAGGAGAAACACTAAGATGTTTTGTATCCACTTCAAATGAACAGCAAGACAGGACTTTCAAACCACTGGTCCCATACATCAAAAATACAGCCAAATCAGAGGAAGAACACACACTCATAGCATTACAAAAATTGAACCCTGGAACAAAGTTAAAGGATATCTGATTATGGTGGCTGGAAGATCCCAGCAGACTGTGACCCATATAATCAGTTTTTTCCCTACAAATAGCTTTACTAGAAAATATATGTGAACAACAATACCAAATTCTTTTTTCAGCCTGGTGTACCTACCTTAGCAATACCAACATGACGTGCTGCCATGGAGCTGGATGGTCTGCAGTGAAGAAGGGTTTTAACCTCCCCTGGTGCACCTTGAGGCCATTTACATCTTCTCCTATGGCCTTATACTTGGGAGAAGAGACCGACCCCCACCTCTCTACAACCTCCTTTCAGATAGAGAGCAATAAGGTCTCCCCTCAGCCTCCTTTTCTCCAGACTAAACATACCAGTTCCCTCAGCCTCTCCTTGTAAGACTTGTTCTCTAGACCCTTCACCCTTCTCTGGACCTGCTCCAGCACCTCAGTGTCTTTCTTGTAGTGAAGGGGCTCAAAACTGGACACAGTACTCAAGGTGGGGCCTCACCAGTGCCAAGTACAGGGGGACGATCACTTCCCTAGTCCTGCCAGCCACACTGTTTCTAATACAAGCCAGGATGCTGTTGGCCTTCTTGGCCACCTGGGCACACTGCTGGCTCATATTCAGCCGGCTGTCAACCAGCACCCTCAGGCCCTTTTCCTCCAGGCAGTTTTCCAGCTGCTCTTCCTCAAGCCTGTAAGGCTGCATGGGGTTGTTGTGACCCAAGTGCAGGGCCCAGCACTCAGCCTTTTTAAACATTATACCATTGGCATCGGCCCATCGATCCAGCCTGTCCAGGTCCCTCTGTAAAGCCTTCCTACTCTCAAGCAGATGAACACTCACACCCAACTTGGTGTTGTCAAAAAAATTTTTCTGGGACCGGCAGTGGTGGTAAATCATTCACACATATTTGAAATATTAAGTAGTAGGGCGACTGTTGGCTAGCACAGCATTTGGCCAGGGAAAGGGGGCACCCAGCTGCCCACCAGGGGCTCTCCAAAAGCCAGCTGGAAGCAGCCAGACTGCAAGGGGCAGGGCAGACCCTCCCGCAGCCATTCAGGGGGCTGGGAACCCCTGTGCCTGGGACACCCCTCAAACCAGCAGCTGAGGGGCAAGTGCTGCCCAGGTTCCCAGGCTCTGAGGGATTTCCCAACATGTCCATGACAACACGTAGCTTTGCTCGCAGCCCTGGTGGAAGTTACGTTTATCAGCAAAGCTGCCTGGCTTGGTGAGGCTGCAAAAGCCGGAGCCTTGCCTGTGTTAAGGCTGAACTGGGAGCCCATAAGGAGTCGCTGCTGCAAAGTGCACAGACATGGGGCCCTTCATGAGTTTTAGAATTCCGCAAAAAGAGGTTTACAAGAGATAAAGTTGTTTTTTCCAGCTGTTGACAAAACTTGCCACATCTCTACTGAGCAACTTCTTTGAAAGAGTATGAAAGCCCTACAGCCCGTCTCAAGTACACTGAGAGAAAGAAACGCTTTCTTCCCGCTGAGATAAAGGTCCAGTGGCACATGAAGAAAAGAGTATGCTTCCTTGGAGAGATGATGAAACCCAGTGCATTAGTATTGTTCTGGCTGTGCAGAGACCACTGCAGCTGCCCTGCCTCCTCATTCTACATTCTCTTTCTTGCTGCCTATACAAAGGGAAAAATGATGAAAGCGTGGCCCAGACCCGCTCCCACAGTTGGAAGGCAAAGAAGAGTATGCAAAGAGAGTTTGAGCCTGATTTTGAACCCCTGTTTTCTGAGAAAGAGATCCGCATGTGAGGAAGTTTGTAAATACTTGGTCTGGTAGAAATGTGTCAGTACGTATCCTTCAGATCAGGGGATGAAACTAATTAGAGAAGGAAGGGAGGAACCAGCAAGTGGTAGGGTTGAACATATGGAAACTGAAATTTTTGCCATTGGCATTGAGCAGCTCCAGATCAAGTACTGAATGCTGCTTTCTATCCTTCTTCAGTAGCAAGAAACATCTCAAATTAGAAAATAATGTTACAGACAGAAGTAATATCTAAAGTTCCAAGGAAATTGAGGAATATGGATTTTTTTACTTATCAGATGTCCCTGGAAAAGGACTGTAATGAAATTAAACTTTTGCTGTAATGAAATCTCAGGACCTGATGAAAACGGAAGGCTGGCTTCCAAAACGAATGAGGTAATGTCATTGCAGAGTGGCCTGAAGTTCCTCGTGCTCACTCGCACTTGTGAAGCTCCATATCTTAAGTATGAGTTATAGCTGATGGTTGTTTTTCTTTCACATATGAACCTTAAAAATCATCTTTCTCTGTTCAGATCACGAGAAGCCAGTTTGCCATTTTTAAAAATGATGTGACTGGTGTTAACCAAATGAAAAATAGAACCACCAACTGCCTTTAAGTCATGAGGCCTTCTTGGAAAACCAGAAGACATGAAATGATCTCACTATCTTTTATCCTTCATCTTTCCTAGGATGTTATCAGTTGCAATGCTCAGTGGCACATCCTCCTCCAGGGCAAAAAAATGCCTCAGACTCAGCTCAGGAAGAAGAGTAAGTGTCTGAAGCGCTACCACAGATACAGCCATCCTCCTGCTTCATGAAAAATCAAGGGTAGACTGGAGCACAGGTTTTGCTGCAGCCTTGCCTTCAGCAGTCAGTGCTCTGGCCAGCTGAGGCTCATCTTTAGGATTCTGTAGGCACTCACCATGGAGCACTGACAACATGGCATTGATACCTGGTAATTCGCCATCGCTACACTAAGCAATTGCCCCAGGGAGACATTAAAAAACAGGGTGCGTTGCTTTTGTTGGTTGCCAAAATCTATGTGGGAGAGAGATGTGGCTCTCTGCAGAGTTCAAAGATGAAAAGGAGATGCTTCTCCCAGCACAACAAGGAAGTTTTCCTGTCCAACTGAGATGATAGTGCTAAGAGGTGTACTGAGGAGGAAAGGCATCTGCACCAAGGTTCAGTTGCCCTCCAGCTCTGGTTTTGGCTGTTCTGCCCTCTTACACTCAATGAAATCTGTGGCAAGTTCCTCACAGACTCAGCTCACAGTCACAATCTGACTTGACTGACTCCACAGAGGAGACACTTTTTATATATGTCTTCTAGTGACTTCTAGTTTTCTATGACTTCTAGTTTCAGTGCTTGCTTCACATCCAGTGCAGTTCTGTGTTTTGCCACACAATTTTACCCTCTTGCTTCAGACGTGCTCAACCCCATCTGTTCCTGTTTGGAAAGAAACAGCCTGAGCTTGGATTTGAAGAGGAAGCATTGTTGCAAAGAGAGTTTTGGTTCACCATTAGACACCAATACCTACAACACGCATCAGCACTAGGAAGATAACCAGAGAATGTGCAGGCCTTTGAAAGCAACTTTTGTTGTTACCCACCACACCACAGATTGCTATTCTCATCTAGTAAACTAATCCGGTGCTGCAAGCCAGCTGCAGAAGACCACAGCATATGTTGTCCTTGTGAAGCCTGCCCTGCCGTGCATGGTGCTGGGTGCCCAGTGCTGCATCGCAGGAGGCACAGGACATGGCATCAAACTCACAGAGCAGCCCAGTGTCCCCTGTGCTTTTCTAATTGGTGCCAGATGTTGGCTGATGGCTTAAAGTTCATATATACTATGGCTTCCAGTAGTAGTGTCATGGAGGCTGTTTCCATTTAGAGCATGGCTCATTTTGCTATTGTTTAACCCGGTCCTCTGTACTATTACAATTTTCCACGTTAAATTATGTCAGACCATCTTTACTGAACCATAGAGGGAATCCTGCTGGTTTATCCCAGTTGCTGACTATCATCTTATACACAGAGGATTTTCTCTGTAAAAGCATCCAGAGCAGCCAGAAAGTTTGCTGTAGAGGTACCGGAGGCATTGCCAAGGAGCGAGGACCACAAACCCTCCCTGGGATGGTGAAGCAGGATGACAGCAACACCAGAGGAATTTGGCTCAAAGGAAAATCTATATCTCTTTATACCATTTCTACAATGGAACCTCAACAACATTGTAAGTAATTGCAACCACTCTTGCCGCAGGCAGTCCCATTGCTTTTTTGTTTCTGGACTTTTTTGTTTCAGAGACCACAGAAACAGAGCTAATGGGTGTGAGGGGTGGTTACAAATAGAGCTGCAACAAAATATGCAATTTCAGAGACGACCAAAATTGAACTGTTTGTGATTCAAGTCAAATAGTGTTAGCCAAACAAAGGTGGGAGAAAAATTTTAAACAAACTTTTTCAGTGCTTTCAGAGTGTAAAAAATAAATACTTCATTTGAGACAAAACTAATACATTTGGTAGGTCCAAGGTAAAATTCCATTACATTTCACTGGAAAAAAAAAATTACATCCAAGCCTGTTATTTTTTTCTTTTCTTTTTTTCCCTACTTGGCAGCTGAGGCATAGTTCAATCTAAGCTTTCATTGCTCAGGCCTTTTGTACTCCTTTCCCACTATTCCTGTTGTCTGCATTAGTAATTTTACAGTGGCTATCATTGCTAACCAAGATGTAGGTTTCTTATATCACATGAGTCTCAACAAATGTATAAGACAACAAGAGACCATACCAAATTTGTGTTATTAATCAGCTTTATCAAACAGTGGGAAAAAGTGATGAGAAATCAAGAAAGGGAGCACTGATGAAGTTTTACTTACATATTTCCACATGTGAGTTATGACTCGGTCACTTGATAATGTTTTCTGATCTTTTTGATATTGTAAGCCAATATCAGCTACGAGCCCATTTGTCTTTACAATTATCTGATATCTCCATCCTCATTGACGTCTCGGAAGAGAGTCTTCAACTGCAAGCCACATGGTCCCTTCCAAAAGGACACTGCGTGCTTTCATCTTCCCACCTTCTAGGTTTGCTAAACAGAGGCTCAGGTCTTTAGGAGCTGCAGAAAAGGAAGAATATGAAACCAAGGAGAAAGAAAACAAACAAACAAACAGGACCCTATTTTAGGAAGCAGAAGCTACAGCAAAATTCCCTGCTTCATTAGCCATCCACACCTTTCCCTGACCCATTGCCTCTACTTGCAAAGGAGAGATGACAGGACTGTAACAAGCATGGAGGAGGATTTCTCTTTATCTGAAATGTTAATTACTGGCATGGAGCTCTCTGAGGCCCTGGTAGCTGTTTCTCATCATGCAGCTGATCTGCAAAGTCACACCATGAGCCACCTCCCTTGAGCAGCCAGGTAGAAATCCCATTCCATTAAAACATCAAACATTTCTGTCCCATATCAGAATCAAAACTAGACCTACAACATTTCTAAGAGAAAAAAGCAGAATAGTGCAGTCTGAACCCTTGCTGAAAATAGTTAACCAGAAAGACAACAAGCTGAGGTTTAAGTCTTGTTTCTGCCTTGTTCAGAAAAGGGTCTGAAATCCAGATTTCCCACACCTCGAGTGAGCCCAGTGAGACACAAGCATGCCAAGCTCCCCTTTTTGCAAGGAAACCCCCATGTTCAGATAAGAAACCCTGGTGCAACTACTACTGTTGAGGGATCCAGGTTTCAGGATGCCTTGCAGCAAGTATGGTGCCAAGATACAGGGCATGCTGCAGGACCAATACAGCTGTCATCCTGCTTAACCTCCATGACACTGAAGAGCTTCAAACAGGTAGTCTTTGGGTGAGAGAGAGACTTTGCCCACTTTTATTTTCCTTTCAAGAAAAAGATGTCACTAAAACAGACAATAAACTGTCAACTGGCTCTAGATGCCACACAGAGCAGCCCTGCCTCTTGCCTTTGGTGGTAAGTCAGCCAGAGGGTTGTGGTCCACACCACAGAGTGCGTGGGTCTGAGTTCTAGTGTTTGAACACCTAGGACACAAGGGTGAAAGTGCTGCTGCAAAGGAAACCTACAGCTCCATCTGGCAGTCAGCTAGCTCTTCCTCTTGTATTCCTGTAGAAGCTGCAAGGCTGCAGTCTTCAGACCTACTCTACGTCTTCCTTGTTCCTTCCCTTGGAGAATAACCTGACCTTACGATGCCCTGCTCAGGGAGCCTGGAAGCACCCCAGGAGAGGCACATAGACTTCCTAACCTGCCAGCCTTCCCTGAAGCTAGGTGCTACAGTTAACCTGGGAGGTCTCAGGCAGCTGAAGACCTCTGGAGATTTCTGCTTTATCTGAAGTGGAAAAAATGGGAAGATTAACAGCATTAAACTTTCAGCCAGTAACACAGATACATGCAACAGACAGCACAGGCTTATGAAGAAATAATTGGTCAGACCACTGCAGTTGCTTGATTGGCAGAATGTAGCAGACATAACATGAAGGTACATCCTAAACTTGGCCTCAGTGCTTGGAGGCAAACAGGCAAAAACTGCTTTGTCGTGTTTAATGTCTTCAGCAATCATTTGCCAGCAAATGGAAACTGCAGTCCCCAACTAAAGAAGGAAAGTGATGCAGGAGAACTAGATCATTGTCTTCTAGGATTTAGATAAACTCACTTCAAATGCATGATGTGATGAAATGGTAACTGCATCAGCTCCAGACAGCCCCCCTCTGATGGGAATCTATGGGCTGGAGCCGATTCTGTGTAACCGGTAAAAAGACTGAACGGTGCTTTCTTTTACCAGCTTTGCTGTAAATTCTTCTTAGGGAGGAGCTTGTGGTTGCAAATGAACAGTTCAGTTAGTAAAGATGAGGAAGAAGTGGAAATGACATGCCACAACTGTCAACTAATCCTGTTCTGTTATGAGACTGTTTTTTGCAGGTTTGGCAGCTAATCCCATTACTTCTCTGCAGAAGTGCTCTTTGGGCAGAGCATGGCAACATGCTGAGCAAGATCCACAGCAGAGCAGAAACAGCTCTTCTGCATTAAGCTCTGCACACAGCAGAGAAAAGGCATCGCGCAGATTCTACCACTTCGGGAACAGACGTGGGAACAGCAGTCCATGCTGTGTCCAATGAAATATTTTGGGGATAGAATCATAGAATCATAGAATGGTTCGAGTTGGAAGGGACCTTAAAGATCATCAAGTTCCATCCCCCCTGCCATGGGCAGGGACACCT
>KZ505758.1:109250-221181 GCA_002844005.1 Limosa lapponica baueri | reverse complement strand
CCGTTACCCCTCGTCCTTTCACTGCACTCCCTGATAAAGAGTCCCTCCCCACCTCTCCTGTAGGCCCTGTTTAGGTACTGGAAGGCTGCTATAAGGTCTCCCCCCAGCCTTCTCTGAAGGCTGAACAACCCAACTCTCTCAGCCTGTCTTCATAGGAGAGGTGCTCCAGCCCTCTGATCATCTTTGTGGCCCTCCACTGGACTCATTCCAACAGGTCTGTGTCTTTCCTGTGCTGAGGACTCCAGGGCTGGATGCAGTACTCCAGGTGGGGATCTATATTGCAGTCCTCCACTGACCAGTTTTGATGAGCAATTGCAGGCAATGGGGATGTCCCAGGGCAATGCCAGAGTAACAGAGGGAAGCTGGAGGTGGAACCTCATTCTTTGGATGAAGCTAGTTGATGGAGGCTTTGGGAAGCTTCTTACTATTAAGCTTAGCTTCCTAACTATGTGGTTCAAAATCTGGCTTGCTAGGACAACTTTGGTTCTTCCTTTCGATCTTCTTGAGGGGGAAAAGCCATGAAGTGAGGAAGCTCCCAAGCAGAGCTTTGCAAGACCTGTCTCTCCCCCATCAGGCTGAAGCACACTGCTAAAGTTATCATTTCTTAAACAAGGTGGATTCTGCAGCAACATTTGATTTCCAGTCACCTGAACAGTCTGGAATCAACAAAAGCAAAGCATCCCACTATTATTTTGATTTATATTTATTTTACTGCAATATTCAGTGTTCAGTTGGGGGGAGGGTGGAAACTTGTTGGCATGTTTAAAAAATATCTCACCAGAAAAATGTTAAACTCTTTTCTCATACTCCCTTCTTTGTGAAATTCCAGGAAAATCTACCTGATTTCATAGAACTCTTCAATTTTAATGGAAATGGTTGAAATGTCTTCTTCCAGCTGGATGTTTCCATGCCCAACAAAAAAAAAATGTCTGAAATTTTTTGGCATGAAACTCCAGAGGAACTGCACTAAGACTGGAAGAATCATATTTCAGATGCTTATTTACACATTTTACTTAGCCTTAGATAACTGCTTAAAATTTAATTACAGTATGTACATATGAGAAGCAGCTCAAAAAAACCCCACCAACTATCTGAGAAGGTAATTCCTGCTTCAGCTAGAGTACAAAGCTGTCTTTGGTGATTAAGAGCTAGCAAATCCAGTCTACCTTTCCACATGCCCAAACCACTAGATCCCACCTGGAATTTTCAAAGTCATTATCTCTCTCCCCTACGCCCACCCGCCTTTTCTTTCCTTTTACAGGCTACGTCTTGCTCATCTGTCTCTTTACTAAGAAAAACCACCAAAGCCACATTCCTTCTAATACTATTCTTAGCTTTTTGTTTCCCCTGTAGGAGTCACAGTTCATATGTTACCACAAAACAGACTTACAGAAATTTAATTGCCAAACCAAGCTGTAGCTTGAACCAAGTTCCCAACAAGCTGCATATGATAGTTAACTTCATTTAGCCAGGTTATGTACTATGAAGTCTGGTATCATGTTGGCCAGCAGACATACAAAAATGGGTGCCGACGGGGAGCAGTGCCGTTCAGAGCTCATGATAAAGCCACATTAGAAGTGGTGAGATTCCAAACGTTCAGCCCGTGTCAGGCTACAGCCACAATTAATTGCAGAACAAACTCCTCCCCAGAATGCAAACTTCTTATTTTTTCTTCCATTTCACACCCCTATTCCTGAGAATGAGCCAAGACACCTATTGCTGTGAAAAGCAAAGCCATACCCCCTGACACTAAGTATGCCAAACAAGAGAATTCTGACACCAAGTTATCTTCTCTTTCAGTTTACTCAGTGCAAAATGCTTTGAAATATTTGTGTTGTAGAAGCACAGAAGTCTGTAGCTCAAAAGGATTTGAAAAGCTATAAACTTCTTGCTACTGTCCCAGGGCAGAATCAGCAGCTCCAGTGTCATTACTGGGAGGTATTTCTCTCAATCATTCTTGAAAACTGGCATCCTATTCCTACAGTTCACCATCATTACCATCAGAAACTGTTTCCCATTTGGAAACCAGAAACTTCTTCACTGCTATTTGCAAACTGACATTGCCTTACTCTGCAGCAGTGCTGCAGCACTGAAACATTTCTCTCTTCCCTCCTCAGTCTCCTATTTTGGGGCTGAAAAGCCCTCAGTCTTTCACCATCAGATGTTATTTGCTGCATCCCTGAGGACTCCCTTTGCTCTTTTGTGGACTTTTCCCCATTGGTACACAGCTTCTCTGCTGTAGACACAGCTCTTGAGCTGCTTGTCCAGTCGCAGGCTCGATGCATCCTCCTACAGCTTGTACTACCCTCCCTAATGGCATTTTTTCTACCCTCCCTTTAACTGGATTGCAACATTGCCTCATGCTCACCTTGTAACTAACTACACCCCCCAGATCTTTTTCTGCCAAACTCCTGCCCATTTAGCCCTTTCCTAGCTGTGTCCGTTCATCCCATTGCTTCTGAGAAAGCAGAGCTTTGAACTTGTCTTTAATGAGTTTCACTGTCCTTTTTCAGCACGAATCTTTAATTTATTGAGATCCTTTAGAATTCAAATCCCTCCTGAGATGTGCTCACAGCACTCCCACCTTGATGTCATTTGCAAATTTAATAATCTGTTTCTACTTTATGAAAATGTTGAGTAGTGGTGGACAAATACCAACCTCAGCCCAACCTCTCACAATAGTCTTTACTTTCAATTATTGCTACTAACTTCATCTGCATCTCCTCTCTGATTATAAAACCCCAGTCCAGTCTTTCATATCTACTCATGGCGAGAGAAATAAAGACAGCGCTAATGAGGGATGACACATAAGCCATCATACATAATTGGAAAGAGCTGCAAAGACCTGTGCCCAAGGAATTGCCAGCCCAAATGAAAAAGCTTTATGTTAAAATCAATCAGTAGCCACTGCTTCGACTTCCTTTCGGGGGTTTGGGACATTTTGTCTTTAACACTTTTAAGAAATCAAGCACTTGGGTAATAGTGCAGTTCTTTCTTACAGCAAGGGACGGAGACAAAAATCAAGTAAGGGGAAAGTAAAAGGTCAATAAAAGGTAAGATACCTGCACTGTTACAAAGTCTAGAGATTAGTCTTTAGGGAAAATAAAGCTACTGGCACTCTGTTGTTTGATACGTGCATTGCAAGCAGCACTTCTTGTTTGGCTTGGGCTTTTGCATTGTGCCAGGTGTTTAAGATCTGGCACTCTCGCAACTGTTCCTCCCTAATTTAACATTAGAACAGCTTCTTCGAACAGTTTATTCCCTGAAGCATTTAACACAATTAAAAGCATTAAAAAGATCAATGTACATTTCTAGGGTAATCTTCTGATATTTTCCCATTGGCTGTTTTATCTCTGGCTTTTCTTCATACTATTCTTTTTGTCTGTGTAAAATCTGACAATAACTTTGTATTTGAGAGTGTCTTGAAGATCAGTGCCTCCATAGAGAATAATTGAAACTCTTCATGAACACTCCCTTGGAGGAGTGAAAACAGGAAAACAGTACAGAAGATAAAGCTACGGACATCTGATGTTTCTATGACCTTTTTTTTTTTTTTTTTTTGTTAATAGCAGATTCTTTCATGTCCCTTGGTGAAGCTTCTGGTCAGTAACTGGTCACAGTGCTGGCCAGGTTGGCTCCTGGCTTCTGAAGAGGTGCCCCAAGCAGCTGCTCCCCTGGCAACCACCAAGGGATCCAGATAAGCTGTTCAGGCAAACCCAGTAGCTGCCAGCGGCATGGCCACGGGTAAATTTCCCCACTCCAAGGGTGGATTTACCCATCCTTACCATCAGCAGTGCAGCGTTCACCCATTTCCCACAGTCAAGACTGGGCCAGTAGATGAAGGAGTCAGTCTGTCCTTCTCATTTACCACCGTACCACTGGTCTTTGCCCCAAAGGCTTTACAGTCTACTTTGAAGCAAGGCATGAAAGAGCATAAACAAACGGGGGAAGGACAAATGGAGATCAAAGGCGACCAGGGCAATGAAGATAAGATCAAATAATGATGCATATCTGCCCTTCCCCAATTTAATGGTTACAAATCATCTTAAAAATCAGCTGACCTTCGAACAGGTTCAGGGTTAATTACATTGTGTGTGGTTTGGTTTTCCTATTTTTAATCAGATTTTTCTCTTTCCTCAGAGGTGTCCCAGCAGAAGTAATTCTGAGTGGAAACTACCTGTAAAAGGCCAAAGCTATTGACCTATTTCAGAAAGGGAAGTCTAAAAACAGCATGGGGGAATTCAAGGAAGGAGTGGTGAAATGAGTCGTTTAGGGTGCCAGCCCAAGGAAACAAGGACACAAAGTCACAGAGGAGATCAGATTAGGAGCTGGTGGTCTAAGATACTTGGGGACACAAATCCAATCCCATTCTGCTGAGCACGCAAAAACACACTCTTGTGCCAGGACTTCCCAGCTGTAAAATGAGGGCAGAATTATCTTTTTTTTTTTTTCTATCAGAGGTATATACAGAGAAACCAAATTGATCAGAGAGAGTGATGTCTTCAAATACGGTGGTTGACAGCATAGTACAAGAGTAAGGGCAGGAACCTGGGGAAGAGGGCTAGCACCATGAATTTTTGAGCCCAGTACTGCATGGAGCCCACAGACCTGTGCAGAGCTCTAATAAATAACAAGCTGGAGACAAGGAAAGCTAGGAATCTGGAAAAGCCATAAGGTGACCCTGTCTGCTGTGACTCACCATTTAATAAAATCAAGATTTAACCTCTTCTGTAGTTTCATGTGGATAAGTCACAACCGTCTAATATAGATTCAGCTCAGCAGATCTCTCCTATCGTTTCTTGCTGTGAAATCATATTATTCCAAACGCCTGACTTCATTACTACGGCAGACAGATCACTGCTGTTACAGTACCTTTTTATGTATGATACACACACCATTGCTTCTCTGCTCTGTTTACTATCCTTTTTCGTTGTCTCCATCAGGCACATAGTAACAAGAAACCCTACCAGTGTAATTTACTCTGCTCAGTGTGTTATTTTGCTAAAACATTATTCCTTCATATGGCATCCCAAAAATTAAATAAATATGAGAATATTACTATGGTTGAAAAATCAAGCTAGTTAGGTAATGTCAAATTGGCAGACATTCAGCATCCTTCAATTACCCCCCTTGTACATATGCATTCTGGCATAGCCTTTAATTAACTTGATCATACCATTTTTTTTCCAGTGAAAACATGTCATTAAGTACCCAGGGTGAGTGAGGACCCAGTACAGAGCATTCTGCTTTCTCCTTAATGTTTAACAGGCTTATTTTCTGTAATCCTCAAAACCCTGCTCTGAAGACAGACTAATTAATTTCTGCCTGGTTTTCTCCCGTGCCACTATAGTATGCCAGTGCTTCAGAAGCAACATGTTAATTTTCACAGAAGCCTGGGGAGATGGGCAAGAAGGTGTAGGAGGTAACAATTTTCATTTTACAAGAAGCAAGCCAAAACTGTGATCTTCAGTGGGGATCAGACTCAAAGACAGTCCCCCTGTTCCCATCACACCCCAGATTGGAGGAGTATAAAACACCCATCCCCAAGCTGGGCTCTGCAAGGACGGCGCACGCTTCAGTCAGTGGCAGAGGCACCAGGATGGGCTGGTGCAAGTCCCAGGGCACGTGGCCCCACCGAGCCACCTGAGGGATGCAGCCCACCCGGGAAGCCCCAGGGGATGGTGTGCACCAGCATTTATGTGCACAGGATTTGTGCTTAAAAATGGCCAAGCTGTTTTGGCTGAGTTTTTCCAGAAAAATCAGATTGACCTAGATAACTGGTGGGGAAGTGCTCAACTCAAGGGCTCACACATTATCAAAAGCTATGAAGTGACTGAAAACAGAATTTGACTATCAGAAGCACCAGATAACTGTAATAATAAGCTCCAATCCTAATAATGAGAAAAAAAAGTATCATGTCTGGCCATATCCAAAATTGAGATTGATTTTGACAGTCTGACAGCATCATTTTAATTGCTGTTTATAGCTCAGCACTTTTGTGTACCCACATAATCAATTAGCAGAGCTGCCAGCAGCTAAACACAACCACGCTCACACACCAGCTCGGGGAGATGGATTAGGGCGGTTTTGCCTGCTCTGGCTGCAGACAGGCCAGCACTGCTCTGGCCATCACCACATCTGCCCAGGGCCACCTCCTGCCCTCACCAAAGTCAGGGGGACGGCCACCAGGGTCACATTAACATGCATATCCACGTGCACCGGAACACCTTGTTACAAGGGTACAGCTCAGAGCCACATCCAGCGCCAGGGGCTTTCTGATGAAGAATTCAATCTGTAGGAGTTTGAAGGACTCACTTTAATCTTCACAGGTTAGTGCAGGTCCGCCTTGCCCAGCCTGTGGCAAAGTGCAGCTATGAGGATGAAGGACCCTGGGCAGAACGCTCTTCCAGCCATCGTGTTTAATCATCATAGCCTGCCACAACGAGACCCCCTTGGCACGGTGTAATTACTAAACAGCAGTAACAGTCAGAGACACGAGAGCACAAACTATTTTCTGAAGCACTGACAGGAGATTTTTACCCAGCTACTGTGAATAGAACATACATGACTAGGTCTGAAACACAACTGCTTAAAAAAAATACATATGTGAAAAGCTGACAGCTCAGGCACATGGTCAAGTGATCACCAGAGTCAGCTATACGTGGCAGATCTGTGCCATAGACCATGTGCTGCGTGTGAAGTCCTCCCTGTCAAACCTGAGAGGCCTTACACCAAACCACATTGAAAATCCTGCATCCAGTGCCACTTTCTACTCCAATAGCCAAAGACTGGAAAACCTCTGCAACAAGCCTTTATATGCCTATCCTTCAGAAACCTTCATGATCACTTTCTTTAACCTAGTGTCAAAGCCACTCCTCTTTCACAGCCCCTCACCAGGTAAGGAAGGTGCCTTGAAGACATACTATACTTACTCTCAGAGAGAGAGGGGTCAGCGTAGGCTTCAAACAGCATCTCCTCCTTTCTTCCTGAAGTGGCACTGACGCAGGGAAGTCAATGGAAAACCAAATGGTTCCCAAGTTAACGATATGCTTATAGGGCTGGACTGAAAAATATGCTTAGATGCTTTTCCGAGTCAGAGCCAGAAACAATTGCCCCAGTTCACCCCTTTTGCTTGAGACTTATCACAGTGGCAGATAGACAGTAGCTTTCATTAAATCCTCGGCATCAACATGAGAATCAACACATCCTTAATTACAACACTCTGACTGGCATCCCCACAATATTTTCAAGGAGACTACAAAAATCTTAATCTCCACAGGACTGTACCAGCACACAGCAAACAGCCCTGGGAATAGCACACAGCATCCTGTGAGATGCAGGTAAGACAAACTGTTCCACATTACAACAAGCACAAGCATATTTTAATCTTGTTCTAAAACCAGCTGAATGAGAAACATTCATTTGAAGGAATTAATGTGACTAATTAGATTCAAACACCAAGGCAATCCATCTGCAATTCTTACCCCAATTTGCTAGCTAGCAGGTGACTGCTTGTGCTCTAAGCAAGCACTGACTCTTGCTGAGCGAAAATAAGCAATTTTCTGAATATTCTCATGGTAAGCAATCATTTAAAATCAAAAGACAAAGTAGAGACTTTCTTTAGAAAGATCTGTCTGCCAAACTCTCTGAACACACGTGCTTTTTAAGTGGGCTCAGACAAAATATTTTATGTATATTGATCAAGTGACACCAACAGGCTCAGTAAAATCTTCTACCTCTGTTTTTATGAGCTGAGAATAAAGAAAGTTACATTTTGGAGGAAAGGAGAGCAATCCATGGCTACCAATATTCAAATGACAAAAATGTCTGCGTGAATTCCAGATGTCAGCCATGTGTTATGGTTTAATACTTCAGCTCTGAGTCACAAGCCCTAAAACCTGTTACGAAACACATGCCTGCTCGCGTGTGTGCGTGCACACACCAGTGTGAACTACTTAAAAAAGAAAAGTCATGTTTTTGTGGCATTAGCAGCACTGGAGAAAAGTGGTTAATTTGAGCTGAGGTGGGAGAAAATTGGAAAAGGTCGTCCTATGCCACAGACCAAGGGTATGATAATTTGTAGTTTTAACATTTACAAAGAATGAGTTAAAACTGAAGAGAAATTAAACACCCACTTCTCAAGCAAGTGTAATCCTTTCAAATCCTAAAAGTCCAATCACACCCTGTGTCTTGAATAATCACTGGCCTAAATCACCCACACCCCTGCCATGTGAAACTCATGGAAGTCCAAGTAATTCCTAGCCCAGATCTTTCAGACAGTAATATTTATACTGTGGTTTATTAGGTCCTTTTACTATTTTTTTCCTCTCACATAAAAGGAAAAAATATCTGTGGCACCAATGTTTAGCAAGAGCTATCACATGCCTCTTCTTTCTGGCGAAGAAACACAGAGGAGGACCATTTACTGCTGCGTGTACAGTTTGTGGCCAGGAGCAGGCACCCCTCACTGGGTGTTTTCAGCTCTCCCTGGCTCTGGGTGGTGGGCTTGCGGGGGAGCTGGCAAGCCAGAGGCTCCCTGTCTGCTGTGCTCCAGCTTGGCTGCCTGCCCAAAGCAGGGACCTGCACGCAAGGCGAATAATCTACTTTGGCTCATCAATTTTTCACTCATTCCTTCCTCCTGGAACCAACGTTGCCTGTGCTGTTCTCCCACGCGCTGCAATCAGCCTCCTCCATCCATCCATCCATCCATCCATCCAGGCAGCCCTCCCAGAGGCAGGGTAAGTCAGGAGCTTTGGGACCTGGACTAATTGGTCTTGGGGAATTTGCACAGCAGTGAAATCCATAAGGAGCTATGGACACTTTGCCACCCTCCCCCAGAGTTGCACCCTTGAACACCCACAGGCAATCGCATATTGCATGTTTTCTTGGCAGATTTCACATGCCCATTTGTATTTGGACATGCCCATGGCAAGTCTATGCACCCACAGAGCTATTCGCCTGTGCAAACCTGAGCCAGGTAGGCCAGCATGTCAAGTGCACACACACGAGGTGCCCAGTCACTACGTGCTGGTCATGCACAAATAGACCCACGTTTTTATGAAAATTAAGCCTTTAAAGCTATGTTTAAATAACCCATATTAGAGGATTGTAATGACTCCATGAAAAGACAAGTGGGACAGTGGGAATGAAGTAGCCCAAGCAGAATCACTTCAAAGCAGCTCATGCTGGTAGGCTGGAGAGGGGAAGAAAGATGAGGAAACTTCAGCCAGGTGAACCACAGCAAGGTGCTCCTCAGCAGCCGAGCCAGCTGATGTCTGCCTGCTCCTTGGGGCCTCCTGGCTGCACTCCTCAGTGCTGGAGGATGGTCATCAGATTAAAGAAACTGAAATTATGCTGATGCTGTCTCTGTCCTGGTCTTTAAAAGCAAGAGGCAGACAGTGCTTTCTAAGTACCTGTGTGCCAACAGTGCGTCAGAGACCCAGGGGTGCCTGCAAAGAGGACAGCCCTCTGCTTGGGAGCTCACAAGAGGTTTTTATATTTCCTCCACAGCTCCCTCAACTCTAAAGTGCACACTTGGGGACAGGGAAGGAGGGATGTTAAACCACACTGGGAAAAAAAAGGCCCAAATACCCCCACCAAACATATTCACGCTCCAGTCTTTGCAAATTAAGATTTCACACGGGAATCCGGACAGGTGCAGCGTTACCGGATCTGGCAATGGCAACCCCCTGCCCTGTACTACTGCCCCTTATTTATCTTGCTGTGGTTTCCACTTAGCCGGGTCCCACAGCAGCGAGGATTTCAGACTGAGAAGTGGCAGCTGGCTCTCTGCGGTGGCCAGAGGAGGAACTGGCCCCTGTCACTGGGAACTTGCTCAGGAGGGAAACCTCTGCCCACCGTCTCCGTGCGTGGCCACACACTCGGGGACAGGCAAGTGCTGCCAGCGACACTTCATCACAGAGATACTGCTTATCTCCTGTGTGCAAACAGAGAACACCAGCTTCTCGTGACAGTGCCAGCACAGCCCAAAACAGCTCGCAACGCAAGCATTGAGCAAGAGGTTTTCAGGATACCCTTTTTTTCAAGTATTACAAATACTGCACGTAAACCTAGCCGTAATTTTGACAACTCCTGTAGGAACTCCCCAGACAAAAGTCTCTGCCTCAGCTGCTGCTGTTTGTAGGGACTGCAGTGGAAAAGCATGGCCGAACCACAGGGGCAGGAGGAGCTTGGCTTCTCAGGCACAACCCAGTCGAAGGCCAGGTCATGCCACAAGGTTTGCAGACATTCATCATAGAACAGCAGCATTTGCATGCTTTTTCATCCACAGCGTGACTCAATGGGAAACGGGGCTGATGGGGGCGAAGTGGAGAGGGAATGAGCGAGTGCTGCAGCGGGGAGAAGGCAGCGCGTGGAAACAGACAAAGGTAGATTAAAAAACTAGATTTAAAAGGACAGAAATGCTACCTGAGGGAGTCAACAGAACTCAGTGAAGGCTGGCAGCTGCCCCAGAGGGCTGAGGAGTCCAGACTGGGGCTGTAGGCAAGGGTTGGAGGGTGTCAAGGGGTGACCTCTGTCAGTATGTGCAGGGTGGCCCCCCAGGGACATGAGGCATTGGAGTTTTCCTTAGCCATGGCAAAATAAGCCCCCCAGAGAGGCAAAGCTGGATGCACTCCCCACCAGCTGCCCCAGCACAGTGCAAAGCTGCTCTGCACACACCTGCATCCCCTGGGAGCAATTTTTGCAAGGAGCCTTTTACAACACAGCCTGGCAAATGCGCATCAAGGCTCAGCGGTTTCTGTTGGGGGTTTTTTTGGATGATGATTTTTCATAAAAGCCTACCCGATTCAGAAATATGGTCATGGAAATAAAATAAAATAAGATATGTGGTAGCATTCTGTTCTCCAGGGGCTGCCGCCGAAGCCGTGTTAGAATAGCTCCATCTCGTGGAAATCGGCAGCAGAGGTGAGGGCAAACAACGACAAACCGGGAGAAAAGCTGTAGGAAAATGTTGGCAACACGCTCCTCGGCTGTGTGTGCCAGTAGTGACTTTGGCTCCCATCTGCAGGGGTTTCACTAGTCCCATCCCTCCCGGTGTTTCACTCTGATCTGCAGGTCTGAAAAACTATGAAAAATATCTTTGTGCAAAACCAACGGAAATGATATATTTTATCTGACTTTTGACATACAACTGTAATATTTACACAGTTACTGTATGATCATGCTCAGAGCTCACAGGAAGGTTTGGGGCTGTGTGGTGGCTTCAAGCTCAGCCACACAGAGCTCCCTCCACTTCAGACCATCTCCCAAAAAGACTCCTTCTCCTTCCATCATTCCCTGCCTCCATTGGTTAATTTACAGCTGTGTCTGTACCTTGCTCAGAATTTATTTCTTGTCTCTATCATCTATATCATCTTCCTCTTCTCCTTTTACAGCTTGTTCCAGGAGTGTCTGTACCGCTGTGTGTGTGCTCGTATATCAGACGGAACATCTGTACTGCAGAGCTCAAACACGTTCCTCTCTTCGAGTTTTCCAGTTTAGATAAGCAACTCTTTCAATCATGAATATCAAGCAAGTACACTGCATTAAAGCCATGACATTACATTTTAAAATAATAGTTACTCCCTCTTTCTTAATGTCCTGTTAGATTTATTCTCCTGTTTATCCAGACTCCAAGTTTTACCCTTTGATAACTGACATTATCTTGCTAGTCTATTTAATTCATGTCCCGGGGGTCGGGGGAGACAAGAAATGGATTTCAGCATCGAGGACGTGTCCTTTTGGTTTTGCGCTGCTACCACCATTTAGATCAGCCTAAGAAAACAAAAAATCTTTCTAGGCTTAAGAGATCTGACAAACACCCCATGAACTGCACAAGACGACAACAAACCACCAGTGTAGGTCACTGAACACAGATGTAAAAATCTCCTTAGGTGAAACTACACTCCCCTGCAAGGTACGCAAACACAGAAATAATACCAGGAAGACGGCGTACCCCTTGGACTCCGGGGGAGCTCTGCCTTACCTTGCTATGCTGAGGGAATCTGGGGGTGCCTTAGCAAACAGCACCCACTCAGCACACGGTCAGGAGAGCTGGAGCTCGCTCCCAGGAGGTGCCAGCAGAAAGGCACAGCAGCCTGCACTGCAGAGATGCCATACTGCTGGCCACGACGAAGTCCGGGCTGATGGGACCTAGAAGAGAAAGGCCATGGAAAATACTGTTAACTGAAAATCTGGACACAGTCATGGTTAAAGGAAGGCTCCCTGAAGTATGTGGCGAGGTTTTCCTCTGGCAGTGGGTAACCCACTAAATATTACAAACTCCAACTCCTTCCCCTTCCCTCTGTCCTCTTCTCTCTGGGCAAGAACTTCCCTGAGCCCCTGCTTACTCCTCAATGCAGGGCATGACTCCTCCACACCAGATAACATGGGATTTGGTCCAGTGGCAAATAACACATTTCTGTTCATGCTGCTTAGGCAGCTGAAAACCAGAAGAGGCAAGTGGTAAAACTAAATAAAAGGATAATATGGGAGGCAAATTTTGGAAATCTCATCTTGATCACAGCAATTTCACTTTCTGCTATTGTTCACCCTACCATCCTCCTCCAAAGAGGTTTTGAACTCATGTGTATAAAAGACCATTAACACACTACTGTTGCCTCCCCTAGCCTGTGTCGTTCACTCAGGCCAGGCAAACCCTGGCCAGTGCAGGCTTACTGCTCACACACAGCAGCATATTGAAAGACACTGCTATCTCTGTCACACCAGCACAACTTCAGGAACTGCCACTATGTTGGTTAAAACATTGAGCCACTGCCCAGCCACTTGTGTTTCTTTAAGACCCACTCTTCTGTGACCTAGGGAAAATTCACGTCCCATGGTGGGCTGCTGACTGACAGAGAGCTGTGTCTCTGCCCCAGCCAGTGCAGCTCAGATCAGCACAGCAATTCAGATGCCTGCTGGGAAGACTTCTTCAAACATGATTTTGTCTCTGTGAGCTGGAGACGATGGCCCCAGCCAACAGCCACTGCAGCCGAATGGTCAGCGAAGCGACGCAGCGGAGGGGACAGGGGCTGCAGCGCCAACAGCCTGCGGATGCTGCAGAGGATGTCAGGTGAAGGAAAGGGTCAATTGTTCTGAGCAGTCACCAGCCAAATAAGCAATGAGTTAACTTAGAGCAAGGAAAATACAGCTACACTGAGAGGAAAAACCTTATAATTGATGGCAGGCGTGATTAGGCAACAGGCCCTGGTGCCAGAGGAAGCCCTGACTATCGGCCAACACCGTCCTTGCAAGACTTTGTCGTCATCGCCCGCGGGAGGATGGAGCCCTGCCACAGGAGCGAGCTGCGGAACCCACTGCTGCTCCCTTCCTTTTGGGCCAGGGAGATTAGCCGTGCCAGGCCTTCCCTCTATGGGCCGAACAGCGAGGTGGT
The DNA here is from genome assembly GCA_002844005.1 of Limosa lapponica baueri. Classification (NCBI taxonomy): domain Eukaryota; kingdom Metazoa; phylum Chordata; class Aves; order Charadriiformes; family Scolopacidae; genus Limosa; species Limosa lapponica. The sequence continues at coordinate 207,785 of KZ505758.1, read as the reverse complement.
GGTTCAGCTGCTCCCAGCTGCCCAAGGAGACCGTAGACCACTGGGGTACGGTCTGTCAAACATTTCACTGCTTTTTTTTTAAATGTATTGCAAAAAGGAAGAGAAGGCTTGCTTATGGCTTTAATATGAAAGCAATTGATATTTTGGAGGAATGGCAACATGCAAAGAATTAACACCAAGCCAAGCCAAGCCATGGTGCAAAGCTCTGAAGTGCTTTCTCTGATGGCAACGAAACCTTGCTGAAGACTGAGTTGCTCAGTGAAACACTTTCAAAAGACTAATCACCAGCCTGCAGACAGTTACCCCTGGCAATACTGTAGGACAATTTTCCAGTGATCTTTCTGGGAGCTGAGGAGTAAACCAGGCTGCCTCTGACCCTGATCTGACAAACCCATCAAGTCTAAACATTTGCAATCTTTTGCAATATATATATATATATATATAAAAAAAACCAACATGTGAAAGCAGATGTTAGAACTAGTGGGATTTCTGGAGAGAACATCTGATGGAAGATGTGACCTGTGGCTCCAGGTCGTTAGCATCTGCGAGGGCCAGTGGGCAGAGGAGGCATGGCTCCAGCAAGGACTGCCAAGAGATCACCCTGCACATGCAGAACGGCTCATCTCATTTACACATTGTTAGTCTGTCTGGGTGGTAAGAACTTCCCCTTTCAAGCCCATCTGATGGTAACAGCTCATTAACAGCACCCAACCGCAGCCTCGGCTCCTAGCAGCCACACAAGGAACGAAACAAAACCCTGAATTTTAGCAGTGAGGCTGGTTTGTTCTCCCTTCAGTAAACCAGATTGGTCAAGGGATAACACTTGGCCAGAAAGGCAAGATCACTGCGAGGATAGGGACTTCAGAGGTACGTCTCTGAAGCATGGTGAGGACGAAGAAACAAACGTTACCCTGTGGCAAAATGTATTTCAGGCATGGACATACTCCTGACTGGAGCAGCATGGATTTTGCCTTGTTACCTAACGTGCCATCATACCCAGCATAGGCTGATACTCACCAGCAGCATGGATACTCATCAAGCAAAGACCATCAGGGCAAAATGAGCAGATAAGAATTCATTAATGTGAATGGGGAAGAAAGAGGAAAGAAACTCGAGAAGCAAATTGAAGCAGTCAACGTGCAGAGACATCATTTTAGGTTCCCACGCAATCTGGCTGAGCATGACCTATGTTTTTTTTCCCTTGTCACAGAAGTTTTGGGTTTCTCTCATCATTCTCACCAATCCTGACCAGACGTGCAGCCTGCTTCTGTGTTTCAGCACTCTCGAAACCCCGAGGTGGAGGAGGAGAGGTGGGTCTCACCTGCCCACACAATCTCACTGGTGGCCACCCCACACCAAAGGGTCATGGAAACCCTCTCTCAGTCAGGACGTGGCTTGGGACACTTCCAACCCATTTTAGACCCAGCTGTGGTGCTTGGGCCATGGGTGCTCCTTACTAGCATTTCTTACTTGAAGGTAGGCAGAGACATTTCTCTCCTCTCTTCCTGGAGCTCTATACATAGCAGTTAATGTCACTTAGCAACAGGACTTCCTTTTAAGATGCTCTTTTGTCATTTTAAAGCCTCTGTGCCAAAAGTTCTTTAAATAGCCTGAACTCAGACCAGCTCCCTCAGTTTGGTTCTTTTTCTTTATCTCTGCCTGGTTTCCTCCCATTGCGAGGTTAATGTTCACAGCCGGCCAGAGCAAACCAAACCCAACAAAAATGCAACTCCCAGAGATCAGTCCAGCCTCCCCATGCAAGGGCTGGGAAGCTCCTTTTCCCCAAAGCCGTGCCAAGCTATACCTGTTAGAGACTAGTGGAGGAAGGGGGAAGCCCAGGTGGGTTTTATTTCTGATTTTTTGCTTGCTTCTCAAGTCAGACTTACAGATACAACCGGATTTCTCTCTCATCAGTCTAAAATCTAGTGTGCCGGAATGGCAGAGCCCATTTTGTCAGATTCTGTGTTGTTTGGACAAAGGAAGAACTACTTGTTACTAATCATTGAAATCTGCATTTTGTCCTTGCTTTATAATACTGATGCAACACATGGGGAATGAGAATACTGGGTATTTTTCTTGCTTAGCAGGGAACAGAGGCTGCATTTTTGAGATAGGGAAAAGTCTTACGACTGTTTCACAGAATAACAGGGGGCTCCAGCATGGAGGTCCTCTAAACATCTTTTAAATTTTTGAAAAATCACAAGCTACCCAGGGAGGATAACACAACAACAGTAGCTACACAGAAACAGTTTCTGCAGGGAGAGTACAGGAGACATCCCCCTTTGCAGATGAAACATGGATGTACAAGGCGTCAGTAATTAATCAGTTGCTAATTCCCATCAGCAATTTCCTTCCTGCATAGTGCCTTTGTCCTGACTATTTTTGGTTTGTGTGTGGTAGGACTTCACATGGCTTGGCCTGCCCCAGCCGTGGCCAGCCCAGCTTCCTGGCCGGCAGGCAGGGCACAGGATGCAGACGTCAGGGCCAGGAAGCCCGGCGTCCCCCTGGCCTCTAGCAAGCTGTGATCATCAACTGAAAGTTTGTTCAGCCTACCTACTGAAAACATAGCACCAATGTCCCACCAAAGCCCAGGGGTTCCAGGACTTGGCACAGCAGCAGCTCCCTGGCTGAGTGCCTTCACCATCAACCCTTTTGAAAGCAGCCTCAAATAAAATCCACATGAGAATGATCCATCCATGGAGAGGTGGCCAGAGGAGCGCTCACTGTATTGGTTTGGGATGTTTCTATATGCAGTGCTCACATCACGTCCCTGGTCACATGCTCTCTCTCTCACAAGGGGCATCCAGGTCGCTACTATGCAGGTGATTTGCTCAAGTCATGGAAATTTCAGTTTGAAGCTGTGGCGTGCTTTCAGCGTAACCCTAACCCTCAGTGCCAGAGGACAGAAGTCAGTGGTTTGGTCCTGCGCCAAGGAGCCGCAGCAAAACAGAGGAAAAGGAATGCCTGAGGCAGGGGGATGCTGCAGCCTGGCCCCTGGATGCTCGATATGTGCACCAGACAGGCTGGTGCCAGGGTGGGGAGGGCATCACGGGCTCAGTCCTGCAGCTCCTGTCCCTCTTGTGTCCCCACCACCCCTGAGGGCAGGCAAAGGGACATTGCTCACGTGCACGGAGAGCATGGGTTGGAGAGCACATCTGGCTACTGTCTCCTGCCCTCATTTAGGTTTTCAGAAAGATCAGTTGCTGCAGCAGGAAGCAGAGGGGTTTCACAGTAAGTCTGGTAAAATCTGACATTTTTTATGGCAGCTTTTTCCTCTCTGCAGGTGATTTACGCTCTTGCTGCATCACCTTTTATTAGGCTTTTCCTCAGAGCACAGGCTGATCTCACAGCACCTCCTGCACCAGCAGCAGAGTCCGTGCAGGTTTTCCTGATGGAAAATGCAGGTTTGGGGCAGGGCAGGGCAGGTGGTCCCAGTCCTCCCCAGCTGCCATGTCTCCTCCAGGAGCACCAAGCAGCCACAGTGGGGGAATGGTTACAGCCCGAATTCGACTGCAAAGGCAAACCCCAATCCAGGTTCTTAACATCCAGCATTCAAAGCAATCATTTGGGTTTCTACCTCTTGTTTGTAGTACCTAAAAAAACAAGAAACAAGGGAAATCTTGAAATCCATACTTGAAGGAAATGACTGAAAATTATTTTAGTACTTTGATCCTGCATAGACAAGTATTTTGAAAGCCCTGCTGTGTTGGGTTTCCAATCCCTTCTTCTTCAGAACTATGGGAAGACACAGAGATTGACATAATTCATCTCTTTAATAAGTGATAATTAATATCTTAAAGGAATTCTGAGAGTACTAAAGTCTGTTTAATACATATACACAACTTATTGCACTTTTTTTCTTTTTTTCTTATTTTAAGTTCTTAGGTTGATTCCCACTTACCCCTACAGTCATTACACAATTTTTCCAAAGCAGCCCTGGAAGAGGACACATTTTCCCAAGCTCATCTCACCTGTGGCACCCCTTGGGGGGTCAGGCTTTTTAGAGGTGGTGTGCTCAGTGCTCTGACCAGGAGCCTTTCCAAACATGAGGGCCAGGCCAGCCTCCGGGCCAGCTGGGCAGATTTGACACCAGACAGGATTTCCCCTCATCCCAACTGGCTGTCCTCCTGCCCAGGCAGAGAGTTTCCTGCAGGACCCAGGATCCCCTTCAGAAATGGGACCCACCTTTCTGTGGTAGGGGTGGGAATTGGCATCCTGTGACTTCAGCATGGTGCCAACAGCCCACAGGATGCCCACATCCATGACGCTTAGTTGGGCTGAGGAACACGTCAGCATTTCACCATCATGGTCCCCTCTAGGATCGACACCACATCAGTGGTGGTTTTTTAATGGGGGAAGGGCCACCACCCATAGACACACACTGTGGGTGACTCACCACGTTTTGGTGAGCCTCATGAACCATTCCTCCTGCCTACCTCAGAAATCAGTTTAAAATGGAGAACTTCTGGGGGGACTTTCTGGCTGCAGGGCAGTGTGGCTTGCTTGTAGGGTGGGCACAGTGCCAGAGGGGCAGTGCTGGGGGAGCGATTTACTTGGCCCTCAGCAGCATTCAGCATCTCACAACTGCTCAGTGACAAGCACTGTTGCACTTAAGGCCATTATTACAACTGTTGTTCACTCTCTTTTAAATTTCGCATCACCAGAGTAGGAAGAGTTTCAGCCAAGCTCATAGAAAGTAATATTATGATGAGAAAAACACTCCCGAGGCCACTTTCCTAGTGACCCCTGTGGTCTGATAGCTCCCCTGAACATGGTGATGGAGAAAGGATCCACCCAGCACTTAGGAACGGCAAACACCATCATTAAAAGCAAAAGCATGCAGAAAAGGAACGTTCCCCCTATTTAGCGTGAGAGGTGAATCAGCCTGGAAGGGCCCCGGGTGCCACAGCCATGGTGGCAGAGATCCTGCAGCCTGGTCAAGCCCAAGCCCACGGTGGGCGCCCACAGCAAAGCCCCCTTCCAGCACCGAAACCCCCTCCCACTAACTACTGCCATAAACTCTTACCCCTCCCCATTCACTCCTTTACGAGCAAAACAAGCTAAATTAATCAGGTAGGTACACATAATGAATAATTCAGACACCTCTAATCATTAGTCATTTTTACTAAGCTCAGCAATTGCTTGTGCACATGGATGAGAAGAGGATCTTCAGTCACCTGATACCAATTTCATAATGAATTCACTAGATGAAATTGAGGCAGGCCCTGGAATTCATTATTTGCATCATAAAGCTTCCTGTTTCCTCAAAAAACACCCCCTTCCCTGAAAAAAAAAAAAGAAAAAAAAAGAAAAAAGAAAAATACCCCTTTTTGTCATATGTAAATTCCACGACACACAATAATATGCTTGCACTGCAGAAAGAGGCAGAATTAATGTTGGCTGACATCCTTTCCTGATTTAAAGGGCTTTTCTTCCAAAACAACACATTCATCTTAAGTTCGAGGTTTCTGATATGGGTGGCTTGAGGGAGCGTCCGTGCCACCAAGGCTCATAGCCTGCCAGAAACAAGAGACAAAGTGCACATGCAAGTCCAAGCCCCTGTGAGCCAGGAAAATGCAGAGGGGCGGGCAGGGACACACCGAGCCTTAGCCTTTGAGCTTTAACATGGAAAAGAGCAAATAAACATGGAGCAAACATCCCAAACAACAAATTCCTCTGAAATTTTTGCTAGCGGCTGCAGGGGGAGCAGGATTTCCAGCAAATGCGGAGCTGGCTGCCGCCAGCAGCAACAGCCCACCCGAGAGCCTCAGGCAAAGAAGAAAAATGGGAGTCAGCTCTGCACTGGCATTTGAGCTTTGCTCCTGCCACACCGATGGCTCCCCTCTCCCCCGCCACCCGCAGGGATGGGCACAGAGCAGCTCAGGTGAAACCCGACAGACACATCAACTCCGGGTACCAGCGCAGCCGTGGCCTTCATACACTATTTCAGAGACAAAGCCCTTGATTTTGTGTGTGTCCTTGGCACCAGAGAAGCCCAGATGTCCCCACCTTCCTGCGTGTCGAGCTTGATGCCCTCCAGATGGCATCCTGATTGCTTGCAGCTTCACTGATCGAGTTACGGGGGCTGGATGGGCTCTGCAGTTCAGCCCACCCGGGCTCTCCCCATCGTGCTGGGGCAGGTTTGCCAAGCCCAGTGTGTTTCCATCATGCCTTTCTCTACTAGGTGGTGAAGAAAGACTGCCAGTTAAGCCTGCTGAAAACAAAGTTATCAAGCTAATAACTCAGCCATTTAAGAAAGGCAGGTCGAGCTGGCTGGCAAGAGCCAGCGCTCAGCCCGTCTGGGCAGAGGACTGGACTCTTCTGCGCCTGCAGTAGCCACTCACATGCCCATCTGAGACATGGTTAGAAATACTGTCCACCTTCAGAAAACTAATCATTATCTGTGGTCTAAACACAAGAGGGAAAGAGTTCATTTTCAGATCGGACTATTGCTTTTCAGCTTTACTGTTTGTAGAGAGAGAAGCATGTTTCAGCATTCTGATTCTTTTTGCAGCTATGTAGGCACAGATCTTGGGCCTATTTTCAGTTGTTTTACAAGTTCTTGTGATTTTCACAACGCATGCACCAAATTTTGCCTCAAACTTTCCATTGCATTAAATTCCCCTTCGGTGAGATGCTGCAGTCTCATCTGCCCTTTTCATGCTCTACCTCGTACTTCACACTGAACTAACTCCCCTGTACTTAAGTGGGGACATTTCATTCTGCACAAGCATCAAGACCAACTTCCCTCACTTTCAGTCTTTAAAAAAAATCTGTTCTGCCCCAGAAATGTATCAGTGCAGAGTCATTTGACTATATTTAAAGCAGGGATGTTCCTCTTTCATTCCAGATCTACTGTTCTCTTCACACTGAACCTGGGAGGTTAAGCAAGCATTTCTTCTCCTTACGACCTCCTTTCTAGCCGACTCGCCCAGTTTGTCTGGCCTTTGCTGCCCTGTTGCACTCTTATTAAGGGAAGATAGCACAAGATCATCCATTTTAACAACCTGCCTCACTCCATAATGGCCTGCGATTTATACTTTTTGATTTTCACAACGCTTGCCTGCATTAGCTGCAAAGCATCCAGCGTCGCCGAGATGATGTGCACAGAGGTGAGTGACAGCCACCGGTTCCTCTCAAGATACAGGAGCCACGAGTGTAGAGGGTTGGTCTCTGGTGAATACTTGCCTGCTGATGTCTGACTGTTTTTAGTTGCCGAGTGGTTTCTCTCAGGGGGATCTGAAGGCCTTTATCAGAGAAATAAGGTGGGTGTCTTGAGGTGTGCTCAGGGACATTGGTCACTGTCCCTCCCCCTTCTCACACCCATGTGTCCATGCACTCTCATGTGCTTTCCTGTCACTGCTGGGGACTTTGGGAGCCCATCAAACCAGCACTGGGCTTTACCTCCCAGAGAGCTGGAAGGATGATGAAGTTTCACAGGGATATTTAGCAGATATCAGAGCTAGACAGAGGACAGATATAAGGATTTTTGCCTCATTCTTGTGCTCTCCATACAGGAATTCTTACACGGTGGTGGGATTATGGTGTCTATTTGTCATTTGGTCAATGTACGGTACCACACGGGAATAGGAAGGAAGTATCATGGTTTTTCCACGGTCAGGAGAAAAGGCTGACCCATAAGATTTTTATTTTATTTTTTTAAAGTGGGAGACAAGGGGAAAAAAAGTAAGGATTTTGATTCAGGGAAGAAGCATCTTGGAAATACAGCCCTACGTAGCACACATGTGGGACTGATAGCAAATTCCTCACTGAATTAAATGTACAAATCCCTGAGTGCTCCGAGCCTCACAGCGGGATTCCCCAGGGGATAGGTCCTCCTCAGCTCCCTGTGAGAGCTGCTGCGTGCCCTGAAGGATACAGAGGGAGCTTACTGGATAGTTTATTTGAATGGTAAAACATAGAAACGCTGTTCTCATTTATAGTGGCAGCTAAACATTTTTATTTTTTTTTTAATCTGCTTTAACGACATGCAACAGCAGTTCTTTGCTTTTCAGTACTGAAAGCGTCAGCTTTTATAAGCCTGTGTTTTGCCATTTCTGTAGTTACCGGTGCTGTGTTATTTCAGTGCTTCCAGGATGGAGCCAAATCCCGGTGCTACTGCAGGTACCGGGCTGGCTCTGCTGCCCCTCAGGTGGTGCCAGGAGCCCGGCGGTGGGCAGCGCTGGCTCTTCATCCCCCCACCCCGTGCCCCGCTGCCGGTGCTGGACCCGGTGCTGTCCCCCCCGCCTGCCGGGGAGAGGGACCAGGGAGGAGCCCTGGGGACCCACACGGGGCATCTCCTTATGACAGTCCCTTTCCCACTCCCTCCCAGCCCTGCCGTGCCACTGCCGGCATCTCCCTGACCCTGCAGTTTGGTGGTGGCCACGGTGCTCCCCGGCATCCTCCGGTGGACAGGACTTGTGTCTATAGGAGGGGAAGAAAGCGTTCACCATGTCCAGCTTGTGGCTTGCAACCAGCGCTGCTCCTTCGCCTCCGGTGGGGTTACCGGGTCCCCCCGCCGCCCACCCGCTGTCTCTCTGAAGCCGCAGACGGGCAGAGACGTGGTTTGGTCTCACTCACAGCCCCACGCGGACGGAAAGACCCGAACATCGTGCTCCGTTCCCCAGAGCCCGCCTGTGTGCACCTCGACAAAACCCCAGGGAGCCACGTGCTGCCGCCCCACGGGGCCCACACCTGCACCGTCCTCTGCTCATCACAGACCCCAGCGCCTTGCTCACCACCAGCTGTGCTTGCTTTCTTTGGGCTAACAGAAGAGCTTTGGATCTCATTAAAACGGTCAGATTGGCCAGCTGTGCAATACAGGCCTTGACTACCCTGAGAACAGAACGTCTCCAGGCTTGCAGGCAGGATATTGCCAAAGCTGCAGCTCCCACGCAGCCCTGGGGACCCCCTCCCTCCCAGGCTAGCCCTGTCATCACCCAGGGCTTTCTCTGGGAGCAGGGCTGGGTGAGGAGCTGCGCTGGTTGCCCCCACGCCCACCATGGTGTCTTGGCAGCTGGGACCAGAGCGATGCTCTGGGCATCTTCGCTGCCCAGAGCAGCTGCAGTAGTCTGTGCTAGGGCAGTGTTTCCCTGCAGGGCATAATCCCAGGCTCTGGTTGACTTTCACGCAACCACCAGGCACAGGCAGGTCAGGCACATTTAATGAACTTCCCCGGTATCCACAGAGTAGGTTCCTCTACATAATATATGGATTTATTTTAAGTTGAACTGAAAAGCTTTCATAGAAACTTTAAAGACTCAGCATATCAGCTATGTTCTTTGTCTAGCCTGAGCTAAAACCTTCCCGCCATCATCTCGCTGCAGCCTTTAACTGCACTTCAGATCCAATTAATTTAGACATGTTCCTTCTAGAAACATTCCCAGACATGCTCTTTTTACCTCCTCTCTGCACGGTTTTTTAAGACTTCTCTTAGAATGAGCTTTGTTACAAGACCCGTGAACTTCAGTATTTAAAATTGCCTTGTGGGGATTCTTTCTTAGAGATTAATAATTCATCCAGAAGAGTAAACAATCCTCATATGTGCTAACTTTGATAAGAAAGAACTACAGATGAGACACACTTCAAATTAGTACAAGAGAGATTCAAGGCATTCATTTTAAATACACGTTTCACAAAACCCCAGGGCTGCGTATTGCAGGCCTGCATTAAGGCTTCCTAGGGTTCTGGCTGCTAAGTTTTTAAATAATTCAAAATTCTGTTTGGTTTTTTTTGCAGTGCCATGATTTCCTATTTATATTCACAATATATAACTCTTTCTCTTTCAGTTTCTCTATACTCTTTCAGTTTCACTATATATTTTCCACAGATTACAGTAAATAAAAGCTATAGCTGTGAAGGTTTGGGACTGAGGGACATTCCTGAAGAACTACCTGTCACAACCGAAATCCTCGACTTCAGCTTCAACGTGCTCCCTTCCCTCCAGAATTCAACCTTCTCTGAGCTGAAATCTCTTCTCTACTTGGACTTAACGAGGTACGGAAGAGCATCCTCACTTCTGCACATCGGGTTGGTCAAAGCTCCTGCCTGAAGTCGGCTTCTGGAGCATATCAGAGCATCCCTGCCTTCACAGGGAAACCATCCAAAGCACATGGCAGACAGCTGTGAAGTATTCTGCTAAGTAGAGGTTGATACACTGGGGCAATATCTAGGCTTCTCCTCTGTTGACAATCATTTGCAGGACGGTGGGTGAAATATGTGTTTCCCACGTATTACTGCTGCTAAAGCAGTAGTGACAGCAAAGTCACTAAAGCAATTTTTAAAGTCAATTTTCTATAAAGGTGTTGTTCTGTAAAATCTAGAGAAAGACAGGTGTGGTCCTTGTAAATGTCCTGATTTTTCTATAGGAAAAGAGATTTGCATTTTATTAAGCTATTCATTAAATTATTATTTATTATAAACAGAATCACAGAATCTTCATGGTTGGAAGGGACCTTTGAGATCATCGAGTCTAACCATAAAAAAACACAACACCAAAACAGAAAAAAAACCACCAACACCCCATCACCACAACAATCACCACACCCAACAATCTCAGGTACTAGAGCATGCCCTGAAGTGCCACATCTACAATTTTCTTAAATACCTCCAGGGATTGTGACTCCACAACCTCCCTGGGCAGGCTGTTCCAGTGCCTGACCACCCTCTCAGTAAAGTAATTCTTCCTAATAACTAATCTAATCCTCCCCTGCTGCAACTTCAGACCATTTCCTCTGGCCCTGTCATTATTCCCTTGGGAGAAGAGGCCAACACCCACCTCTCTACACCTCCTTTCAGGTAGTTGTAGGGGGCAATGAGGTCTACCCTCAGCATCCTCCAGACTAAACATGCCCAGTTCCCTCAGCCTCTCCTCATATGACTTGCTCTCCAGACCCCTCACCAGCTTGGTGGCTCTCCTCTGAACACACTCCAGCAGCTCAATGTCCTTCCTGTAGCGAGGGGCCCAGAACTGAACACAGTACTTGAGGTGAGGCCTCACCAGTGCTGAGTACAGGGGCACAATGACTTCCCTGCTCCTGCTGGCCACACTATTCCTGATACAAGCCAGGATGCTGCTGGCCTTCTTGGCCACCTGGGCACACTGCTGGCTCATGTTAAGCCGGCTGTCCACCAACACCCCCAGGTCCTTTTCTGCTGGGAAGCTCATGTCTCCCTGACTTCTACAAATGCCTCCACACACTCATCATTTCAGGGCAGGTTTTTCTTCTCACCAGGACCCTGTATTTCAATGTGAGCTTACAAATAGCAGGCAAGCATCACTGGAAGAGACGGGCACTTTTATCCTGTTGAAGGCAACTCATCATGAGTTCTTACAGATATGAAGCGCAGTTTGGGTTAGCACATAAACAGGGAGAGTTTTGTGAGACAGGCCACTGACGCTGGTTTCTGTTGCTTTCTCAAGGTGTCAGATCAACTGGGTGTACGAGGGCGCCTTTCACAGCAACAAGCAGCTGAAGACAATCGTGCTGACAGGAAACCTGCTCATGTTTCTCTCTGACACAGCGTTTGCTGGCCCACAGTCCCTAAAGCAGCTTGTCTTAACGCAGACGGGAATAACCAGGATGTCTTTTATTCCAATGGCAAATCTGGACAGCTTGGATACCCTCATCTTGGGCAGCAACCACATCTCTTCACTGCAGCTTCCTCCCAGCTTCCCCACTCAGAACCTCAAATACCTTGACTTTCAAATGAACAACATAAGAACAGTCACAGCAGAAGATGTTCACGTTCTGCAGAAGACCAGCAATATAACTCTCATCTTTAAAGGCAACGACATTATACACATTGAACCTGGAGCTTTCCGGTCCCATTTCTACAGTTTGGACTTTGGGGGCTGTGCTGACATCCCTGCAGTCCTGGTGGGCATACAGAACTCCACAGCCCAGACCCTTTGGCTGGGAACATTTCACGGTGTGGAAAAGGAGCCCTACATAAGCCCAAATGTTTTACAAGGCCTCTGTAATCTCTCTGTGAAGGATCTCTATCTGCAGCTACGGCACTTCCGAAACCTAAATGCTGACACGTTTCAGTGCTTGACCAGGCTCCGAAAGCTGGACCTAACTCAAACCCACATCAGTGCTTTGCCCCCTGGCATCAGTGGCATGAACTCGCTAGCAGAGTTAGTTCTCAACGTGAACTCCTTCAAGCACCTCTGCAACGTCAGTTCTGCTGCCTTCCCCTCCCTCACCCACCTCCACATCAAGGGGAATATGCAGCTCCTGCAGCTGGGCTCTGGCTGTTTGGAGAAACTAGCAAAGCTTCAACATCTTGATTTAAGCAAGAGTCATATTCAAAGCTTTGACTGCTGTAGCAAAGCACTGAGAGGTTTGACCGGTCTTCAGTACCTGAATCTGAGCCACAACATAAAGCTCCACCTCCAAGATGTGATCAGTAGGGACAGCCCTAACCTGGAGGTGCTGGACTTAGCTTTCACTCCTCTTCATATCAACACTTCACAGGGTCCGTTCCGAAACCTACATCTTTTGCAAGTGCTGAATCTTTCCTCTTCCCATATTAATACTAGCATTCAGCATCTCTTTCAAGGCTTGGAAAACCTCATTCTCTTGGACCTTAGTCAAAATAACTTTGAGTCAGGGATTGTGCCAAAGGACAAACTCTTCCAACAGCTATCCAATTTAGAGGTGCTAATTTTATCATCCTGCGAACTGACAGCAATAGGTGGCCAAGCATTTCACAGCCTCAAGAAGTTACGCCATGTTGATCTGAGCCACAACAAACTTACTGCATTCAGCGCAGATGCATTTTCAAACCTCAAGAGTATCTATCTCAATTTTGCCAACAACAGGATCCGCATTGTATCCCGTGACGAGCTGGTGTCCCTAGCTGGCTGCTGCGTAATCAATTTAAGTTACAACCCTCTGGACTGCACCTGCTCCAATATTGGTTTTATCACCTGGTACAAGCAGAATCTGGATAAAATTGAAGACCCTGAAGGAACGAGATGCTCTGAACCCAAATTACTAGCTGGGGCTCAGCTGGCCACCATCTCGCTCTCCTGTGGGATCAGCACGGCAGGAATCATTGCAGTTGTCCTGGCTATTTTATCCTGTGGTCCCATCTTCATTTGGGGTGCTTGCTATTTCAGGCGAAATTACCAGCAAATATAAATTTATGATGGAGATACAGAAAAGATGTACAGCAGCTGTATTAAGTGAAAGACAACTTCCTGTTTGTGTTTGTGACCTGTATTTTCTTAACTTTTGTAATACCCTTTTCGTTTGTCTTATAACTTTAAGAAAAATAATGATTTTTTTTTTTTTTTATTGTAAAAATAAACTATGGCCTGAGCCTTGAAAAATGAATAGCTTCTCTTACGGAGAAAACCCAGTTCAACTCAATGTTACCCCTGGTGTCCCAGCTACTATGGCTAATGCATCTATAAAAGGAAGGTCCAAGGGCCAAAATCCAAACCTTGTTTTCTTTGAAAAACAGAAAACCAAACCACGACCACCACAACTCCCAATAAAAAACAAACAAACAAACAAACAAAAAAGGCAAACCAACCAAACCCTGAGCCTCTATCGAATGCTGTTGAAAAACAGTTTAAGAACTGGCAGTAGTGTACCCCGCTCTGCTAAATGAAAAAAAAAATTTCTGTGAAGAACAGGCACAACACTTACAGTCACATAAACCCCACTCCTTTGGGACTGACAGAAACATCCTGTTATCATCTCTCCGATTTCCTTAAAATATTTTTGATCCTTATAAAGTTCCTGGCCATTGAACCTCTGTCTGTCCATCTCTCTCCCTGGGGCAGGCCCTGCTCCTGTGCTCTTTACTCCATGGTAAGCAGGGATTAGCAAACAACTTCCGCTTCGACCATAAAACTTGCAGATTTGGTCAGGAATCTGCAGGTGCTTGGCACTGTGTTTGCTTGCACAGAGCAAAAAACCAACGCCAACAGCTATGAGACTCTTTTGTGCCAGCCCAGAGTGGACTCTTCCCTGAAGCAGCAGCAGCAGCAGCAGCAGCAGCTGGGGAGAGAAATCCAGAGACTGCAAAGGGGGCGGCACAGTGGAGAGCAGCAACCTGCTCCCTCGGGGGCTCCCGGTGCTGACAGCTGCTGCACATTGCTCCTGGCCTGTGTCCCCAGAGTGAAGTCAGAGTCTCTTCGCTCGGGCAGGAAAAAAGACAGACTACTTATTATTTAATTTTACTAAGCAACCAAATCCCTTCTTCTGCCATCACATGTGAATAAAACCCAGTGGCAAGGCAGAGCGTGTACATTTGACCAAGGGTGTGATGACAGCTTGCCGTGCCTACCGTAGCATGATTTATGGCACTAGTGCTTTAATAGGAGGGTAACCTTGACATATATAGACACAACCTTCTCAGAGGGTATGACCCTTCTGCCTCCACAGCAGAGCATGCACCACATGGAGTCTCGCCCTGCCCCAGCAAGGCTCCCCAGTGTGTTAAGCCACGAGCTGAGGTTGCCCACCAAGACACAGAAGGTGAGCTCTCTCTAACACACTTTCCATGTGTGACTCCATGTTCAGGTTGAGCTGCTGCTCCAAAAGCATTTCCTCAACGTTTTCCCCTGTGACATGCTGACTAGCTAAGACTTCAAAGATCCCTGCTGGGCTAGAAAGTCTTTGCCCATTTCTGAAGACACTGCTGACAAGAATCCCTGATTGATCTTCTCTGTTAGCAGAGGGCAAAAGTGTAACTAACACAACATGGATTCTTGCAGCTTTCAGATGCCTTTACATCATGTACACCGCCTGCCTTACCCAGTGGCTTGTCCTCCTCCTGCCTTTGTAGCCGTGTGCTGCCCAGGAGTGTGCAGGGAGAGACGTTTGATGTTTCTTCTCCAGTTGCCTATAAGCACTCCCAGATTTTGGGTACCAGGATGTTGCCTCTCCTTGCAACTCTCCCTATTGCTGATCCATATTCCCAGTTTCTGTAGCTTCTGACACCCTGCACAGAAGCCTCCTCCTGACTCCATCAGCAGGCGCCGTGCTCCAGCTGCAGAGCACCACATCTGCACAGGCTGCCTGCGCCAGAGGAGCCCATCTGCAAGGACCGGTCTAAGGGAGAGAAATGTCACCGAGCAAACCACACTGCCTGAGGCAAGGACTCCTGGGATCATTCTTGGGAACAAGGCAGGGATGGTCCTGAGGTCAGCCTAGGGCTCAAAGTACATTTTCCCCCTCTCTCTGCAAATCCGGCTGGTTAAATGAGCAACCTCTGATAATCGCGATATCTAACAATCCAGCATGAATGCCAGCGTGTGCACCATGCGAGAGTGCTTCTCCCATTCTTTCCCTCCTAAATTGTGGGTTCAGGAAAGAGATAAACAAATAGTGACGTTAAAAGGGAGCATGACACAGTTCATCACTTGGGATAGGTGCAAAAGAAATTGCTGCAAGTATCAGGTGGTAACTGTGGGAGATCCACAGATATCAGCAACTTGAGGGGAAAACTGCATGTTGGGCTGACGGTTTCTGAAATGCCTCTTTCTTTGGATAGAACACAGGATTTAAACACCACCGGTTTCAGAAAAGCCACCCCGTGTCATTGTGTAGACTTGCATGTAGACCTCAATCAGCTAAAGCTCAAAGATGGCTGAAAAGGTGAACTGGTGCAATGTGTTCTTGTCCAATATATATTCACACAGAGTGTTAAGTACAGACTTTCCTGTGACGCATCCCTTTCCCTCTACACAAGTTGTTTTTGATGACTGTTATCTTAATCTCTTGTCACCTTAATGTTCTCATTGATTCATTTTACAGTGTCATCTCTGCTTTCTTCTTTGCCTGCAAAGTGCCATTCACAGGACACCGCGTCAACAGCATCGCTGAACCACATACACTGTATGTTTCAGAATACACAAATCCTAAACACAGAGTGGTTATTCTAAAGGAAAATTTATATATGGCTATAATACACTAAAATGTCCAGATTATATGTCAAACTTTTTGAAGTCTTTGGACTTCAGTCTTCTGGGATTACTTAGCTAGGATACAAAAGAGACAGTAGATTTATTTTTCTTTATAGAATTTGTTTACCCAGTCAATTTCTGATCTGATGCAGTCCTTTGTTTCCAGTCAGGCCTTTTATCTCTTATTTTTTCAAATACAGCTGGGAAGCTGGCACACAGAGACAAAGGAATTGCCTGAGGTGGATGGTGCCTAACAGCATTGAACTTGCTACCACCCTGGCTCCTGAGCTACAGATGTCACTGAAGTTGTGGTATAATACGAAACTGCAAAATAGAATTTGTTATCAGTATTTACACAGACAAGCAGCTTGAGCAGATTTTAGCTAACGGGTCACATTTCAGAGACTGGTAAGCACTTATCTTTATTTCAATAGGACAAACCAGAACTCAGAACCAAGAACTTCCTCCCCTAACTGTGCTTAAACAAGATGCTATCAGTAAGACGTGAGTAAATTCTTGAAAGCAGGTTTTACTCCGAACAGGATGATTGAAGAGGCCCATTTCTACATCTGTCGACTTAAAAAAAAAAAAAGATAGCCTGATGTCAATGATGCATCATTTAAGAACTTTCTCTCATTCACTAGTTTTGTCTGTACCTGGAAAAAGAGCAGGCGAGATCCCTTCCCAACCACTCATACCATACCTCCTCGTCTGGCAAATACAATTGAATCATAGAATGGTTCGGGTTCAAAGGGTCCATAAAGATCATAGAGTTCCAACCCCCCTGCCATGGGCAGGGACACCTCCCACTAGACCAGGTTGCTCAAAGCCCCATCCAGCCTGGCCTTGAACACTTCCAGGGATGGGGCATCCACAGCTTCTCTGGGCAACCTGTTCCAGTGTCTCACCACGCTCACAGTGAAGAATTTCTTCCAAAAATCTAATCTAAATCTCCCCTCTTTCAGTTTAAAGTCATTACCCCTTGTCTTATCACTACACTCCCCGACAAAGAGTCCCTCCCCATCTCTCCTGTAGGCCCCCTTTGGG
The DNA here is from genome assembly GCA_002844005.1 of Limosa lapponica baueri. NCBI lineage: Eukaryota > Metazoa > Chordata > Aves > Charadriiformes > Scolopacidae > Limosa > Limosa lapponica. The sequence continues at coordinate 190,813 of KZ505758.1, read as the reverse complement.
TACTGAAAGGCTGCTATAAGGTCTGCCCAGAGCCTTCTCTTCTCCAGGCTCAACAACCCAACTCTCTCAGCCTGTCTTTATAGGAGAGGTGGTCCAGCCCTCTCATCATCTTTGTGGCCCTCCTCTGGACCTGCTGTAACAGGTCCATGTCCTTCCTGTGCTGAGGACTCCAAGAGCTGGAGAACTGAAATTCTTCTCCCCCAGCAGCAGAGGACATGCTTCTCCAGTGCATCTCTCAGACGTTCTCTTGCCCCTGTGCATAAATCACACCTGCATTCTGAAGGGCTTGCTGTGTGCTAGAACTTACCTATGTTGTTACTGTCATTTTACTCTGCAGTCTTCTCCGTTCTTCCTGATGGTCCCAGCTCTTTGCAGCTTTAACCATAACCTGTAGCGTTGCTTCCTACCCTCGGTTCATTTAAATCCATCCTTGAGAGATTTTTGGGAGATTGAGCTAATTGAATGTGCTGATCAAATACTGTACTATAGTCAGTGGAAAGAAAAACTGTCACTAGCCCAAGCCATGAGCTGGGAGATGCATCCATATACCCTCTACTATGTTCCTGTCCCCTAATTTCCTCTGAGTTATCATCTGAATCCAAGTTTGACATCCTTGCTAAGTCTTGCAAGCTACTTCAGAGAAAAATCAGAGGTCTAAAGGAGCACAGCAAACCGTGAGCTCAGAGCTGATGAAGGGAGCTCACCTTTCCCTCTCAGACTATGAAAGCATTCTCACCCCAGGTGAGGTGCAGTCTCTTCTTACAAGTGGAGGTACGACAGGCCACGCCAACTGTAATGCCCGTAATCTTCCTCCTCTCCTGATTCCTTCAACGCCATGCCTTTACACCAACCCTTTTCTCTGGCCACTATGGAGGCTCACTCTGGCCATGCAGGTTTCCATGTCCCCCCAAGGCAGAGGTGACTGCTGCTGTCTACAGCCAGAGACAGCAGAGCAGTCAGATCCAGAGTCAGTCCTCAACTCCAGTAATCTCCATTTCCTGAGCTGCTGGATCCTGCTCTCTCCTCCTTGACCCATCGCACCGCCTTGCCAGTGCGCCAATTCTGCAGACTACCTGCCTTCTGCTGGGTTGCAGCCAGTCAGAAAGGTCGGGGGTGACTTGAAGCTTCCCCCCACCTATCAGTTCCAAACACAGAGCAAGGCAGGAGAACGGGTTCTGTCACACTGTTGCACTTGGTTTTGGACAGAGGAAAAACGCAGGGAAAACAATGCACTAGTAAAATGTGAACAAAGATAATACCCCTCCCGCTGGGCAAACAGTTGCTGGCACGTGCCAGCCGGCTGCGCAGAGCTACCAGCAGCGGAACAGTAAAAACACGTGTATTTGAACAGACACCACTCCTCTGCAAGAAGCGGGAAGATGAAAATAAGCGGAGCAGTAACCCTACCCTGTTGCTCCTTCTGCCAAAAGGATTTTTCTTCAAAGAGGCCACTGGATACTAAGGTGCTGTGCTCCATCTCCCCATCTGGTTCATGGCCTCTATAAAATAGAGGTTCTTCTATTATGAGAAAAATTGAATAAAGGGAGGTATCATGACATTCAAGGAGTAGAGACTTAAAAACTGAAGAAAACATTGCACTTACACATGCTCCAGGAATTTGTTAAGGCTCAAAATTTAGCACGAATTAAAAAACAACAAAGATTGTGTATTTTGAGAAGGTACACAAAACCATAATGACCTATCGTAATGAATAATGATACATGTTTTGGACGGAACGTTTAAATGCCACATAACAACCTACTGCCATTGCCCATGTCAGCATACATCGCCCATCATCGCCACGTGCCTCCCCACCCAACAGCAGAGCAGTGGTTCCAGCTGCTGCCCCAGAAGACAAGATGCTCACCTACGTAGACCTCCTCTGCCTCCAGATTAAACTGCATTTTCTCATGCAAAGTCCTCGGCCAGCATCTGCCTTAAGGGGTGCACTGCTCTAGGGACCCCAGAGAAACAAAAAACCAAACAAACGAGACAACTAACTGCCTGCCCCTGAGTAGAGCAGAGATGTGCCCTAAGTTACAGGAGTGAAAGCAGTTCAATGAAAAACGCTAACACAACAGCGTTTCATGCTGATTTTTATTTCCATGTTATGCAACTGCATAAGTATAAATAATCGTGTTCAATATACAACAATTATGACATCCATAAGGAGTTTCTTGGAGAAAATAAGACTGCAAACACTTTATTGCACAGACCCTAACAATTTTTTTCTTTTTTGTTTTTCTTATTTTTTTTGTAAGCTGAGGAATCTACAGCAGGAAGTCTACAAAAGAACACAACAGATCTACAATCACATAAAGACTGACCAAATAGAACACAGGCAGGAGGATCTCTAACAGCTTACTGATAAGGTAAACACCAACAAACAGGTACTACATAAACACAAGCTTAAGCACTTTTACACTTTGAAAATGCAAAGAACTTTGTCAGAAGTGATAATGAACTATACAAAATATACATAAAAGTATACTGTAAACAAATAGCTAGATGTGCTTTAGAGGAAACAAAAGGATAGTTGAAAAAAATGCAGAAGACTGTAAACTAGGAAATACCTCCCAGACAGAAATGTCATTTTGAAGTGCATTAGCGTTCATTTGTAGTAACCGCCAAAGCACAGATGAACTGTAAATGTCAAGACCATTTTAACTTTAAAACTGCTCAAAAAGTATTATCCATTGCTCACTAGCTCCTCTGTAAATGCAAAGGCAGTATGAATGTTCTAGTGCCACATGAAAAATCAGGAGGACTTGTTTGTGATATTACCTTTCCATGACAGGTTTGCTGTAATCCAACTCAACTAATCAGTATAATAAAGTTTTCACCAGAGGGAAATGAATTCTGCACACTGTCAGTTGTCACACAAACCTCCAAGTCAAGATCACACACACTGTGCTTTTACGAACAATTTTTTAGCTTTTGAGACAGAACGACAATCCATAAGCCCTGATGAAACAGGTAGGGGCCTAGCTCTACTGTGGGTACATGTAACAGAAATAAGCAAAACCACTACTCTATTGATCCCCATCATTGAAAAACACCCATCTGCATGGGTATTTTGTAGTGCTTCTGTACAAGTTTCAAATTTTACCTTTCATCCTTCAAAACAAACTAAATATCTCCACGCTAAAATGATCAAAGTCTACATGTTCCACAGCATACAAAATTTAAATAAGGCTTAGCAAAAGTAAAAAGACAGTCACATTCTAGCACCAAATAGCTCCAACAGGTTCCTTTGTTACAAAATGCTTCTTTTACAGTATTTATTTTTTTGCATACAAATAAAAAGACTATGTTATGAAATGTATGGAGCTACTCAATGCATTTAGAAATGAATGTGAAACCCAGCATTACTTGCTAAAAACAGCAAGTTAAGTCTACAACATAAGGCCCCAGCTATGTATTAAAACCTATCGGATGTCCTGAACTTTTGTGAAGATATGATACTGAAATTGCTTTTTTCCTTTTTACCTTACTTGTCGTAAAATAGAAAAAAGCTACAGCTGTATGAAGCTAATTATGCAGACCTATATGCTGTCTTAGTACATATTCTCTAAACGTATTAAAAACCAGGGACGAACATACTAGTACTGCAAGTCATGTGCTTATACTTGTGCCTCACACTGTAAGGGCCTGAATTTACAAAAGCCCAAGGAACTCCAGAGGATTGCAGCAAAAACTAAGCACATGGCATGTGCTTCAGAGTCTCAGACTTGTCTGAGGTGAAGGTCACAGAACACACCCCCAATAGACAAGTCGAGAACTACCATTCCATTCCACCAGAGAACAGGACTCTTGCTGGGATGTCCTGATATCCCAGTGGTCCTCCCATAGCTTTAACGACACTTACTCTGAGAGACAGGCTTTGTGCGGCAGGGAGTTGCAGTTAGGTCTTGTGTTAGATCTGGTGAAGCAGTCGGCCAGGTACAGTACTATCAAAATTGGATTATTAAAAATACATGTAAAAACTCACAATAAGTCACCATATTTATTCTGTACTAGTATTTTTTTAACCTCTAGCTAGGATTTTCAGTAAGTAAAAATGTGGCCTGTGTTTCTTTTCCAGTCAGACCGATGCTTGTGCATGTCCATGCCAGGTCTGAGTTTTAATAATTGTTTCATATTCGAGTATGGCAATTAAGTGGCAAAGCAACTATCTTAAAAAAAGGGAGAGTAAACAAAGCAGCAGCAAAGAATATATGCTACATTCAAACCCCAAACACATCGCTAGGTATTTACAGAGAAAATCTTTTCTTCAACAGCTCTCAGCTCTAAAGGTATTTTTGTACAAATACTATATGGTAACAGTTTTACCGGTTACAATTGGGAAGGCATTTTGAAAAAAAGTCCTCTCTTTACATATCCCCTGTTTTCTTTCGTCAGTGACACGAAAGGTTTGCTGCACAAAGACACAACACAGTGCTGGTTTAAAGGCAGTCCAATATATTGACATTGCTTCAGCTAGTCTTGAATTCACACCTGCCAGGACTTACACTTAACAGGATTTTTTGTGAGGACTGCTCCGCGAAGCTTCCTTTCCTCGCCGCTGCCGAGCTGAGTCTTTGTCGCTAGAAAGTGCGTTAGGGCGGTCAGGTGTGGTTGCTGACCTGGATAAATCTTTACCTACATTCTGTTTTCTTGAAGCAGACTGCTGAGCCTGAGCGGCATCTCTTCCCTTTACATCCACAGTGTTAACAGAAGACGACTTTTCTTGATTTCCAGGTTTGCCCCCGAGGTTAGAAGCAGGGTGGCGGGCTTCTACTGCAGCAGCAGCACTGTGCAAAGCTATCAGTGAAACACTTTTAGTCATTTCTGCCTTGCTGCTCCCCGTGGAAGAGGTACTTTTCTTATTTAGTTCCTTGCAAGTTGCAGGAAGCTCAGGTGAACCTGCTTTAGCCTTTGCTGAAGATGCATCACTCTTAGCTGAAGACAGAACAGATACTTCTTGTTTACATTCAGAGAAGTTGGCTGAACAAGTTAGGGGCTTTCCTGGTGCTGTTGCAGACACAAGACAAGAACTCTGCCCGCTGGCAGCCGACAAATGCTTTATTGCAATCTGCTTGTTTGCATCCTCTGGCTGTTTTTGAGTAACTTGTCCTTTCCCTTTTGAATCTTGAGGGCTTTTGCTACTTGCCGTCGCTTTTTCTATTCCTTTCCCTCTGCCATCACAGTCTGCAAGGCAAATAGGCTCTACTTTCGCACTGTCAAGCTGAACATAAAGTGCACCAGTGCATATTTTTCCTTCAGGTCTTTTGTCTGCAGAGATCATCTGGGTACTAGGGCTTCTGTCTGCCTGTTTGTTCAGCAAGGGACAGTCTTTCACAGTGGAAAGCTTTGGAGACACGGTTTGTTTTTCACTGAGCTGAAGTCGCTTTTGATCAGCGGACTCCCCTAAGCCTGCTGGTTCTTGCACCTGCGTCTGCTTAGAACTATCTGGACCTGCTGGTACCAGGCAGACAGCATGGGATTTGGGTTTGGTGTCAGGAGTGATGCTGCTCATTTGAAGGGTGGTTCCTGAGCCATGCTCCAAACTCATAGGTCTTTCGGCCTGAGCATGTTCATTGCTCATTTTTCTCACAGAGCCTGCAACAGAAGAAAGGGCTTCTGGCACATTTTTACTGGCATGTTTCCCTTCTTTCCGGGAGCTGACAGACACCTGAATAATAGTTTCTTTTTCTTTTACGGTTGGAGTGCATGGTTTTTGTGACAATGTCTGCTTATCCAAGTACTTGGACTTAGAGGAACTCGTATCAGAGACTGGCCTGTGTTTATTACTGCTACTTTCCACATATGTGGCAACAGGCTTCACATGTTCTTGAACACCTACATGAATATCTACAGCACTGTTTCTGCTTACGGTGTCTCTCACAGCAGGGGAGCCTGCAGCGTTCAGTTGCTGCCGAGGAACTTGGCTGGACTGCTCTCTCTCAGTAGTTTGAAGCCTTGTATCAGTGAGCTGTTTCTGCTCTTTCTTTCCTAAATCTTTGGCATTGTCTTTCTGCCCAGAGGAAACTGGTGCAGACTTCTCATTTTTAGGATCACAATCTGTTGAGGGTTGCATGGGCCGTTTGAATGGAAAAGCTTCACTCTTTGCCTCTGTAGTAGCCTTCTTAGACTCACTGAGAACTTTCTGCTTGGTTATGTCCCTTTCCACAAAACTACTAGCAACACTGCTGTCATCTTTGCCTAGCTGTTTCAGTGATTCTCTGCCATCCTTAGGCTGTGCCTTGGGGCCAGCAGCCTGCGTTTTTCCTTGCATCTGAGGTGGAATGGCAAAATCAGCACAATTTTTTTCATTGCTTTTGGAGTAGCTTGTTATCAGGACATCTGAGACAGATACCTTCAGACACGACTCCCTGATCACCTCCACCTTTGCAGGGATAGGTTCACAACTTCTCTGGGCTACTGGCTGCTTGGCAGGCAATTCCTTTTGCATTTGCTTCTCTTTTCCTGCAGCTTTTTCAGGAGTGCTTTGGACAGCAGAAAGTTTGGAGTACGTTTGAGTAGTTTTAACACTCTGAATAACACAAGACTTCACCTCCATTGAATTATCCTTCTGTTTTGAAGGGGAAGTGTCTTTCTTTTGAACAGCTTCGGTAACGGAAGTATTGCCTTTAGTAGCTGGACTAGAAACCTTTTTCTCTGTCACTACTTCTGCAGCCACAGGGATGACTGGTGGATTTGGAGAACTCTTGCTTGTTTGCAGAATCTGAGGCTCTGATACTTTGACTTTGCCAGATTTAGAATAGCTCAACAACTGCTCTTTCTGACAGGCCAGTTCTGCCTTCCCACCACTCCCTTGTGGTGCTGGAGGTTTAGGAGATCCCCCATCAGTGCTGGTGCTCTGTCCTTCCGGCAGCACACACAAAGGCAGTTCAGTCTTGGAAGACTGTGGCCCAGAAAGTAAGGCAATGTCTAGTGTGCCTTCTATTGGCTTCAAACAAGAAACTGACCTCCCATCAAGTTTATATTCTGATGGACTTTTCCTGACAGGAGCCTCAGTGGAAATAAGGGCTGATTTTTCCACATTCATGTCCGCTCGGCCATTCAAGGTCTTGAGAGGAACAAAAGAAACCGAGTTAATCTGAGCAGCATGTGCACTGCCGATAAATGCTCTACCATCAGCAGCTGCAGCAGAGTCCTGCTGTATGTTTATGGGTCTGCCTGTATTAAGTTGAAGGCATTCATGAACATTTGACGTCAATTTGGGTTTTAGCACTGGACAGACACTGTCATCTTTTTCTTCAATGGACATCTTCTTTCTAAGATAATCAATATTTGCAAGTTTACCATCTAATCTTTCAAATTTGACAAATTCTTTTGCTGGTACATTTTTATCTGTGTTTTCTCCCTTTCCGTTTAACATCCTGTCAGAAGACTGAGGTAGTACATCTTGTAGTGTACATGGAGGGGAAATTCTTTTGAAGTCATAAGAAATATGGCTGAGTTCATTAGGCGGAGGCCCATGACACAACATCTGTGCATCTAAAACACCACCATCATTTGATCTCAAGTTTGCATTCTTTTGAAGGGTGTCTTTGAGTATGCCACCAGCTGACTGGGTCTCCAAAGCAACAATTTTTGTTTCAAACTGATTTGATCTTTCTAATACCTTCTGGAATGCTTTTTTGTCTCTTTCTTCCAGTCTTAGGGTATTGGGATTATCTGGTTCACTGCTAGGCTCGTGTATAGCAGCATTTGCTTTTTCAGCAAAATCTTGCTTTTTCATAACTATCTTGACCTTCAGCTTCTCTCTGTCTAGCTCATCAATGGATTCTTGCCTACCTAATTTTCGGGAGATGGGTCGCTTCAAGCAGCCCTGCTCTGCAGGCCTGACTCGTGTGAGTGATGGCACGTCACACACATTCTCCTCCAAGCTCTGAAGAGTTACTTCCCTTTGGGACAATTCTCTATTCACTTCTTCCTGTGTCACTTCCAGACTGTGTTTTCGTGAACATAAGTGTTTCTTATCACTGCCATAAGAGGGTGCAAGCTTCTCTTCAGACTGGACTCTCTTTAACAGTGGAGATCTTGGTGGCTCCGCACTCTTTGGCCTAACAATATGCCTCACAATAGTTGGAGGGGAATGCATTTTGCTAGGAAAAGATTGAGCTATTTTTGTATTTCCAATTGAATGTCCTAGCAATGGTGATGGAGATCGCTGAGGGGATGTCGGCTGGGGTGTTGGAGAAGGTGTCCGTGCAAGAGGAGAGAGAGGAATGCTGCCAGCTGATTTGCGTCTTCCTGATCTGTATCTTTGCCCACCAAGCTTTGGACCCAAGCCATGAAGAGTGCTGGGTCTTATGTGTCCTGAACCAGCTGGAGAATTGGGAGCACTTGAACTAGGGGAACTACTCTGGGAAGAGTTAGTACCTAGAAAAAAACACAAACAACCAAAACAAACATAAGATTAGCAAGATTTTTTGAATCTTGTCTAAATGCTCCGTTAGACACAGAACATCGACTGGTCCAAAAGGCCTACATGCCATCTGCTGCCACAGTGTTCCAAAATTTGGAAGGTTTTGAGTGACTGGGCTGTAAAACCCTCATCATTCCAATTACACTGCTGGTTCTCCCTTTCCCGGCTCTGTTTTTTCAACCCCTTTAAGTTACTGCTTCCTTCTATTTAAATAGGATAGTTAATGCTTTCTGCCACTTCAAAGCAATGATCAATGCCTTCCCAATAATTTACCTTTGCTGAGGGATTGTACAACAGCACTTTTAATACACACTAAAATAATGACAGAAGTAAAACATGAAAAAAGAGGCTGGCTTTTAGGAGCCAGAAAGATGCGTATTTCAGCACCCAGACAATTTTTTCAGCAATAAATCTGCGTTTATTAGTGCTCATGGTAGTTCCATGCAGCAACTTTTTCCTCAGTTTCATTCTTTTATCAATCAGCCTCTCCTAGGCAGGATTCACATCTTACACCAACTTTGGATGTTTTATTACTCAACTTATAGCCATTGGACTTGGATTTAAACTCTGGGACAAACACAGCAGAGAGTTTCTTTTTAGGTACTTCTGAATCATGAAAACGCCCTTGATTTTGCTTCAGGAATCTTTTTCCCTTCTCCAGACAGAAACCAGCTGTTCAATGATTATGCTTGTCAGAGCTGACTACTCTTAGCAGAATATAACAGATCTGTGGGGCTCACAAGAAGTAGAATATACTCCAAGCCCTTTTCCTCTGCCCTCCGCTCCCTCACACTCACCAGAAGGAAAATCAGGAGTAGAGCGGTAGCTTGGGGTAGGTGATCTAGGAGATAAGCTGTGGGTTGGAGACCCAGGCAAGCTCTCCCCTGATGAAAGTGATCGGTTCAAGCAGGAGAAACTTCTGCTGGTGTGAAGAAGAGGAGAGGGTTGCTTGGCCAGCTTTTTAAAGAGAGATCTTCTCCTAGTGAGAGAAGAGCACAATATTAATCAGAAGTTAAGATACATGGAAGATATTATCACCACAGGCAAAACTCTTGCATGTTGACATTGCTTCCCTCTCCCATCAGAAAAGCAAATATTAAATATATGTTTACATGAAAGCAAACCACACTGCAGAATATGAACTTCAGAAAATATCCTGATTTGCTAATAGGTGGGATAGACATTGTAAATATATCTATTTGTACTAAAATTTACTTGCTCTATTTTCAGAAGAATCGTTGGCTCCTTACAAGGATACATCTTCATTTTGTTAATTTAAAAGCCCACCAAAACTGAAGAAATATCTATAAAGTACTAGCGATGTATTGCAAAATACACATACCCTTATCATCAAACTAAAAATGCCCATAAACTTAGCACTAGAAAGTTTAGTTAAATAAGTACAAAAATATATACTTAAACCAAATTAAGATGCAACCTCAGTTATTTACTTTCTTCCCCATATCTATGTATGCAAAACTTTTAGGGGTTATTTTAACAGATCTAGTTTAGGCAAAACAGAACTGAAAGGATGTGTTAAAACCACAGGATCTCACAGAAGAAGGTAAAAAGATGTAGAAGACGAGAGAACTGTATTAACTTTGTATTTTAAATTGTTATGTATACACACATATAAGGAAACATATTCACTGTGAAACAAAAAGATTACTCACCTCTCTAAACTCTCTTTCTTCTTGGTTTTCTTACTGCGCCTGACCATTCGGCTCCTGTAGCTGTTTCGCCTGGCAGGTCCAGTCTTGATGGAAGTGTTTTCAAAAGGGGTTGTCGTTACTGAGACTTTGTTACCACTCTGCCAAAATGGAGGAGGAGCCTTTAGTCATGAGTAATACAAGACAACTTTGCCTTAAATTGAAGCTACACCCCAAATGCGAATGCAACGAGACAGAACCCAGCATCAGAGTAAGAGCTGGCGCTACAGGGAGCCCTGTGCAGACACTGCCAGGCTAATTTATGTAGGATAAACAATGATGCTAAAATTCTCAAAGAATTCTCTAATTCTGCCAAATTTCCTAAGCCATGGAATTTCCATTCTATCTCTGGGACAAGGAGAAATTCCAGTAATTGTAGCTAGACAGGAGAAGACCACGAATTGATCAAGACGGCAATTTTCAAGATTAAAGCTGCTACAGAAACATCCTATTTTCCCACAAAGCACAGCCGTCATTGCACAGTGGTCCATTCTCTGGCTATTCACATCTCAAGATACCAACTGTTACAATGATGAAACAGAGGAGAAAATTTAATCATCATTATCAATCCCAAACAATTGTTTTATCTTGGTCAAAAGAGATAACTAATATAATTAAGCTATGCAGTTTAGGAGTGTTTGCATGAACAGATGACTGAACAAATAAAACCACTTGGAAATATCTAAATTGTGTTTTAAACATCCATACCTCCTGCCCAGCACTGTATACCACTACAGTGTACTACTTTTCAAAGGAATTCCAACAGCCCAAATTAATGTATGGTACAGCACATTTGGATAAACAACAATCCCTTGTCTTGAGTTTACTCTAGTAAGAAGTGTGCGTGGCTTGTCTTATTTCTCTTTTTCTGTATCTGACACAGAAAACCACTGCACACCCAACTGCCTAAAATTACAGAATTTCCCCTTATACATTTCTTGTAAAACTGGAAAATTTGAAAGTTCCTCCTGGTTTCAGAGAAGAAAAATAAAGACTTAAGGAAAGTGTATTTTTGCATGTTTCCTCAGCTCTTTCTATTTCTCCGTTACTTTATTGCTTTCCAATCTTCTTTTATAACCAACTACTCTCTTTGACAGGCAAAGCTCTCCATGCAAGATCATAAATTGTCAATATTACAGGAAATAAATACACAGCAGTAAAATAATTCTGACCTACATTAGTCTGTGCCGAAAAGATTACATAAAAACTGCAATATGAAAAGATAAGACACTACAGTTCATTAAAAAAAGTTGCATCTTTTGTTCGTTTGTTTCTAAGGAAAAACTGTTAATTTTCTAGTAGAACAGACCTCAGAAATCTCCACATGAGAAAAATGTGACAGATTATTCATACAAGTCCAACTGCAGGATCAGAACTTCATTAAGCAAAGAAGCTCTGTGGGACATGCCTGGCTATGAGACAAAAATCTTTTGGGCCTTAAGATTATGAAACACAAGTTCCTCTACTGTAGGCAAGAATGTATTTCATGTTCTTTGTTTCCATGTTTCCTCATTGATTTCACTTCAAAAGGAGAAAACGAGAAGTAGCATCAGCAAAAGTCTGAATTACCTGATGCAGATGAGGGAATTCAAGAAAGCGTTTTAAAATGTCAAATTTTTTTGAGAGACAGAGACATCTCTTTGTGTCAGTGCCTCAAATGTACTTCAGCTCTCTCAGCTGCAGCGCCAGTTCATTGCAGAGAAACTAAAACCATAGTAGAATATGTAGTCATTGGCCTTTCTCCAGATGTGTGCAATTATACCTTATAGTTTGTACTCAAACCACCGCAAAATGTGATAACCCATCTCTGAAGGAAAACATAAACCCTCAGTCCTTGCTGAAAACAGTGAACACTCTTGTATCCCAGTTGTCCAAGAGTTACCTTTAACAACAACTCAATGACTTCTGTATGAACAAGACCATGCACTGGCTCTCCGTTGATATGTGTAATCAGGTCTCCGGCTTTTAGACCCGCTTGGTAAGCTGCGCCTCCTTCTTCCACATTCTGAAATCAGAGACAAAGAGAACGTACACAAAATGGATTAATTTTTAAACTTCATACTTTCAAGAGCAGGCTTTGTTTAATGAAGTCTTTCTATAAAACCAGTTGACAATGAAGAAAACTCACAGATCATGGAATGGTTTGGTTTGGAACGGACCTTAAAGATCATTGAGTTCCATCCCCCCCTGCCATGGGCAGGGACACCTCCCACTAGACCAGATTGCTCAAAGCCCCATCCAACCTGGCCTTGAACACTTCCAGGGAAGGGGGATCCAGATATTGTTACATAAAGGAAGAAAAGAATTAAAATCAGATCAGCCATTTCACCTTCAACTACTTACTCAAACTTTAAACTCACAGGGGACCTGGAACGGTTTCAAAGCTCACTGAAACATTGCTGTGGCCACTGGTATTAACTAAACTCTGTACAGCAGGGCAGTTTTCATGCATAATAAAGATGGGGTAATTCACCCCCCATGGCAAAATTTCAGAATTGAATGAAGATTTTTAGCATCCAACACTGAGAAATACTGATGTATTAATTAAGGCAGTGGTCATGTGCAGCACCCTAATAACGATAAAAATTAACTGCACCATATAGTTAAGGATTATTTTCATTTAGTTCAAATTCACCAGGTTGCCCATTAGAGGGAAAAGTGCAGCACAAAGGTGATGAAGAACCAAAACAAACTAAATTGCAAATTATTTTGAAGGTGGGTTAAATAAATTATTGTATTTTAAAATGAGCTTTTAAGTAATTTTAAGTCATGCAGCTGCTATCGAAGCCTATAGTGCTTACAGAGCTAAAAAACCTCAAACCTATAGTATTTTGAAAAAAGCCAATATACCACTTTTCCATTTTTTTTAGCAATATACCATTTTTCCTCCTTACTTTCACTGATATGATGCTACAACAGTGGCAAGAAATGTTTTACTTTTTACTGCAATATACCGTTTTTTCCTTCTTTCTTTCACTGATGTGATGCTACAACAGTGGCAAGAAATGTTTTACTTTTTACTGCAATATACCGTTTTTTCCTTCTTTCTTTCACTGATGTGATGCTACAACAGTGGCAAGAAATGTTTTACTTTTTACTGCAATATACCGTTTTTTCCTTCTTTCTTTCACTGATGTGATGCTACAACAGTGGCAAGAAATCAATTTTTTTTTATTTATTCCATTATCAATCAAATGTACCCCATTCTCCAGATCCAATGTTCTTGATGGATTAATAGGCCCAAGAGGTAAACAACATGAATGAAGAATGAGTAACACACTACCGTATCAGTAGCACTGCTACTTTAAAACCTACAATACATATTTAGAACAAAGCACTATACAAAACTTCAAGGCTTTTAATATAATTTGTAATCATTTTTTCAAAATTATTTTAAGGTAGTTGAAATATTTCAGATAATACACACACACAATATATATGTATAATTAATATAAAAATGATATAAAATGTATAATTTGTTATCAACCTCAATTATAAAATAAATACATATAAATTTACACAGAAGTATATATTTATTTTACAAATAATTAAGTAGGTTGATAATCAATGAAATGCAAGAACTGCTATCTTTTCCTTTAGCCTGTCTCCCACTTAGTTCAAATCAGTAGTGAAGAGAGGATGAAACATAAATTATTTATTCAAGACAGTCAGTCTTTTTCCTGTGCCACAGAATCCTCAAAGGTATTCACAATTCCAAATGATTTGCACATTTCTACACAAAAGAAAGTCAGTGCTTGAAATCAGCCTATTTCTGTCTAGTGAAATACTGTTGACTTTCATGAATCCCTTAATTGACGCAGTTTAATAAACTCCATGTATATTTCAACAATTTCTGTTTACAGTCTCCTAGTTTTGCAGATCTTGTCCTCAATCAAAGTAGGGCTGCACCAGCCCCTTGGTTTTCTAAGCCACAGTACTCCTAACTTAAGACATGGCTGTTCACAATTGCCTAACTTGCCAAATGTGAAAGTGACCCATGCAGAGGGTCAACATCCTATGTAGGTACTGCTTCTCCCAAAGGTGGCTTGCGTTGTTCCTACAGCCAACACTGGTCTTGTGTACGGGCATGAATTCCGTTCTAAGAAAACTGTTTGGCACAACAACATGATTTGCACAGTCACTATCAACAAACAGATACCATAAATACAAAAATCAAAAGCAATTACATCATTACAAATACATCAAATACATCATTGGAACAGGTTGCCCAGGGAAGCTGTGGATGCCCCATCCCTGGAAGTGTTTAAGGCCAGGTTGGATGGGGCTTTGAGCAACCTGGTCTAGTGGGAGGTGTCCCTGCCCATGGCAGGGGGGTTGGAACTTGATGATCTCTAAGGTCCCTTCCAACTCTAACCATTCTATGATTACAGTTTTCTGTGACGGTATATAAGCAAAAAACTATGTTATCTTACCCAAACAATATGGTGCACAGTGTAGATATCACTGTCACCCACATAAACCCTGATTGCTCGGATGGTGAAGCCATACTTCTTTCCTGAACTGTGAATGACTATCGGTTGATGAGGACTCGCAGCAGCAATCGATGAATCACGGCTGGGAGAAGAATCTCGGGAGGATGAAGGATCAGATGATAAGGAATGAGGAGACATAGGACTTCCCAAAGGAGAAACACCAAACACATCTGGAAGAAAAAAATCTGCCTCAGAGTACATTCCAAGCATACAAAAATACAGACACGGAACAGAGAATCTGCTTAATGACACTTTTGTGTCAAAATACATCATAGTCTTTGCATAAACACTCTACTCTCAATTGGTGTGCATCTTAGTGAATGTGAAGTTTAACTAACAACCAGATCTTAGAACTAAATTTCTTTCCCTGTAGCATAAACTGTATTTTTTAATGCAAGGGTTAATTTGTTAGATGTAGACTTCTTTTTCCTTTTAGATAGGAAACACCCTCATTGTCAGCTTTGAAAGAACAATTCTCAGCCTCTTCCTAACAAACACTCATAAAAATAAAATCAGAGTTTGGTGGCAGATGTTATTGTGAGTACAACCAAAACCACCCCCCAAATCACCAAGCAGTGCTAAACAAAGCGCTAGTTGTTTTTTTTGCTTTCAGTTATGTATAGACACACATAAAGACTACTGTAATTAAACCACAGTATCTGGTTGGTACATAGGATGGTAACTCGAAGTTTGTACCAAGCTTCCATTTCTACATTCTGCTACATCAGGTAAGACCACAAGAATTTCTTGCTTCGTTTTATTTCATTGCTTTGGAAGCACTATGTGCACAAGCTTCTGCAAATGTAAACACAATTGTAGCAGCATAAAACACACTTTGGTGACTGTAACGGGGTGACAGCTCTGTAAAGGAAGTGAAGCCCAGAAAGACTGCAGGTTTGTTGCCCATGCCGAGCCACATCATGAGAGGGAAGATACACTATGACAGCAGTGGCATTGCTCCCTGGACACGAGTCACCAGAGGTTCCCAGAGATCAGTATCACTGGGTTAATGCTGAAATCTCACAGAACAGCCAAGCCCCAAGGGGGCTGTCACTGTCAACCTCTGGCTCTGAAACATTCCCAGATCCTGACCTCTGCCTTCTGCTGCATGGGAGACACATCCTGTGACTCTCGGCTACATGACTCAGGTCAGGAACACTGGCCATCTGTTGCTGTCATTTATTTTATGGATAAAAATGAGTAAGTTTGATTTTTTGGACAGTGTAAGATTTTCGTTGATACAGATATAATGACATTTTTAGGTGTAGGTAAAGATAAGCTTGGATTTTATAGAACAATGCTGAGATCAAACTAAAAGAAAACCATCGTTTAATGAGCACAGTAACTCAGTCTGTCATCTCTGAACTTAGTGATTCTTACTTGACAGCTGTGAAAAGAACTACTGGAATACAAACTGATGAATAACTCCCAAGCATTACTTGGCTGTGTGTATATCACGCTCCTGTGATAGCTCATCTGAATAACTACCATGCACTACAGGCCCTCTACAAGCAGAAAAAATAACCATGATGCTAACTGTTACAGAGGTATACCAAAAACCCACAACATTTGGGAGAGAAGCATTATTTGGAAGAAATAGCCTACACAAGGAACAAGCTCAGAGGGTTTGCAAGCCACTTGCAGTTTTCAGTGTGAATGCTGCCCTGAACAGGCCGAGTACACAGGCACTGCCTTTCTCGTAAATATTATCTTCATCTCTCCCATGCATTTTGTAACAACTATCATTCATATTTGGACAGCATCACAGAAAGGCTAAGCATTCTTTTCTTTGTCACCAAGTTGTCCTCATTCTCCTCTTTAACTGAGACTCAACATTTTCCTGTTTACTTTTCTCATTAAAAAAATCTTCATGGTTAGCTGCTGGAATTACAGGTACTGCATAGGAAACCTATGCTGTTCTTTAAACTGTATGGTGGAGAAGGGTATAAACATGAGGTGAATGAGAAATTCCCACAGTGATAGGGATCAGATGGACCTTCCACCTCTTTAAGGTCTCCAAAACACATGCACAACAGCACAGTGTTTGCTTACCAAGGTATTAAGGAGCACATAAGGCACGCTTGCTTTACAACCTGAAGGTGGGTGAAGCCTGAGACAAGAGCCAGAACCAACTCTTCAACACTGCACCATTCTACCCATGCCTGAGGACCCAAAGCAACCTGCTGAAGTTACTGTCAAAGCCATCTTTGAACATTCTGAACAAGTGCAGGGTTACGTTATCAGACGAGCAGATACTTAAATATTACACCTAAGATCTAAAAGCAGCATATGGCCAGTGTGCAAAACTGAGAGGTAATCCCACTTGGATTTTTCCACATGGAAAAAATGCCTTACAAGTTTGGGAAATTTGGACTTTGATTCTGAACCATTAAAAAACAAAGCACCAATGGTTCATCTGGAAACACGTAATACTACTGTTATACCTCCACTCACTTACAGCAATATTTCTGGCTTCAAATTTTGAGCACTCGATGTAAGCCAACGTAGTACAAACAAGAGCCTACATGCGATATCTACTTTGTGACGCTTCGCCCTGGTTTATCACCGTTCCTTATGGGAGATGGGAGAAAACCAGTCAGGCTGTTCACAGTGAGATACACCCCTACTGTAGGATGAGCCAAGGACCGAAGCCTGCCTCCTGCTGTTGGTCAAACACCAAGAAGTCACATCTAGGGTACATTTTTGCCTGTCAGAGAACGTCCCTCAGCTGTAACGTGACCACTGTAACTCGCTAATGAGATTGCACCATCTAATAACACATGTAACAAGAAAAGAAACAAAAAAGTGTGACAGAGACTCTCCAAAATTTTGCATCTATGTCATAAACCATTAAGTATGCATAAATCATAACATTTCAAACAAAAACATTTATCTGTACCTCCTGGGATCATGAGGGACAAAGCACTTGCAGAAAGGGACTTTGTGACTTTTCCAGAAATGATCTTTATCTCTGTGCTTTCTGATCGCTGACGAACCACGTGAGATGCAACTTCACTGGGTTATTCTGAGGAGTTAGCTGTACTGTTCACACTCTCACTTCTTCCATTCACCTGATCTAAGTGCTCTGAAAAACTGCCAACTGTACAAAGAAGGGATAAAAACATTCAGGGAAAACTGTAGGTCAGGGAGGGGAAACGGTACAATTGTGAGATAGGAATTTTTCTTTCTGTCCACAGGTTCATAAAACAACATTATAGAAATCTGAGTAATTCTTCCAGACTTACAGAATGCATTAAGGTTAATAAAATTAATTGAAGCAACAGTTTATGTAGTCACTAAAAAGTAGACAAAAGCTAAAGCAAGTTTGGTATCTCAACATGCAGCACTCACCTTAGAGAACTTAATCATACATTTACTTTTCATGTGAACTCTTCCTAAAGTAAATGAGAGGCTCCAATCCTACATAAGTTGCTATCAGCTTAAAAACTTTTCCAAAATCATTAAAACACTAAAATTTTTAAATGTTATCTTTTGCTTTTATTCTTTGGGTGGTTTTCTACAACACCCATAAGGGGAAAGATACCTGGTACCACAAGAATCAAAATTACAATCAATCACATTAATATTAGTCTGTCATATGTAGTGAACTTCCAAAATACTGAATGGAAGGAAGGACAACAGCATTTCAAACAATGAAAAAAACCCATAAAGGCTTCATGTCATGTGAACAATCTGCAAATTATTTCTCCAAAGATGTCACAGGAAAGTTGTATGACCTTATGAAAAAAGCACCAAGTATAGGTGGCCTGTTTAAAGACACAGCAGTAATTCCTAGTATTCTTTTAAGGTCACAGAATATCCTGTTGCTAATGGACCACAGAAAAATGAAATTACTCTTAAGTGTGATTGATAAGTGACAGAAGACGACTGGATGCTTTGAGTTACCACTGTGACTGCTGTGCTAATGCCAACACTGTAACATGGGGCTGGGGGAGTGAGCAAGACTTGGGACACACCACAGTCATGGTTTTAGACAAGGGAAGGAGATGTAAATGATTGTACAGTTGAATGAGGCTGAGGAAATTTATTTTCGCAGAAACAAAGAGAAGGACGAAAACGTGGACTACAAGGGAAAATAGGGGTATCTTGAGAAACCTCAGCGAGGTACAGAAAAAAAATAAGATGAAGACAGGTAATTGTGTAGAGAAGATAACTGGAACCTACAGGCCTAGACCTGTGTTAAGTATCAGCTCTTCCAACAGTTATACAAAACTCTCCTCTGAAAGTACAAAACCAGCAAGATACCAGGGCCCTGAATCCTACTGAAATGCACACAAATACTTAAGCTGGGAGAGGGATGCATAACGGAAATAAATTATTTAAGTAGGGAATGGTTTACAACACTCTCTCCTACATTCCTAATGACAAAAGTGACTTCCACAAGTCAAATACAACCCTGACAATTCTGAAAGGTGAACATCACTGAGATGTCTTAATTAAAAACACGCAATGGTGTAGCACAGAGTGTCAGAAAAGGGCAATACAGATCAGTTGGTATGACTCCAGAACGATCAATCAAAAGATCATCAACTTTAGTGAGGGAAGATATAAAAATGGTGATTCAAATGCTCAAGATGTCTAAGGCTCCTTTTCTCCACAGAAGGATCCTGCAATGACTCTACTGGTCAAGTAATCATTTTATTCACTTGCCTAGCAGCCCTCCAGAGTCAGTGGGGTGACATCAAATGTTAGCATTTCCAAAAATGTCGAAACTTTCCCATACATATTTTCAGGAGATTTTATTAGCTTGAGCCTGAGCCCAAACCAGACCCCTCTTGGGATGGCTTTTTTAAAATGAAGTTCTAAAATACAGAACTTCTAAATCCATGAATGTTACTGCTGAACAAAGAAGGTTCACAACTGTTTCTAATGTAATCAGCCTAATGTAATCACTGTGAATTACCTGATAGCGTGGAGCTGCTGATCGTACTTGCTGGAGTGGTTACTTCAGGTTCATCCTGCACTATTTCCTCACTCACAAAGGTAGGCTTTTCCTGTTCCTCCCGGAGTCCCGCTAAGCCAGTGGAATCATCCTGTTCTCCTTCGGCTGATACGGCCAACTTTGGAAGCAAACCAGAACTGTGTCGCTGCCTGCTACTCTCAGTGTCAGAGGAGATTGATGTAGATATTTGTTGTCTGCATAAAAAATAAGCAAACTCTCATGCAGTTACTGAGATGAGGAGGCCTGCTACCTGACAAGCAGGTCATGTACCACTTCTAGTACCACCTCCTACTTACATTTCAGAATATTCAGAACTCCAGCTTAGAGATTCCACAGAAGGCAATGTTACACTTTTTGTTTTGTCTCCTGCATCTTCCTTTTCTTCACCTTGTGTTTGAGAGACTCGATCTATGCTACTAAAAACCTATTATAGACAAAAAAAAACACCAAAAAACCAATTCATCACTGATATATTTGATATAAAAAGATATGCAGGAAACCACATTTTGGATTGTACTCTGCATGCTCAAAATGCTTATACAGTATTTCAGAGTGCAAACTTGAAACTTTCTGAGGTTTTTTAAATTTCCAAAAGTTTATAATCTTAAAATGCTTTCCTAGTGTGCTTTCTTGGCTCCTCACGTACAAGGTCACAAATAACATCTTTTCTCATAACAAATTCATCAGCTCTCTCCCCATTTCATTGTGTTAACCAAAAGAGTAGAAACAAAATCCACAGCCTTGTGGTCTCTAGGTCCCAGAATTAATGCGTATCTTGAATTAATTCACAACCAAAAAGCCAATCAAGGTAAAAACACCCTAACTCTATGATATTGACTTGGTATCTACTAGTCATGTGTGGAAAGCAGAAAAATTAATCTGAACTGACTTTCAAGTTAAGAACAAATTACTTGGCTAAAAGATTTAGAAAAAATCTTTTTCTGATCACTGGAAGCCTGTTGTTTGCTTAGCTGATAAACAGCGCACAGAAATTGTCAACTGTATATTCTACAGCCTGAGAGGCACAGCTAGAGATGCAATGACATAACGACATTAACAAACCAGACTATTACTGTGGTAAAGGGCTTTCAAAAGCACAGGAGTTCACAGAATCACAGAATGAGGTTGGAAGAGACCTCTGGCAGGCCATGTTGTCCAGCCCCTCTGCACAAGCAGAGTCACCTAGAGGTGGCTGCTCAGGACCCTGTTCAGGTGGCTTTTGAAGACCTCCAAGGATGGAGGCTCCACAACCTCTCTGGACAACCTGTGCCAGTGCTTGATCACTCTCATAGTAAGAAAGCGTTTCATTGCCTTCAGACAGAACTTCCTGCATTTCAGTTTGTGCCTGTTGCCTCTCTTCCAAGTTATCCCCAAAGAGACTGAGTCATTTACTAGTATCTGAATCTCAAACGCACCACCAAGTCAAAATAAGGAGTTTACACAGAATTACTACATCCACTATTCCTGTCTCTCCTCTTCTAAGCTATCACAGATAAAATACATATGTGGTACTGCAGAGCTACCATAAAATCCACCAATTCCTTGAAGCATAGCCCAGGACAAACAAGATGTAAACACAGACTTTCCAAATAGCTTTAAACAGTTCCTAAAGTAGGTTAAAGAAATTTCTTAAATAGAAAGCTCTTGAAAATCACTGCTGGATGACTAGTTAAGACTAAAAGCACACTCATTAGGCATTCTGCTTCCATTATTTCCTGCCAATTTACCCTCCACAGTATTTCCTGAACACGTCCACTGTGCTCCTACCAGCGTCCCTTGTCCAGCAATAATTAGGTCTCATCTCAACCATTAAAGTATACTATCCTTTGGACAATCAGCTTTACCCTTCAATTCACAGCATTCAAATCAATCCCTCAAATCCACATTCTTCCTTGACCAAATCACATGCTAACCACTACTTTGCTTTTTGCCTTTGGTCTAATGTCATTCAATTAATAGTTACTGTAGGCTAGTACTGAGATCTTTGTTATGCCATCACCTGCAAGACACCCAGGACACAACTGAAGCAACATGTGAACTATGTATAAGGAAAGCAATGTAAGGAACATGCATTTGGTTTCCCTGAACTTTTTCTTATGCTATCATGTATTTACTACAGAAATACCCATCTATTTATATAATTTTCTGTTACCTCAAGGATTCAAGAAATAATGGTAGTTTCATTCTTGCTCAATTTCAGGTAACATTTCTTGAAGAAACAATGCCCTACACATCTCTTCTAACATTTCCAAACTCTATAAAAGTAGCAAAATGATTATGTACACAATACGCACTAACATTACAGAAATTTTTACTTACTTTTGAAAATCTGTGTGAACATGAGGAAAACTGTCTTATCTCCAAATTAAAATCTTCATCATTGGTATCATCTTCTTCCTCAGTTTCCATATGGTGGTATTTCTCAGAACGAGCTACAAACAAGGGAAATAAAGTTTTTGAATTTATCAGGAAGAATGGGTAACAAGCTTTAATATTAACTAAAAGCTTAATTTTTTTCTTGAGATTATTTCTGCTGAAATATCAAACCACCAGTGAAATTGCAAGCTGACAGTGGCTCTGATAAAGGAGATTTTCAAAGCAATAAGCAAAATTCAAATGCAGTGATTATTTAAACAAGGTGTTCGTTGCATTTTTTTAAAATCATCAAATACGTACTGTCAAAATAACTTGTGTCATCTTCAGACTCCAATTGTGGAATAAATTCTGCTTTCTGCCTCAGCAGACTATTCCAGTCAAGGCTCCTGAAGAACTGATGCTGCTTTACCTCATATGCACCACCTGGGGGAGCCAGAGAAAAACACTGAGCTAACTATACCAAATCCTCTAACATTACTTCAACCAACAAATGCAAATTTTCATGGAAAAGCACGGTCAATGTAAGCAGGAACATTTACTACCCATTTCCACTAGAATCTCCTAAACCTGTCAGAAGAACTCCCTGCCCCTGTTTTGTTGTTGCCATTTCTATTAACAGTGGTGGCATTGCTTTATCATCTTCTCCTTTTTAACATTTCTATTTTTCTGGGTATATGAATTACTATCTGTCTGGTACACATTAGTCAGAAGCATCAGATGTAGTAGAAGTAGTCATGAAAACATAAATAAGGGCACTAGATGAGTAAGTACAAGTCAGAAAGAAATGAAGAATGATTCTTACTAGTTGCTCAGTGAAAATACCAGCGCTAAGAAGGAGCTCCTTTTGGTGTTTTATGGCAGCAATAGACAATTCTATAGGAAATATCATTTATCTTCTTCATGATTACTGCCTACTTGTTATAATGTATGTGATGAACTGACTGCAACCCCCATTCCTTGTCCTCAGGCACCACTCAGGGGGTGGAGGTAAAGAAACTGGGAGTGAAGCTGAATTGGAGAAAAAGGGAGGGGTGGGGGAAAGGTGTTTTGTTCTTATTTCTCATTATCCTACTCCATTATTAATTGGCAATAAATTAAATTAATTTTTTTGACTTGAGTCTGTTTTGCCCACAACGGTAACTGCTGACTGATTTCCTGTCCTTATAGTGACCCATGAGCCTTTTGTCATATTTTCTTCCCCTGTCCAGTTGAGGAGGAGTGACAGAGCAGCTTGGTGGGCACCTGGTGGCCAGCCAAGGTCAACCCGCCACATTGATACAACATGTAAGCTTCCCTGTGTCAAGGATAAGTCAGGAGAGAGTAATAGCAAAGGTGTCAAGTCTCCAGGATTGGTCTCCAAGTCAGAGTGGCAAGATTTTTAGGTTGGGTTCTTTGCTTTTCTGACTGCACCAGGGAAAAATTCATAAAAGCCAAATCTTCCCACAGGAAACCAAAATCACATCTCATTGTCAGTCATTAGCCAAGAAACAAACAATTATTTGAACACAACAATGGGATAGTATGTCAGGATTGTATAATTCTTGATTGGTATCAGACACTTCAAACCTAAAGAGGTCTTTTTTCTGTCATTGTCCTTCTTCAAAACAAGTGCAGTATCTATCTCTCTTCTTTCAACTTGACTATGCCACTCAGGTCTCCTGAGCAAATACACAATTACAATTTTCACGGAGTGTTATGCAGCTAGCTAATACGTATTAAATAGACAGGGCTGTCATTTGAAATGCATGGTGGAGCCTGGGATAAACTGTGCAATTTTCCAGTGCCCCCACGGGGCGGGGGGCAGCCTCCATTTCTGAGTTGCTTCTGACCCTTAAAAAACTTTGCAGCACTTTCTAAACACCCCTCTGTGCTTCAGAGAAACAGCTGCCCGATCTCCTTTTTCAGACTGCCAGCTCTTGAGAAACCATGAAGAGTGGAAAGAAACCAGCCCGTGAATGAGCTGCGCGGGTGCTCCGTGCAGTGGCACTGACCATCATAGTGGTTAAGCCAGCCTCATTTTAGCAAATTCACCTTCTCAACCAGCTGTAGCAAAAGAGACAGAATTTGTAATCTGCTTCTGATCCAGCGTCTCACAGGGTGAGTCTTGAATTAACACTGTGTTTACCAGAAGAAGCATCCTGACAATGAAACAACAATGCCTGAAAGGAGTTCATTTAAAGCAAGGGAATGGAACCAGTTGTGCTCTTTGTTCTGCCTTTGGCAGTGGTGCCCTTTGCAGCAGATGAAGCAGGCAGCAAGTGGAGAAGCTGACTGGGGCATGACACCTCCCTCACTCCTAACTTGTTCAATGCCATGCAAGGGAGAACAAACTTTGCTGGATGCCAGTTACTCCAGACCACCATCTACAGTCATGTCTAAGGGCTGCTCACACAGATCACAGATGCTCAGGGAGCAAGGGATGTGAAGCTCGCTTATCTCAGACACATCATCACGTCCCAAAAGAAGATCTGTCAGTTGGGAACATTGCAATAGTACTTGGGGTCTAGGTTACACTCGTGTTCTTCCTGCATGGCTGCAGTAAGGCCAGTTAAGAACTGATTCCTAAAGCTCCCTTTTATATTAGCTCTAAACATGTGCAGCACAATCTGTCCGCTGGACTCAGTTTTGCCAGTAATTTTCCAAGTACTCTCACGCTGACTCAACTTGCCACTTGGTTGCCTTAGCATCCCCAATGTATTTATAGTCATGGCATACAGTGTTCATGATCAAGAAGGTTACACCTTTATATTCAGGCTCTTTTACGTAGGAGGCCTTTTTTGCTGTGTTTACATAGTGCTTTGCCAGGTGGGATGGCAGTCAGTGATTAGGGTTCCCACACATTAACACTGTAAAAATCATGTGCAATATTCTTCAATACCGCCTCTCACCCCAATTCCCAAATAAATTCTGCTTTATCAACTAACAAATAAACTCTATTACATGCACAGCACTCTATAAATGCACAGTGCTTTCACTAGCCTACGCAGGCTCACTGCCCCTAATGCCACGTGCCAGGTTCTTCTCTTGAAATGGAACGAGCACAGCACTTAATGACCACAGTGATATCACCGATATCCATTTACCTCCTAACATTCACACTTTTGGTTTTATTCCTTTTCATGCAAGGCAGTAGCGCTTGCTGAATGAGAACGACAAGACCTTTCACAACGCAATCTCATAGAGTCATTTATGAATAATTAGTTCGAGTACTCATCACCCACCCTAAAACCTGGAGGAACTAATTTTCCAGGCTAAGATACTTCTTGAAATAGAAGCATCAGTTTTGTATTGATTCCCCTTCCCTATTTCTGTCTTTAGTTACTTAATACTGCATTCATGAAGGAACCTCGTCCAATGGGTCTTTGAGAAATTTCTATTTTATTTATCAAGTTAAGAGAAGAGTAAATACAAATGATCCTGTGTAAACTCCAAAAAAGGGACAGTTATCACCTTGTTACACCCATATGGTCTGAATCCACAAAACGCCTTCTGCTATAATGGCATGTTGTCATGCTACTTGCCCTGACAGGCAAAACAAATAGGTGAACAAAAGCTCCCAGTGCCAAATATAGAAGCTGTTTCTAGCACATTAATAATTAAAAATAGTGCCTCCTAACCTGTTCCCAGTCTTTCCAAAGGATTCTGTCTAAGCAGCAGGGTAATCAGATCCTGGGCATCTGGAGGTGGTGCTTCATCCTTTTCAGGCCAGTTGATTTCATCTAGCAAAAAAGAAAGTTATTAGTGAAGTCTGATCCCAACACTCAGCAGAAACTGTGTGAAAGCTCTGGTAGTAACATAACAGTAAAGCCAGAGTTAAGGCAACTTTTTCAAGTTATACTCTGTTGCTTATGAATTCCGATTTTTATACTCTGTATACAGACTCTGTGTAACAGACTGTTACATTCCCATTTTCCTCAGAAGTATCCTTTAACCAAAACAGCATTTAATAATGTTAATACAGGAATGCTTGGCTCATGGAAAACCATTGCAAAACATTAGCATAACTTGCGTGCTGTCCCTTCTCCCTGCCCCCCAAAATCATGGTTTTAGTTCTGTTCCATGGAAACTGCTATTAGGATGGACTCAGTTGACCTGACCCAGCAGTCACCGCTCACATCTGTAATCCTCCTCTAATGCTACTAGAGTCACTAAAGTCACTACACTCCCATGACTAAGGGACAAGGTATTGGACTCTCCTCTAGAGAGATACATGCCAATGGGAGTTTTTTTTCCCTAAGTCTCTCATACTTCAGAGGAAAAACACCTCACTTTACTGATTCTTGTGCTACTAAGGCTCTTGCACTTCACAGCAAGTTGGACCTAAATCATGCAATCAAGATATTAAACCCTGCCACATTCAGGTAGGGTGGAAAAAAAATTCCAGCAAAATTTCGTTTAAATTAAATAATGGAAAACTGTGCCAGTTTCAATATGAACATGAACTTTGTAACAGCTCACACAGCAAGTTTTGTCTGATTCTTAGCTGAAGCTGCCTCTAACAAATTTAATATATTGCAGGTTTAGACAAGACTTCGTACAAGTTTATTGGGAAGAACCAGGATTTGGGCATCAGAGAAACAGAATGCTAGGAGCTCAGGAAATACAGAAGGCTGTTCAGGATTTTATTGTCATTATATGATCTAGACTTTTCCTTCAAAATTATCATTGGAGAAATAATCATCAGAAGCTACACACAAGTTTAATCTTTGTATTCTAGAGGTTAAGGAAAGGTACTGAAATAAACAGGCATGAAATGTAACCGGCTTCTGAAACATTATTTTTAACCCCAATCATTTTAGGCATCTAAGTTTACACTGACGCCTCCCACAGCTGTACTCATACAACTTCAGGGCAGGAAAGGCAACCTACAATGAAGAAGGAGGGAGGTAAAATGAAGGGGGAAGATTTTAGAGTAGATTTTCAAGTAGAATGTAGATTTCACCCACATAAATTGGAGTAAGTCTAGCCTATAGATTGGATTAACACAGCTTTTACAGCTGAATGCAAGGGGATCATATCTTTTAGCACAGGAAACTTATCCAACAAAAGAGTTCTCCTGCAGGTATCAATAAGTAAGGATATTTAAAATAGAAGAGAAGAAACTGAGAGGTCAACATCAAAACAAGAAACTAAGCTGGCCAACGGTCTCGGAGAGTGACTGGGAATAGATCAGGTTTACAAGCATACACTTCTACAGATACTTTGTGGAAGATAATTGGACATATTCAAACAGATAAGGTTATGTAAATAAGTATCATATAGATTTTAACACATGACTATTTGTTTTACAAAATGTAAAATTAATGCCATATCCACAATAAAAGTCTAAAGTGCAAATTTTGTCATTAACTTTAGACTCTTCCCTCCCTTTCTCCCAGTCAGAGAGCATAAAAATAAAAACACATGTGCATGTGTCTGGAAATGCAATAAAAACATGAGTTATTTCCATGTTTGCCTGCCTACAGCTTCCACTGCAGTTTAAATCTAATTTGGAAAATAAAGCATGAATATGCATTGCAGCCGTGAGGCATCCAGAACAAAGCCAGCATTTGCTGCTTGTGTTAATTAAACAGTTGATTCTCCTTGCCACTCAGGCCTTGGTGTATCACATCAGAAAACAACATGGTTATAAATCCATAAACAGCCAGGGTATTGTATAAAGAGGTCATATACTAGAAGCAACTCACAAATCCTTTTCATTACAGTTTACAAACAAGTCTGGCTTTCAACTTCAGAGATGGAGGAAAGAGATGACGACAAGAGTGTCTCCTTAAGTACAAAAGGGGATTTGTTGTGTTCTCAGAGAATAAGGAACCAGAGGGGAGGTTAGTTTTCTTTCTGTTGGCATTTTTGTATGCTTGGGATTTTGGTTTGGTTTGGTTTTGGTTGGTTTTGGTTTTTTTAGCTACTGGACCTTTTAAGCAGACCATAAAACAGACTGGGAAATACTCAGTAACAGAGGTGCCATTCTGTTAAACTTTTGGCATAAATAGAGGCCCTCTACATGTATGCATCTGGGAAATTTATGGAAACAGCAGGTAGGATAGTAAACAATTCTGTTTAATTATCATTCAGTTTTGCCACAAGCCACATAACAATACTTAGGGTCAGCTTGCAGGTTAAGATCTAAAAGGTTATTGAATTTTAAATGGAAGAAGAACAGCTGCTACAGAAATAACATTACACTACAACAATCACCAATGACAATCCATTAACAATCTGTGAATTGAATTTGTTTCCTCTTTCTCATTATTTATTATTCGGGAGACATTTGTTTTAGGGTTTTATTACATCTTTGTTAATTTCTTCATTGTGCCATGAGGCGTTTTCCCATTTATGCAAATTTATTTTAACTGTTTCTTCTCTGGTATAATTTCTTTACTAAAGACTGAAATCACCGTGCCATAGTGGCACTACTTTTCTACTAATACCGCTTTTCTTTTCCGAACAGTGCAGCTTAACCATTGTACAACGGCACTACTACATTTCTCTACTTCGCAACAATATACAGTAAGTTCAACTTTTAATCCAAACGTATTGCTTTGACAGCAAATTGTGTATCACAGTATCATGCTAATGGTGGTTTTTTTTGAGCAAAACTAGCTTGAAAACCTAGTCTATCAGTAAAGTTGCAAATATATTTACTATTAAGAGAAACTGAAATGTTTCACAGCAAGCTAAGAAATCTGCGTTTTTTTTGTGATGATCCTCACCACTGATTACTTGTCCAAACAGCTCTTCTGGTGTATCTCCAAAGAATGGCACACACCCAACAAGAAATTCGTAAAGGATAATTCCCATAGCCCACCAGTCCACTGGTTTTCCATAACCCTGTCTCAGTATCACTTCAGGAGCTATGTATTCAGGTGTACCACAGACCTAAAAGAAAAAAATAAGCATGATGGTAAAACAAATCTAATTGATCTGTCACATCACTTATAATTCTTGAAATGCAAAATAATATGGAAACATGGAAAAATGGAATTCTGTAGGTTTTAGTCTGCTCAGTTTGCCTAACAGCTAATGTTTTCAGAATGACCTAGCTTCATTTACAGGCATCATCATCAACGTTTGCTATTTATCATGCAAAGGACAGTTTGCATTATGTACATGGGAGTGCATCACAGCAAATATTTTATTTAACTTAAATGTATCTTTACATGAAAGTTGTGATGGTTTTATCTTAAGTAATTTTTACAGTGAACAGATTGTGAGCAATGGTAATGAGGCATGCTTAAAGGGAAATGGGCCATAGCAAGGATTTTAGCACCCTTGGTTGTACAATGCATCATGAGCTCCACAAGTACTCTGCTGAGACTTGTGAATTCCTTATAAAAACAGTTTTCCATTTGTCTGTCTCAGATTCACTTGCACACAATTAGGTTGTTCCTCTTACTAATAGATCCTAATGTTGAAAGAAAAAAGCCTAGAATAGTCTGCAGGGCATCAGTAAAAGTAACTGACAAACAACTGGAACACCAAAGCAGAAGTAACAACAGTTTATACGGTAGTACGGTACATTCTGCTGGCAAAACATCACTTCATTTGAACAGTCAATGTAGAAATGAAAAAGGCTGTGTCTTACTTGTTTGTCAAGGAATTCTCTGGCATCCTTCTCAATGTGACCCTCATACAGATTGGTAGTCAAACTCATTAGCCCCACCTTTGAGAGGCCAAAGTCTGTAAGCTTTATATGGCCCATGGATGTTACCAATAAACTGAAAATTAGAACAATCTGAAGTTACTGCGATATAATTCAACATTATATGCTTATTGTTATTATTACTGTACTTGGAGGAAAATGTTTCAGTAGCACTGAAAAAATATAAGGACAGCTTAAAAAGTAATTTGAACAGGTACAAAATAAGTAGGTTAAAAGTCTGACAGTCTTAACATTTGTTACTGTTATCAGATGTAAACAAACTTTTTATATGCAACTGCACAATATTTTAAAGAACCATACAAGTGTTGAGAGCTGAATGCTAGATGCTTTGAAGAAGAAGAAAGAGTCGTCAGCAGAAAGACCTAGAATAGAATAAATGTTGCTTCAGAAGCGAGGTGAGCATTTTCTGTCTGTAACAAGCCAGGTCATTGATTTGGAAAAAACTCAGGAACTAAGTTAGTAACTAGTACTACACTGGCCTGAGGTATCATGCTATGAAGGTATTGTCACTCAACAGACAAGACTCCAATTCCTTTTTTTTTTTTTTTTTTTTTAGATGTGAAAGCTGCAACAGCCATACTTTTTACTGTAGCTACTTGCTGTAATGTTAGATTTAAATCTATTGCAGCAATATTGTATTTCTAAATATTGAAAAAAACCCAAACCCTAAACCATGCAACAGGGAAGCTTTCCCAACCTGGTCAATCTTGTCTTCATATATGCAAATATCTGCAAGCTGATGATACTTTGTATTAAACAGTGTTTCAAGCATACTTTGAAAGAACTTCTCCTTAATGACCAAAATGCATTTCCCTCCATTTCAGCCAGAAAAGTAAATGAATTATTTTATTTTTTTTAGCTACTCCAATAGACTCTTGCATCTTAAAGACAGAAAGTTTTAAAGATCTATTTTGGAAAAAATGCTTTTTCTGTAACTGCAGGTAATGAAAAAATCGAATTTTGTAGAGAAATTGTGAATCTACATAATACTCATGATAAAAAAAAAACCAAAAACATTTCAAAAACATTCAAATCAAGTTTACACCTTTCAGATTTTATCTAACAATTTCAAAGTGCTCTTTTGGTTATATTTGATATACATACTTGTCTGGTTTCAAATCCCTGTGTACAATTCCGTAATTATGAAGGTATTCCAAGGCCAGAACAGTCTCTGCAAAGTACATCCTTGCCATGTCTACAGGTAAAGGACCCATATTCTTCATCAAAGTAGCACAGTCTCCACCTGTGGAAACAGGACAAATTTTCCAGATGATGCTATAAATTCTGAGGTGTATCAGAATAATCCATACATGCTGCAGAGAGACACACAAACTGTAGTCATAAATGAGTATTTTACAGTAAGATGATTCAATTGAGCATGTGACCACACTAACTACTGTACTGGAAACACAGTGTGAAGCTGGGAGTGAGCAGTACAAGGGTTCAGCTGGAAAACAAGAAAATATGCGCTGCTACTTCAAAAAGCAAAGGGGCTGGGGAAAAAAAAAAAAGAAAAAAGAAAAAGTCCACACAACCATCACAACCCATAGCCTGCTTATCTCATCTTGCACTGTCTCTGTCCACTCTTCTCTTTCAGCATCAGCACCTTTTCAAACCGCTTACTCTTTGCTCTTTCTTTGTAAAACCAACTATTACAAATACCCCAACATGACCTAATGAAAATATGAACTCCAGAAAAGCAAACAGCATTTCCACATGAACTTTGAACGCTAGGACATCTATGATTACAGTCTATGAGGAACTTATTCAAAGAGCAGTAATTTTCTGTCATAGCTGGAGTACACGCATTTCACAAGCTTTTACTGAGAGATAATGACTGGGAAAAAAGCCACCTTGTTGTTGGATTTAGATCCTAAATCCGTATTGCCAGAGTACGGAGGACACACAGGGGGCCTTTCTAATGCAAGTACCATATGGGTTATATTTCTTTTTTGGTGTAAGAAAACTCTCTTCTTCCTATGTAAAACAAACTTTTTACCTTCTACATATTCCATGACCATGCATAAATGACGTCTTGTTTCAAAGGAGCAATACATGCTGACAACAAATGGATTTTCTGCAAATGTCAGGATATCTCGTTCGACAAAGGCCTGTTGGATCTGGTTCCGGAGGATGAGATTCTGCTTATTAATTTTCTTCATGGCAAATCTTTGTCTGGTTTCTTTGTGTCTCACAAAATAAACCGCACTGAAGAAGTTCAAATGGGAGAGAAAAAGAAAAAGATCTGAATAACTATTTTAAAACACCTTTTTTTTTTTACAATTAAATATATTTTTAGAAAACTGCATATTATATAAAAAGACTTGTTTTTAATTTAATGTAGTTGACCTGCCTTTCACATTACAGAACAGCTTCATTTTGTTTCATAACCAGGATGAGTCCCCAGTCAACACAAATTAGTACACAAATGAAAACCAAACAACTCCCCTCCTCCCCCCCTGGCCCCACCCAAGCAAACAACAGATACAGCAAATGCCCTCCCCAACAGGTATATCAAATGCTCTCAGCTCAGGCAGATTTTGGGCGTTTCCACCAACAAAGCATTACATACAAAACCTAGCTATGGCACAGTGTTATAAATCATTCTGACAAATGCTTATTCTCTAAATGTGCTGTCAGATAATTATGACTCAGACTCCATCCAGGGGATTTTAAAACATGTCACAGGTTTCTCATGAAGGTTGCTCAGAAGCTGCTCGATGGGGTGGCTCCCTCATCGCCAGGTGCAAAATCTTCTGTTCTTGTTCAGTCCCTGGCATCAGCATTGATCTGTATCGGGGTAGGTCACGAGCAGGTAATCCAAAACAAAGATCACCGCGTTGACCACACAGTAATGTGGGTTTAAGATGTATTTTGACATGCAGAATTTCCACTGGGGTACTGGGTACAAAGTTTACTGTAAGCTTGGTTAGGTAAGGTCAGGGCAGTGAAGGAAGCAAAGTGAAAGAAAACCTCACATAGACTAGCCTTCTTCTTTCAAGGCTCAGGAGAAGGAATCACCCTGCTGTGAAACACTGACATAGGACATTACTGCTACATTTCTCAAAATCCCTTGAGGCAAATCCTGAAAATGTTTGCCTTGGTTGAAATCTACTTTGTAGCATTTAATGCTTATAGCATCTCCAGTATATAATTACCACAGTAGTGAGTGTTTATGGAAAGAAAGGACTAAAAGAAAATAGGAGGGGGGGGGAGGGAGGAGGAAGGAAACGGGACATAATTATGCAATTTTTAAATTCAATTTGTTGTCCCCATGAGGTCCAATTATCAGCACACAATTATTTATTTAAACACAAAAAGCAATTTTTGCCTTACTACTTCTATGAAGATCTTCCCACAGCTACCAAAGTTAAAGACAATGAAAAATCAACATGTTTCTGCTTTCCTCTGTGGAGGAAAAACCCTTTCTAGACAAGAAAGTTTCTCTTACTGATTCCAAAAGCTTTCATTAATGCCTTGTTCTTGTCTGAGCACAGGGCAGGTAAAAGACATTACATCATTATGAAAGTAGGGGAAAACCACCTTGGGCAAAACCCATGACAAACCCCACCCTTCGTGCCTCCTACTAAGTCTCACTCCCTTCTGCCTCTCCCAAGCCGGAATAAAGACAGAATTATTCAGGTCCACTACTCCTCCCTGCCAGCTTCACAGTTACAGGTAAAGGACCCGTATTGTCCTCCTGCACCTCTTCCTACTGCTCCCCTCATACTCACTTCTCTCTCCACCCCTCTTTTCCTTTGCTTTTCTTTCCCTTACATTCTGGTTTTCCTCTCTCTTTTGTTGCTATCTCCTGTCAGTCAGTTTTAGCTTCTTAATCTCCTGTAATTTCATCCTTTCTTTTCCCTATTTCAGTCCCCTTGTGTACTCCTGGCATGCAGAAAAGCGTGCCTGAAGTTGCAATCCTTCAAGAAAAATTAAGTTATAGGAATGAACTGAGGACTGCCCCAGGACTCAGCATGCAGATCTTTCTCAGAGCTTTAATTTGGACAGTGTGCCAAGATGAACTCTTGAAAGACAGATATGAACCAGAGCATATTGTTACAGTATCATAATAAATCCCATCTGTAGATCACGTGGATCTGCAGGGTCATTACTACCTCATTTAAAGATGAAGAACCAGTAAGTTCTAAAGACTATCTAGTCCCCTGTCCTAGCCCCCATATCTGGGACATGTTGGCTATATTTCCGCAGCTTTCTAAATTTCATTCTCTGGTCTTACAGTCACAGGGCAGGTATAACTATCCGCTAGGATTCAGTTATCTACAATTCCTCAGAAAAAAACTTTTACTTCAAGTGTACCAGACTCACGAGACAACTGCAACACAACTACACATGCTTACCCTGTTTATGCCGTATTAAATGCTATTAAATGATCTTCAACATATAGAAGAGTCTAACATCACCTAGTCACATCCTCTGATCACAGTAACCCCAGACAACAGCATTTGTGCTTTACAAAGAAAACTATGCCCCAGCCAGCAGCATGTTATTCCTGCAGAATAGTGCAGAAATAGACCATCCAGAGCGGAGTGTGTCTTCCAAGCCCCTCGACAACACGCAGAGCCTCCTCTCAGCAGTATTTCAGACTTATCCTAGTCTGCTGAGAAGCAAACGAGAAGCTGACCATCTGAAGAAGAGAACATGATAGCTGTGATCTTTCTCTCACCACTGGTACTAGTCCTAGTTGTTCCAGTATGTCACAAGTTTTGACTAATAAAACCACCCCTCCATACCTAATAGTAGTAATGTCTTCTATCTTTATAGCAGCTAGTAAACACGGATGCAAAATGATGAGGCTGCTGTTCAGATCTCCTATGGGTAAATTGTTCTGTATTTGCACCAGAAGCACTTGAGAAACTGAGCTCCTCAGCAATTTGCAACATCCTGCAGATTCAGGGAGCACAGAATTCAAAACCTCCAACACGGTAACAACCCTTCCCTACCACTGAGAGGATTGCATTAGCCAACAATATTAGATCCTCACACATATATTAGCTACAGAAGAAAGATAAGGCACTTGGCCTGTGCTGTACTGGGAAGGGAGGCTTACTCAAGGGCAATAAAATGCGTGGGTTCAGAGTTCATCATTTTAAGTAAGTCCACAATAAATTATGAATATACCATCGCTAGCATAAAAACTGCCAGCCTCTACTTTCTGAACTGCTCTTTAAAGCTATGGGCTTCCAGGAATCAAAGCCTTTTACTCTGCATAGACCAGTCACCCACAGGGCTAAACAGAAAAGAGGGAAAAGAATACAGCTTATTAGACCTATAGTCCATTCAGAGGTGGTGCTACTTAAGTGAACCTACAAAACCACACTTTCCTCTATCCTCTTCCATTTCTGGACTGGTGACTGCCAGTCTGATGTGAATTAATTTGACTGCCGGTGTGTTATTCTGCAGCTGGGTAACTTTCTTAGTCCTATTCCCAATGCAACTACACATGAGCAAGTACTGCCTGCCGAGTGGAGAAGGGACAGGAATGAGTGCTCACAGGTTAGGGGCAGCAGCTGCTCAACCCAACACTGCCTCAGAGCTCTTAAATTTATCAAGAAACACCATTAGCCAGTACGTCATGTACATATTGACATTACCATCTTTGTAGAAGTAAAAGCAGGCAGGTGCACAAGTGGTATAATGTATTTGCTTTAAGCAGATACAGTTATACATTAGTGAAGAGCAACTGAACTAACATCTCGCCTTCCTGAAATCAAATGTAATCTTTATTTTGTTGAGCTGGTTCAGTAAGCCA
The DNA here is from genome assembly GCA_002844005.1 of Limosa lapponica baueri. Taxonomy (NCBI): domain Eukaryota; kingdom Metazoa; phylum Chordata; class Aves; order Charadriiformes; family Scolopacidae; genus Limosa; species Limosa lapponica. Next base: position 155,399 of record KZ505758.1, on the reverse strand, counting down.
GGCTGATGCCAACTTGAAGAGATGGACTGATAACTACCTGCTACCTCTTGCAAGCTGGAATATGGAAAAATGTTGCTGTGATTGCAGTAAAAGTTTAAAATTTGGGAAGTATGAAAAGTTTTGGCTGGATGGAAAAAAAAAACATCAGAGAGACAGCTTGTGAAACCATTAATGACTTGGCCAGCATCCTACATGCTTACTGATTCACAGCTTGTTTAACTTCTTGTATATTCCCAAGCATTCCCAAAAGCCTGATACACCTCATCTACTATACAGTCATTTAATTGCACTACAAATGAGTTTACCCAATCAATTAAAAGCAGAGAACTGCTAAGATATTTACTCAAACCTTCATAAAACCAATAGTTTATATTTAAACTCATCAAGTTTAACATATCTGACAAATCTCTGCTACAGCATGCCAAGACCAACAATTACCCTGTCAAAGCTTTCCATTTCACTAATGAAGGCAAAAACTCCACAGCAAAATCAAAGACAGCAGAAAGTATGTTTTTAAAACTGGTTCAGAATTAAACCCACCATTATAGCCCCAAAATAAAATATTACAATAGCATACTGAATCTTTAATGTCAGAGCACAAAATATGCCCACTGACACCTTTTTGAGAATAAATCAATGAAGCACAGGCAGAATCACACATATTTAGGTTATTTCAAAAAATTAATGGTCTGGAAAAGCACGGAAGATTAAAAAAAATAATTCGTGTAGCATAACAACAATAGCTTCTATTTCAGCTGCTTATACTTGTAAATAAACTGCAATAAATGCCTATGGGACAGTTTATTGCTTTGTATTCACAGATGGAACAGGTATTATTGCTTTATTACACTCCATTTTGTACATGGATCAGAGAGTATTTAGGTTAACCTGATGTGCTCTCCTTTACACTTGACCGTAACTTCTGAGTAAATTAACCACCTATTGTATTGGTGCCAACAGAAAAAAAAACACTTAATAAAGATCAAAAAATGGGCTGTTGATATTACCGTCCCACTTATCTGATATACCACAGTGGAGATCTTCAAGCACGCTGATACTTGTGAAAAAGTTATGTCCTAGAGAACTTAGGAGCACAAGCCTCCTTAACTTACAGTAGTTGGGCAAAGTGACTAGGTGCTAAAATCACATTTAAAAGTGAGTAAATACTTTTAAGTTTATTGTTGTACTGTCCACCGAGTGTATTCCTTTCTCTCTACATTAATTACTAAGAGGCCATACCTTTGTTTTCTTTCTTGTTCTTGATTTTTCTTCTAAGAAGTAATTATTTAAAACAAAAATCCAAACCAACAAAACCTACTTTGTTATCGTTTGCTTAGAGATGGGAGTAACAGCACTCTACTAAACTGATGAGACTTTCAATTTCCACTTCGAATACTACCACAGCATAACCCACCAGCATACTCCTGTTTTAACATTCGCTAAACACAATAATGATTCATTCAGAATCTGGGTACACTCCAAGCTGTTCACCATCTATCAGCTCTCCTCTTCCTCACAAATTTGTTGTGTATCCAATTTTTATGACATTTATATTGCCAATTTTGCTTATTATGGGCATTAAAAAGGTGTTTCATAAGTATTGATTTTCCTTGCCACAAACATGAGGGGAAAAAAAATCCTACACGCCTACATCGAATGTGCCATAGAAAGCCATGGCTTTTCATACTTTCCAGCTTTTCAGATCTTTACTTGTTTGTGGTTTCAAATGGACAGTTGCCTCCCATCTGTATTTCTTAATGGCTCATCAAGCCTCCTTCTGACTCTTAACACCTACGGAGCAAGAGCCACAGGTCTACCAAACCTCTGACTTTAAGTGCCCGGACTCACACTGCTGGTTGCAGCATGCCCTTTCGCAGCTGCTCCCTCCCCTCCCCATCCCTCAGCATCCTAAAACTGCTGGGAAGCCAGGCAGGTCTAGTGACTCAGACATCCTTTCCTCCAACAGGGACCCGCCCCACATGGTTGTTCTTAACCTCCTCCAGGTAAGATGAAGAGGAAATTGTGTAGGAGATGAAAGGAGGATCTGCCAAGGGAAAGAGAAAGGGATGCAGCCAGGGAGGGGAGCAGCAGCTACTGCCAACCTGTGGAAGAAAGGCTTTTGAAGTCCTGGGGTAGCTGGGAGAAACTGGAATATGGTAAGTAATGAGTTTGCCTGGGGAGAAATCCTGAGAAAATGAATTGTGCAGAGGCTGACTAGTGAGAAGTTGTGTTTGGGTATTTACAGAACTTTAAAGCAACTTATGCTATTTCCTTCAGGCTTTTTGATGAGCTATGTGAGCAGGTCTGGACACAAATAATAGCCTCCACACAAGCTATCGTGACCAACGAGGCAGTACTAAACGCCTTCTGTCCCAGAGCTCAGGGTTACCTTTAGCTAAACATGATCAGAGAGTATTACAATGCCCATCAGCCTCAGGCCATTAAAACAGCACTTAAAAAATTCCGGTGGGTAGACTGCAGGTGCTTTCTCTTCTATGTCCAAAGGCTCTTCAAAGAGCTCTTCACAGAGTGCTCAGTCGTATCAGGTCGTTGCTGCTTCCAACCTCAAGCAGAGGTAGCGCAGAGTACAGCCACTCTAATGGGGTCTGTGCTGGAAAGCAGCACAGCCCTCTCCACCACTGGGCTGTGACACCAACTCATTTGGTCACAGGATCCTCACCTCAAGGCGGAAGCCCCTCTTTTTTGACCCAATACATCCCTCCTGGTCCTGCAGATTACACAGCCGAACAGTTCCTGTGCTGATACATTTCAGTGCAGAGGAAGAGCCAAATCAAAGGTCTAATATATAGTATCTGATCAGAAAAGGTGACTGAAGACAGGCTTTTCTGGCTGCTGATATACACAATCCCTGGTACTTCCAGAAAACATGTTGTGTTCATTTAAAGCCCAGGCTAACATAATTTTCCCTTGGTCTTCTAGGATATCTCCAGAAGACATAAATACCACTGAGCAGGAAGCTGTGCATTTTCCAAGTACCCAGAAATGCACCAAGTAACAGCAAATCCTTAAAAACTGACTGGTTAAAATTTGAGCACAGAAGAGTGTCCACAGAGAAGCAACAAAACTGTGTTGCCCTACATTAAGGAAATGTACAATTTCTATTTCAATGATATTTTTAGATGCAGTTTTACTCTGTTTCACATCTGCATAAACACAGTCTGTTTCCAGTATCGTAAAGGTGGCTTCAAAATCTGCCCTTGGATTTATTCAGACTTCACCTTTGGCATTACATGATACCTACTTTTGAAATATCTTTACGATGTAATATTCAGTATTTTAATTTACTGCAGCATGCAGTAATTCATTATTGCCTAGCAGGCTTTCTGAAAAGTTTTTCTCGTGAACTTCAAGAATAAGCAACAGAACAGAAAAGCAGAATGAAAAAAGCAGCAGGGCAAACAAACTCCCTCAAACAAACATCCATGCAATAAGAAATAATGAGAAGTTAAGCAAAAATGAAATGCCAAAGAGCTGTTACACTCATGGATTACTCACCCATAAGCTCCATTACTAATCAGTTTAATTGTTTCAAAATCACTTTCCCGAGGTTTTCTCTGCAGCTTCAGTGAGGTATTAGAGCTCTTCAAAGTAAAAGAGGAGAAAGAACAAAGTTAATACAGTATTTTTTTTCAAAATCAGGGAAAAATAAAAACCAAACAAAACCCCACTATCACCAGGCTGTCGCACCCTGATGAACCAGCTAAAAGCTCTGGCCAGTTAGCCACACAGCTAGCACAGAGAGGGACCAGAGGGACTCCTGAAGCAAAGCTGCTTTTTCATCCAAAAGGTATCCGTCCGCTTATCTACATGCACAGGTTACAGCAGACAGGCATGAAGGCTTCTGGTAAAGAAGTTACTGGCAATTCCTATTCAGAGTTACGGACTCCTATGAATCCCACCAGGCGCTCGTTGGCCATTGTCCTCCCATTTTAGTAAATCTGACTCTGGTAGTACAGCCTGGTAGTAACAAAACGTAGATGAGCTCTCATTCATTCAAATAACCTTCTGCACATTTCAAACTACTGTTAGAAAAGACTGATATAACTTAGGATAGACTGTGAAAAGACACACAAAATGAAAGAGAAAAATACGGAAGACAAAAATGCAGTAATTTTATCATTACAGAGGTCACTTTCACCTCCTTGCATGCCAGAACATTTTCAAAATGGAGTCATTCCAAGTACCGCACAACCTTCTTTCTAGCTTTAATTTTTAATTAATCTTGAAGATGTGTGAATCAGAATTGGGGTGCAGGGGGCATGATGAGGGCACAGGACTCCAAATTCAGTATTCCAAACCCATAAGATCCTTTTCAAGATGTTTTCCCAATCTCCAAGAAGTTCTGTGATCCCTATCCAGGCAGTTTGGTAATAGTTAAAGGTTGAAAGTAGACCTGGTTGGAACACTTTCAATTAAATGCTTGCTAAAGAAAATCCAGTGCAAGAATATTAGTGAATATGTTAATATAATGAACTACAGAAGAGCAGAGAGACCTGATTTATTAAATTGTTTAGCCTGCTTGTCTGCCAGTACAGGATTCTTCCTAATTGTGTATTTATGATGATTTTGAATGGTCGTCTACTTTAAAGTTATGCTTCCTGTCACTTCCCATGTGCGTTTATTCCACAGCTACACTTTGAGAAAATGTTTCCAAATATTCACCCTATATTTTTCTTTACTGATTTCATTTCATCACCTCCCCTATTTACATTCCTTTATTACACTGCACAGTCCTTCCTGTATTTCTTCAACATTTGCACAACGCAAATACCTTTACAATTACAATTTCTTAGCTATTGCTAAGCCAGTTTGCACCTTCGATTCTCCTAATCACTTCAGCACTTCTTTTAGGTCTTCTAGCTATTCTTTCTGTCTTTCCTCCAATTTGTCAGTATCCTTCCACTAAATACCACTCAGGTCTAATACACAATCTTCCAGACTGCAAACTAGCTTTCCAAATCCAGGCTAACTTGCTCATTTCTTCCTTGTCTCTTCACTGGATCTGTTCAGCGTCTCTCAATTTGATCATTAGCTGCCTCTGTAAATGGACTGTTATAAAATCTGTTTTAAATACTGTATTTTTTATGAAATGCTTTAAAAGTTCTTCTAAAAGAAAAATAAATACATTAAACAAACAGAAATAAAAGAAGGATGTGTAGATTTTGTGGTGAAACAATTGCCACGTGGTGAACACTAACTTTGTGAAAGCTAACGATACTGCAACATCTAGGAAAATAGGTGGAAAGTTTTGTTGTAACATTTTTGTGAGCTTTCTGGCTGCTGAGAACCATGGTGTTAGTCTGAGGATTAATCACTGTTCTATTCAATCTCTTTACACATACCAGGAGAAAATATAACAGGTCAGGGACAGAGGGAACAAAACACATTTATTTTTCCACAGCTCAGATTCAGCAAAAGTGGCAACATAACAGGAAAACTTACATTTATTGATTCATCCACTTCCAGAGTTTCTGCTGTCCCACTGTCACAGTTAGCTAGCTGAGCTATTTCTGGAAACAAAGATCAGAAACTTGATTTTAAGCTATAGCAAATACAAAAATAAATGAAGCACAGAATAGTTGAGAAGTGACATTTTTCTGGAATGCTGTAATACTTCCCAAGTAACTTTTAGGGCATCTCCAATGATATATAAAAAAAAAAAATCCTATCTGACAAATTAAGACCTGCTATTCAATGCCTACGTAATCTTCCACTGAGTAATTCAGACAGCCATGAAGCAATGAAGAGCGACAATGTTATCAATGCTGAGACATGGAAACTCTGATTTGTATGAAATCTGAGCATTAGGGGAAAGACAGCACTAGTCTGCTAAAACTCCTGAGGATCTCAGCCCCTGAGGGGTTAATAGTAGGCCCCATCCTTGCTGGGCTCCTTCACAGTTAGAGCAAAAAGCTTATAGTTTAGACAGGGATGGGCTCCAAATGGTTTGCATCTTCTACACAGAAATGCTGATATGCTTAACAAAGCAACCTAAAAGCCATTTTCTTAGAAGCTTTTCATTTATGGAGTCACTAATATAGATGACTTCTCTAATAAACTAAGATTTTTTTGGAGACTACAGCTTGACCTGGTTGTCCTTGCCAGGGTCAGCGTATGCTGCAGAGCTCCTAAGCCCTTCCTGTTCTTCAGGGGCACAGTAACTAAGAATTCATCTGGGAAATAAAAGCTAATCAGGACAGCTGGTAGCTTAAAGACCCTGGGAGGTTTAGTATTATTTTAATGATATACATAGTTAACTATATACTCCACATAGCCAGAGATGCACATTTTATCACAATTATGTGCTGGGGATCAGAGATAAGACCACTTGAAATTTGTGAGATGTATTTTTATCTCAGGACTGTTAACTGAATTTATGAATATGAAAAAAACGAATATTCACATAGAACATCTAAACTGGATTTTTCTGTATTATTATAATAAGTGACTATTACAAGTGAAATTCCGTACAACACTTACTGTAATCATTATCACCAAATTAACCACACAAAGAATTTTCCGTTGCAACAGATAAGATTCAAGGAATAACTCTCATTTGCAATCACGGTCCAAAACACAGTGTTCGTAAAGTGTAAGAATCAGAGGTAATGAAAGTGTCACTTCAAAAAATAAATGGATCTTTAAAAGCTAAAAACATTCCAAAAATTCTGAAGTCAATAAACAGTGGAAAATATCTCCACTGAGAACTAACAAATCTTAAAAAAAAAAACAAACAAACAGAAAGAGCTTAAGCTACAAAGATACAGGCCAAACTCGAAATGTGAGTGGATTTCTCTGGCAAAAGTCACAGTTTGGTGAACGTGGGGTTTTTATAATAGAAGTGTTGATGAAACCTTTAATGTATGGATGAGAACCAAGCAAGCTAGAGTAATATACTTTGACAGCCTTCTCAACTGAAATTATTTTCATAAATAGCAAATTAAAATGAGCCATTTTTAAACAGAACTTTTGCAATATAACCATTATCTGAGAAATAGATATTATTTGCAAGCAGTAGGTAGTAATGGAATGGAACCAAGAGTCAGCTTTCGAAACAGGGAGCTATGGAACCATTTTGCAATGCCTGAAGAGATTTTTAAAACTCATCTAAATACCATTAAGCATCTGCCCTTTTTCTTTCATTGATTTAAACCATTTCTGAAGACTCATGATTCAAAAAGGTAAAGATGGTAATTTAAAAACCATGGGGAAAAATTTCTCCCTGGGGAACTCTTCAGAAATGCAGCCACCAGTCTCTGCTAAGTGATGAATCTGTTGTGGTATTGCTTTCAGTACAGTATAAATTTATCTAGCATTATCTCCAAGTAATGCATGCATCATTTCACTCAAAGAAAGGACACTACAGCTATGGGAGCAAACAAAGGAGATAAGTAGAGAAACGTCTAAAGAAGTAGGTTGCTTTTCTCTGCAAAGGAAGTAAAATCCTTTGCGTGGACATTACGAACATTGCAGACATAATTTAACAGATTAGTTGAAAACACCATTCTGTGTTTCAGGACAAGTGGCGTTACTGGAGTGGGCTTTGTTTATTTTGAAAAATTTGGTTCTTCTGCTATTTAAATATTTTTAAATATTTTTTGGCTTTCCATACAAGTAATTAAAAGCTGTCTCAGGAAGATGTTCTTCACATGTTACTTTTTTTTTTTACAGCAATGAATAAAGTGTTTCTGAATAATTCTCTTTGTAAACAATTAATTGCAGGGCATAAACTCATAGTGCCATTCTTTTATTTTTGCTTAGGAAATGTCCTTGTATATAGAGGCACCAATTTAAACCCCAACCCAGATAATTTAAGAAGTCACTGCACAGTGATTTATACCGCTTATAAATACTACTTTTTGTAGGAAGGCAGAAAAGCATTAATAAAAATCAGATGGCCTGAATTATTTTATCACAAATCTATACACGCATTAAACTTTAAAATGATACACAAAATAATTCAATTGCCCAAATCTCCAACTGAACCACAGATCAGTAAACCATAAATCATATACCCCCCAGTATTTACTGACATGGGTTATCATGTCCTCTCCTAGAGATCCCCCTTCTTCTGGGTGATACACAGAAGACAAGCTAAAAGGCACTAGCTAGACTCATTTTCCACAACGGCATTTCTGCCAATTTCTTCCAAATTGCAGGACTAGCACTGAACACAATGAATCAATTTCCACTTGTCACCAGTGACAGAACTCAGTCTCAGGATGGAACGGAAGATGGTCTGGTTAGGAGACAGAAGTAATTTTAGTTTTTCCAACACTATCCTTAAAAAGAAAAATCACACAAACAAATCGCACAAACAATCGCACAAACAAAAATTATGCAATGACAATACCTCCATTGGAACCCAAATCTCCCTACAAAAGTCCTCAACATGGACACACTAAGTTACCCAGAAAAAACAAATCTGGGAATATCTAGGAATCTCCCATAGGAATGGGAGATATTGTTCCCAGGGACTCTAAGATGGGAAGGTGGGGGCACTGAAGGGCAAGTAACACCTCAACCCAGTTTCATTTATACATACGGTTGGTTAACAGTCACCATCAAATTATACCAGTACGTTTGATACTGGAAGGCTGGAAGAAGATGACAAGTACCATTGACACAGTGTATTTGTGAATGATATTCACAACAGAAAAATCTCAGATGACCTTTTTAATGCCTTCAAGCTTGTGAGAGAACTGGTAGGGTTAACAAATGCTTGTTCTGCTACCATCTTTACTTTGAGTCTTTTCAGGTACACACAGATTATCAGAATTATAAAATACATTGAGAAGGAAGAATCTAGGAGCCTTTAGCTGGACCAGGAGATGCACTTACCTTCCAGAGGATCTTTATTTAAGCCCAGCTGGCTAATAATATATCGAGGGATGTCTGTTTTAATGCCTTGTCCCTCTTTAGCGTGGCCTTCGGCTGCTTCCAAAAGATAGTAAAACTCTTCAGGATCAAATTCCTAGAAGAAAAATAATCACCGTCATTCCTTGTAGAAACTGAAGTCTTAAAACCTAACACAAAAACTTCCTTTGCTTCTTCTATTGGCAATATTTGACAGTTTCCTTTGCAAAAATAGTACCTCTTTCTTTATTACTAGTAGTCTATTGCTCTATTATGACTCTTACACAATGTAACATGCTGTTAGCAATGAAATTTCATACCATTATTTCAGAGCACTACTTTAGAAGAATAGTAAGTTCTTTGCCCTCACTTTCCATAATATTCAGAGTGAAAAGACCTATAACCAGCAGCGATTTGACATACAGGAGACTACCTCCCTGGAGCTCCTTACATATAAAAATCACTACTGAAATAAACCATGTAAATATATTGTTCTCAACTTTTACTTAAAAAATTTTATTTAGAAGCATTTTTAATCAATATATATGAACTATATTTTATGGAAAATATCATTAAATAAATCACTATTTTTAAAGCGAAGCCAGAATCATCAGTTGCTGAAAACAACATTTGAAGTTTGTTGATCCAATTGTTCCAAAGCTAGAAATGACACATCCTTCTTTGGGAACCAACTATATTAGCTATCACTTACACAATGCCTAAAAGGCAAGCCTCAAAGAGGACAAAAAAAAATAGGAACTCAAAACCCTGCTTATCCCCCAAGTTCCTTAGAAATGCATTTATTTTGCTACCTTCATAGATGATAATAGGAAAGCATTGAAAGGAACAAGGAAGCTTATTAAAAGGTTTGATTTTTTTTTTTTTTTAAAAATAGACTTTCTCTAGCTTCCAGTATGAATTCATACCAAAGCATCTCTCACACAGCCATGACATTCTTCAAGATGTTTGTGCCAACCATAGATCACAACAGGGACAGTGCTTAGTAGAGTGAGAGCCAGTCAGTCATGAAATATTGATGTAACAAAACAGACTTTCTGCTAGAGTAAGCCTGTTCTGTCAAAAACATCTGCAGAAGCCAGGCAGACTGCAGAGCTAGTTAGCTTCCCTGCCGGTTGTTTCCTGGCCTCCCATAACTCCATGGGGCTTTAGTCTGCATGCTGGGTCACAAGGCTCCTTGCCTGAGCTCCTCAGACTACCCAGCTCTCGGAACTCAACGTCCCAACTGGGAGGACAGCTTGAGAAATTAGGCATCGTGTTTCATTTTGGAAGCATCCAAACTGCTGCGGCTACCAGGAAGAGTTGCAGTGTGTCAAATGAAACGTCTTTGGAATTTTCAGTCTTATGGAAACAATCTTAGTTTTTCATTTGTCATGAAACAACTTTCAACATCTCCAGCCTACTCCGAAGCATTTATCACAAGCCCACAAACTGCCCAAACTCCCTTATCTAGCTCAAAGTCTCAGGATGCTGCTGAAATGCCTAATAATCTGAATAGAGTTATTAAGCATTATTACATGCTGTTTTAGCCTTACTCTCCTCATCTGACATGCTGTCCCGAGCTGTATCTCTTATATGTTACTCCTTGGCACAAAAGAACACAATGACACAATAATGTGTGCCAAGACCTCCTATCTACCTTCAACATGAGAACATCATCATCTCCTTACCTCCTGCCATGGCAGATGTACAGCTTCTCCTCCACTTGCTAGTTAAGTCAAGGTAATTTCAAAACAGATACTTTTAATCATATGAATAGCTGTGTGTGTATATATTTTTATAAATAAACACATGCACACATATATACATACACACATGCAAATAATTAGAAGCAACAAATTTATTCTCTCATCTTCTAACTCTGTTTCATTTTCCATGTACAAATGGACAAAAATCTTTCAATATGTGGCAATAGCTCTTGGCACATATGAAACTGAAAAAGCTTTATTCATATGATTAACAAGTGAATAAAAACAGGAACTCACATATCAGGAACACCTGAGCCAAGACCACCATCAGAAAACTGACAGCATTACTGCATCTTATCTGAAACATCTCATGACAAAACTGCTGGATTTGTTTCCTACAATGCTATGAACTTTCTTACAGAGGCTGAAGTTTTCCATACCTAGTATCTATTTCAGACAGACATTCTAAAATATCAGCCAGTATGATTCAAAAGTTTCCAGAAGGATTTATGGAAAAAGAACAATATTGTTTCTGTAAAATTACAAGATTCTAGTGACATTTATGGAGTAGGTTTAACACCTTCTTGCATGAGAAATGTATTGGTTTTGTGACAGTATGCCTAAACTTGTTCAAGCTACCTGCCTCTGTAGAAACATACTGTGCAGAGTTGTTACATTCCAGCTTACATCTCCTAAAGATCCCATCTGAAGTAAGAACACTCTAAGGAAGCTGTGCTGCCTTTCTCTGCAACTCTGAAGCTCTCAGCTAAGGGACATGGTCATCTCCTTGCCTTGCAACACTGCCCTTCCACTCACATCAGCAAGCCCAGCAGAAGACAGGAAGCACAACAGCTCTCTGCTTGAAGTGTGATGAGGCAGAGCAAGTAGCCTAGGATAAACACCCAGGGGCAGAAACTGGGAACTAAGTGAATGGAGATGTGGGCTAGATAGCTATAAAACTTAGCATTTAGAGAGAATGAACTAATGGGCAAGTAGGTCACCAGGAGAGAACCTGAATTAAAAAGATAAACAATGATGATGCTGGGGGCAGGGGTAGGTGGGAGAGAACCAGCAAGCATGGAAGGGAAAGACAAAGCATCATAAAGAAGCCTTGGTCTGTCAGCCCACAGGATGTATTGAAAGGCATTTTTTTTATATGTGATAACAGAGAAAGATGCAGAACAGAGGGAAAACAAGGTATCATATGAGACGTTGGGAGAAGAGGTGGATTGAACCTTGGGAATGGAGCAGAGAAGATCATACTAGATGTGGAATAAGCTTTTCAGGGTTCAGAAGTAATAAAAGTTTGGATTCAATGGCAGACGCAGGATATGCTAAGGCATCCTCTTCTCTAAAGCCTGCCTTTTTTTTTAACATCTTTTTCATGCTGATTCAGAGCACATACCCTATTTTAGATTCCATCTGAACTGCAAATCATGAACAAACTGCAACTGGGAACACTGAGACATGGTGTTTCCAAAACAAAACAGAGGCAGCTCTCAAAATGCCCATGGCTGAACGAGCCAGGGTGTGGATTAACTGTGCCACAGATGAAGAGACACAGCACAGAGCCAAGTCAGGTTGGAAAGACTTACTGGGTCTGGATTCAGTGCCATGCAAATGCAGTTATGACACTTTCAGGCTTAACTTGAGTCTAGCAGCAGGTTAGTGGCTTCCACATAAGCCCTGCCAGCCTCAAATAGCTGCATGCAGCATCAACACTGTGATCCTGGTACTGGCAAGCAGAGTGGCTCAACAAAGTCAGCTCGGGCTGCCTGCCAGGCCTGTTGGACTCAGGCTGGCTCTTACATGGTATTTGGGTGTCTCCGCCATCCTCCTGAGTACACTGTGTTCTGCGAGGGTTTATTAGTTCCACTGAACAACTGAAGCACATTGGCTCTGTGCGTAGGAGCAACTTCCCGCACCTGAGCCATCCCAGCTCCCACAGCATGGGCAGGCAAAGCAGAAACACGCCCACATGGCCTCCACAAGCTAGCCCAGTCTGGCAACATCAGTGCTATGCTCACGCATAAATAAGTTAACTCTTGTGCTCCTTCTGGTCCCCAGTATAAGTCCAGCTACCTGTACGTGCAGATACCGTAATCTCTCTGCTGCTGTTCCCACCAGATCAGGTACTGCAGAGCTGACTGCAGACTGCTTATAGATCTGGCAGTCATTGAGTTAAACAAAATTATGAAACTTTTAAGAAGAGGAACAACAAGAAAACTACCAAGCAATCATGATTCTGGAACAGTCTTCCCAAGGAATAGCAAAGTCTAACAAAACAACAGAAAAATCCAGCTGGTTTCAAACTGGCGCCTTCTCAGTTGATGAAAGGGATTCTATAATACAATAGCACTTGTAATAGCAGGGAATCAAACACAACTGAAGGAGGTCCTTGCCAATCTCATGTTCCTGCAATAAAAGCAGACAGGATCCCACCAACAATGAGCACCTACCCCATTGTTTGACATGTTTCAAAAAATGATTGTAAAAGGTCTTGAATACTAAGCCAGAAGCCTTCCCTCACTAACAAGTGAAAAACTCTAAGTAGAGTAAGCACAACCGTACCAGGCATTCCAGTAACCGAGCAGGACGAGCAATAACAATCAGGATTTTTCGGACAAGTTGCTTAATAAACGCCATTTCTCCACTTTCTGATCGCTCTTGAGCCTAAAAGATAAAAATCAGTGATAACAAAACAAAGCACATTTGATGCAGTACTTAGGAAAATGTGTATGATATTTGGGATATCTTTGAGTGTTTGAAGCACATGCTTGAGACAAACAGCACATTAATTTCAAGATGCCAGTGGAAATAACACACATTTGAGCAATGCTGTAATTTCAAATTGAGGAAATACCATTTGTATAATTCTAACACTGTAACAGCGCCTACAATGGACATAATATCTACTTCCTTTTTTACAAAAAACTTATACATTTATTATTAACATCAGTTTTGCAAAAGAGACTGACTACATTTCAATATATCTCTCTACATACACAGTTGTGTCTCAATTTGTTAATAATTTTAGTATGAAAGCTTTCCTAAGCAATATTAATAAACATAAGCAACATCCATGCTAAATTGATACTGATTTCCTATGGTCACATGTCATACTAAAATGACAATGACATATATATATACAAAACTGTATTTGCAGAGGCTCCATATAAAGGCACATGTAGAAATACATCGAACATCTGAGAAGAATTAATCTGTGAAGTGTAAAGAAAGGAAAAAGAAAAAGGCACAAACATCATCTAGCATGCTGCAATAGGTTTCAGAAGAACCTTAACTGGACACAAGAATTTGTGCTCTGCACACTATCAACGAAGCCCAAATAAAACTCTTTTGTAAACAAAACACCTGACTATTTTAATCACCAGCAAAACTTAAAGCATCTTTGCACAGCTTTGTGAAGACTAAGGTGTGTATGTGAACAAGACTCTATACATGCTACATTTAAGAGGGATGAAGCAAAAAAGCATTCAGGTCCACCTGACCTTGACCTTAGAATTATAAAAATGTTGGCTGAACCATGCTGCTGAAACCTCAAGGGAGTCTTCCCCTGGTTATGCAAAGTAATTGCCATGTGCCAAGTAGCAGTAGGAGATGCAACTTTCTACTGAACGTCGCAGCTGGGAATTGACAACACATGAGTCACATGAATCCAAAGCACAACTGAGTGCCCGTAACCAAGCTGTGCAAAGAGAAAATTTTCTTACTGTCATATCATGCTATTAACAAACATTACGCAGTGGACTCAAAAGTTTATTCTGACTATTTTAAGGCATTATGTTTTTGCAGAACAGGAAATTTTTATATAATAAAGAACTAGCATCATGGAACATGGCAAAAGTGATAAGTGGTTCTGCCGTTTTTTTTTTTAATAACACTGTTTTATATGCAGATTGGAAAATAACTTGCTAGAGTAGGTTTTTTTTTATTGCGTGTTGAGTGAATGAGCAAACATTCACTCCAAACTCTACTTACTATGTAGCCATTTTAAGGGATATGTTGTTAACAGTGATTACCAGTGTTAAGAGTGGTTCCATGAATTAGACACGTTTTGTTGTATTTTGACATTATCACTACCATACATAATTCATAGTCAGACATCTCCAGTCAACTGGCCAACTCTGCCTGCACTTTGGCATCATAAAAATATGAGTATTTCACAAGAAGGTCAGTAGTTCAAACTTCCTTTTGATTAGGAAGCAAGCTCTATGTATTTTCTCAGTTTAAAAAAAAAAAAAAGGTTTTCAATAATCCAGGAATAAATCTCTGATGTTTTAAGTTTTGCATTGCTTAATGAAGAGAAAAAGTTCAGAATATAGTAATTGCAAGAAACCTATTTACTGAATAGAAGCTAACAAAAATGCAGCATAGGAAAAAGAAAAAAAACAACCAAAACCTTTAGCAACTGCTCCTGCACTCAAAAGCAAGCAGAAAAGACAAGACATAAATTAAGACAGGCACGGTATCTTTACCTCTCAGCTGGAAAATTTCAAGTCAATATCAAATCTGCTAGTCTATCACATTAACTTTGGCTAATAATGTGCTATCAAATCCCACACAAACAAATGAGTACATTACATGCTGTACTCATTGTTTTAAAAATGATACATCCATACACAGCAGTGATTTATGTCATAGCACATTAATTTTGTCAAGTTCCAAGTTCTTCTTAATTCATTTAGCTGACTGTTCTATGGAAGTTTCAATACTTTCAGAAATAACATTATTTCTGTTAATAAACAGTTTAATTATGAAAGGAATATTATAAATATTGAAATAATTAAATAACTGCTATCTAATGGAAAGCTAAGGGTTGCTGTCTGCTTTCTCAACACAGCAGGCAATTAGTAGGGTTGATAAAGTGGAAAGTGTATATGCTTCCTCATTTATCCATAGTAAATGGAATAGCAAGTATCCCCACTTGGGGTTTACGCACCCACTTCTGTAAGCAATTTACAACTTGCACTGCATCACAAAATACTGTTGTTTCTAAAATCTTTAGAACCCATCTATTCCAGACTAGTACACTAGGATGCCTTATAGTCTTTGTACTGGTCATTATGTAGACTAAAACTGCTATGAATACCACTTTGACAACTACTTGAGTGAACAGTCATGACTATTTCAAGACACCACCACTTAGGCAAACAGATTTAATAAATTTTTCAAGCAAACATAACAGTAGTCTCATGGTTCATACCTCCTGCAGCAATTTGTCTAATTTCTGCTGTAATTCAAGGAAGTATCGTGATGTGATGAGGCCCTGGCGGGATTTATCCAAACAATCTCGAGCCAGTTCTGTGATCTGATGGTGGGTAAAACTGAGCACTCCATCTGCCAGGGGAAGGACGTTCTCTGGAGAATGATTTGTTATAATGTCCCGAAGCCTCTCCTCCATCTGAGCTGTGGCCTATGGACAAATAGATACACAATACATTAAATCAGTTGTACATGAAATTAGCAGCCCGAAAACTTATTTCTGATTCGGCGACATTTCTGTACTGCCTGAAAAGTTACCTAGCTGGAATGCGTGAAGTGATTGAAGCAGAAAAGCAAGCAAACAGAAAGGCAAAGTGACACAGGACTTTTCCCCACGTTACCAGTCCAGAAAAGCAACAGCACTTCTGTTCTACTATGCAGATCCACACCTTTGTCTGCCAGTGGTGATTAACTGTGCACTAATCTTGAGATGATCACTAAACATAACTAAAGGAACACCCATGACTGTAAAACTTTAAGTCAAAATAATAAAAAAGAGAACTCATGGGGATCTAACCTTGTTCAGCTAAAAATGCAGATACTACAGAGCAGAATATCTTCCTTCCTTTCATACAGGTCACACCATGAAAGTATTTCATGGGCAGAGTTTAAATCAACGTTGACTGATTAAAAGTGCCACAAGCTCTCAGCTCCTGCCAGATGTGTCTGTAGGTTGCTAGAAGTGTCTGTTTTACAGAACCAACTGCCTGGTTCTCACAAAATTGCTGATGCTTTAAAAAACCCTTAAAGATATTTTTATTATTAAAAAGTAACCCCACACCTCTTAGTTCACATCTCAAACACTGAAATGACTGGATCGTTTCACACTTCAGATTGCTGCTCAACCGCTCTGCAAATCCTGACAAATCTCTTCATATTTCTACAAAGAAATATGAAGAATTTTTTTCTATTTTTTATTCACTTTTTGGAACAGTATCAGCTTTACCTTATTTTATGTTCCAGGGGTCATCAAAATTCTCAGAGCAACTGAGAGCACAGTGCTCCAAGCTACACACCTGCATCTAGGAAGCTGTTTGTGTCTCAGACCTCTGGACACAACAGCAATGTGTCCTCACATTTAATATCTCATAGGCAAACCCTATGATCTTCACAATAAAAATGCATATATAATGAGTGTTTGGGAAAAGGAATAAATGCAACTAAAGGAAGGAATCTGAAGGTGCACGAGCAGATGACTTGGCAACGGAAACTGGTTTTGGTTTACTAATTCAGTATACATTTGCTCCACGTACACACCACCTATTGAAATTGAATTTACTGTCGGTTTCCAATCAGCAGAATATATTACCAGAGTGATTCATTTCAAAACCAGTTCAGCAGCTTTGCCAAATGAATGTCCAGTTCTCAGCAGGGTTCTTCTTTATTGTGATTTTATCTTTGTAATAAGAGCTTGGTGATGCTTTATGAAAGCCATTACAGGGTTGGATCATTAGTTCCCATAATAAAAACCACCACTTACTTAAAACCTATGTAGCCTATCGATTCAGTTACTGGGTATCTTAAATATAATTCATTACCTTTGGGAATCTTTCTTTGTAGACATGGTTCATCATAATTATTTCATTGTCACAGCAGGCAGGAGAACGTCCAGGGCTGCAAGCAGAGCAAATTATCCCTTTAAACTTGTCTCAGCATGAACTACAATTATTGTATTTCTGTACAGTTTATTTGCAACAAAAAGTCAACATAGGCTTCACTGAAAAGGTACATTCTCTCATCAGTGATATACTTGGTTCCTTTCTGGTATGTGCTTTGACATCTAACTGCTAACTATGTTATTTTCTTCCTTTGTAACCACACTTAAGGATACAGGCAGTTTTGCAACACTTGTGAACATTACCTTTGTCTCAGAAGGGTGACAGAGATATATATAACTGTCAATTATGGCTATACCTGCCCTTTTGAAGGTTGCATACAATCAAAATAGGAAGACCTGATCAAAAACTTCATTAGCTGCAAGTGAAAAAGTTGAGAAGAATGAGTCTTTATTTTTCTTTTTTTTTCTTTAAACACCATTTAAAAAAAAAAAAATCAAATCAATCTATTTTCAATCTGACCAGCAGATAAAGGCAGCAACTTCCTACAAATAATGACATACACATGCATGAGTTTCATCAATGCTGGTGCACTGTGCCTGCAAGCACAAGACTTGCAGGAAAACAATCTAAAAAACATACCTATGGTCTCAGTTAACCCACAAAACTGCTTTTTGCTATCAGGAGCCTCACTGGTGATAAGTTCCTTTGAAAAATCTCCACCTGATTTTCCTGGGTTGCTGACACTGGCCCATCAGTCTGGTCTAAAAGACGTGGAGCAGTGAAAGACCCCACAAAGGGGATGTTATCTTCTAGGAGTGACTTTACCATACTACATACACAGTGGTTTCTTGCATGAGAAAAAAACC
This sequence comes from Limosa lapponica baueri, assembly GCA_002844005.1. NCBI lineage: Eukaryota > Metazoa > Chordata > Aves > Charadriiformes > Scolopacidae > Limosa > Limosa lapponica. The sequence continues at coordinate 137,108 of KZ505758.1, read as the reverse complement.
TGGCTTTTGGCTTTCTCAAAGTGCAAAAACTGAACACTAAATTTGTCCCAAGATATCACAATGGTGGATCCTTTAACTGATAATGGACAATCTGCTACAACATTCACAGGCAAATCCACTGAGGACAGGGTAGTACATAATTTCACAGCACTTCTGCAGCATAATCCCCTTACTGAAAATGCTTAGCTCTTGTGTTTTCCCTGGAGCGTTGTACACATTCTGTGAGTTCAAATGCACCATTTTAATTTTTAAGTGTTAAAAGCGTAACAGAAATTGAAAAAAAACTGAAGATATGGCACTAAATGCTTTACAGGTTCAATCTGTAATTTTCTAATGAAGAAATGGGATTTTTTTCTTAGTAATCATTGTGCTGTTTCATGTAGGCAGCAATTGTATTTGTCACAATAATCGACACAGTTTTTTTTCAAAAAAATAATCAAAAAGCAGTTAAAATATGTTGCTCTAAAAAACTCAATCCTGAAAAGTTGTATACCTGTAAAACTGTTTTTAAACTTTGGAAGGATTGGTATGACAATTAGAAATACAGTACTTCCTTTTTTTCCTTCCAGTTCTTGAAAACTTAATCCATAAAATTCAGATCCATTTTCCAAACCTAAACTATTCTGACAGTTTAGAACTGATCTTAGGTAAAAACACATCTTATACAAATGGCCACTACATATGAAATACAGAGGCCCATTCTTTGGGGAACAAAAAACTGAAGTTCATCTTGGTTAAAGAAACTAAATGAGTGCATACCCCCCTACCCAACTACTTGCTCTTTATCATGTTTCTTTCCAGGTAGTTCTAGGATAGAAATACATTTTGAATTATTTTTGCATATAAAGACCTTAATCTGTGAACAGTTTGAGCTCTGGAAGAGAACCAGTGCTACAGTCAGATCAATAATGACTAACTCATCAAAACAGTTCATGCGGGTTTGTTGCCTTCATTAAGACCTAGCTTACAATGTTAACCATTGAAGTAAGCCATGATCAAAACCAGAAGCAAGAATTTAAAAGGACTACTCATAATTTAGCCTCAGATGCGTACTGTTTGTATTATGCTTCAGCAATTTCAAGAATAGTGAATGTCCCCAATGGACAAAACCACGATGCTCCAGAATACGTGAATTTAGATCCAACCCCTATTTCCAGATAGACAAACTCACCTGAGGCTTCGGGACCGAGGGCGCATCGCAGTGGTCCTGCATCTGTTATCACTGGCAATACTCTCAGTGGTACAGAAATGTTTAGACAAAAAATGTAGTTCATCAGGTGTTGGTTGGTATGGTAACTGGTGTAGCTTCTCTTGGGATGAACAGGATGACTACAAGAGCAGAACAGAACACAAGGTTCTATCAGAGTGCAAAACATTTTCTAGGTCATATTCAGTGCTCATGAATAAAGCCATTTATTTTAAAATTTATAGTTACTGTTTCCCATGCCTGACTACCACTTTAAAGTAAATAATTAGTCTCAACTTAATGAGGTAAATATAGAGTAAGTATAAAAAACCTACTTCAGTACCAGAAGAAAGAGACATTGCATTTCAAAAGTTCAAATTTGCTCTAAGGCAAAGATGACATCTAATGTCAGTAACAAACACCAGTATGTAAGAGTAGTTAAAATGAGGTTTGCTGAAAATTAATTGAGTAGGATAGCTTAAGTACGATAACCATAGAGTACAACCTATAGCCACAACAAATCGTAAACTTATATGAAAGTTCTTCACTATCCATGCTTAAGACACTATTGATGCTTTTTAAAATAAAATGAAATATAACCTAAATTCTTGCTGAAAAAAATCATGTGCTATTTTCTTATAAAACCTTGTACATTCAAAATGAAGTGAAAGAGCTTAATAATTTATCAAGACAGGTTCTATGGCTGACAAAAGTGAAAGGGATTACACTCAAACTATCCAATTAGTATAAAACTGGAAGATACAGACAGGTATGAAATTGGAAGTGCTACCACAAAATTGCAAAAGTGCCTTACAAAATTGCATGTATAAAGCAGTGCAGATATCATACTATCATATTTTACTGCCTTTAATGCAGCACAGCTAGCTATCAGAGGAACCCTAAATATCTGGAGGTAAAACTGTGAAACTACTTCCCTGAGCCTGGATTTCATGTCCTTGTAAAGAGCATGTACAGAGTTCAATGCATTAGCCTTGCTAATCTGGACTGACAAGTGTAGACAGAGAAATGCTCTACTGTTTCTGGTACCAAAACTAGTTTCCAAGACAGCTCATTCACAAATATCCATCCTTGTATGACTGCAGCACAAAGCTGCTGCTACCATGCAGACATTCCCTTTATTTCACCTGAGGACGGAACGAAGTCCAAAAACTTGTACATTTTTTTGGAGCTCTTCAGTCTCCAGCTGGCTTTTTCAAGGAAATTAGCTCCTTCCATATGCCCATCTTCATGGGCACATTATTATTCTTATCTGTCTTCTCATATAAGACACCAAGGCCCCTGCCTGGCTGCTCTTTTACTGGAAGCCAACACAGTAAGAGCTTCTTTGCTATACCATCCCTAGTGAGGGAAATCAATAAACTTTTGTAGAGTACAAACATTGCCCTACATTGCTAAGGTCAGCAGGTAATATCCAGGCTGGTAAGCACAGAAACTACACAGTCTTCATAATTTCCTGGCAACTTGTGTGGTAAAGGCTGAATATATCCTAATTCCTAGGAACTCAGGAAAAGATTACTTATCACACTAGATCTCATGAAGTCATCTCCTAACAGCAAAAAAGCACAAACCCCACTGCTGGGAAAGGTTAACTCACACAGGACTGGTCTATGCGGGAAGGCTGCATCACGTCAGAACAAGTTAAAGTTAGCAAGTTTGCATTACCTTTGCTTTGCTGCAGGCTAAGAGGCACGCTCACCAAGAATTTACCACAGTTCACATGATAGGTGGTAACTTGTCAAGTCACAGTAACTCATTTATGAAATTCAGCCTTAGCACATTACTATGCCTAATTCAGCACACAGCATAGATAAATTCTTTCTTATCTCACCCTATGGCTGCTAGTTGCAGTTAACCTCAAGGTGTATTCCCTACAGCCATCCTCCATAAGATAAAAGATACTATAGCACAGGGAAATTTCCCAATACAGACTGTCACTGATGGTTATTTCTATAAAAATGAATCTCTACCTCTTCAGCTGCAGGGGATTTTGGGAAGATCAGGAGGACAATAACCCATATCATGCTTTTCCCTATGTAAAGTGTCACAGAGCCTAGATCCAACAGGATTAAAGTGAGAAACTTGCTTTTGCTAACAACTCTCAGCTGTGCCACGACCATCTCAGGCACAGAGTGCATTTTCTTGGAGATCTGAATTCTGATTTCTGTACAAATCCAAATTTTCATAGCAAAACTCTTAAAAAAAATTAGCTCTCTTAGCATTCTAGAAGAGCTGTTCCAAAAATCCCTTAAGATTTAACATATTTTTAATATGCACAACTACAGTGCATCATGGCAACTCAATCTGTTCTTCCAACATAGAAAGGGAAATTTGCAGCCAATACCAGTTAATGTAACCCCAAAGTCTCTTTACTCATCTCCTTACTCCACTTCTCCATCCACATAAGCTCCCAAGAATATAGCTTACTGGCAAAAACATGCAACTGAGTATTCTCTCACTTCACCTTTTTTATAGGCTTGCTCTCCTACAAGACACACAATCATCTCAACTGCATCTCATAACTGCCAAGATCTGATTCAACTTTGCTAGAAAACAACACACCAAAAGTTTCTTTTCAACTGAATAATCTTACCGGGAGATATTTTAATTTCAACTTTGTTGTGAGAACTGGTATATGTGGTCCTTGCACAATTCTAAACCCATTCCATTAAATTGATAATTCCATCAATCTCTTTACTTTCAATATTAAAAAAGAAAAAAAAACAGGCTATCAAGAAATGGTGTGCTACGCTCACCTGAGCATAATCATGACTATCACAAACCCTTCTGCCCCAGCTTTGACTTCAAGTTCCTTGTAAAGATCAAAGTTGTGCTCTATTGTGATGAGTAAAAACTGTTTCTGCTCTCCAGCTGATACCTCTCTGGATACCTCTGGATTAAAGTGAATCTTATTTATCCAGCACCCAAAGGGAGCATTCTGTATGTACACGTAGGCTACTGCGTGTGGTCTCTCATTGGCTCTAAGAGTTTGTAAGAATGTGGAAAAGAAGGTTGCCCAGTGCTAGCTGTCCCAGATTCTGAAAAAGTATATGAAACCAATTAGATGGGCACACTTTGAATTTTCATTTTCTGATTTACGTATATTGTCCAGTTGGTAAGAGAAGAAAGTGAAAAGCATCTCTACTAAGAAGGAAAGAAATAGTGGCTAGATTTAAAATTCAGCGGTTGTCCCAGTGCTTTTGCAGGGCTCGTCAGTGTTAGAGGACTCTTGGGGAAAAAAATCTCAAACTTAACAATAAGAAATATATGGCTTGAATTCTCTACTGCTGGTTTCTTCAACAAAATTCAAGCTTATTTATTGGAAAACCAGGTTTCTTTACAGCTATTTTAATATTTATACAATGTGGTCTAGTCAGGAAATATCAAGGGAGAACTGTCTATTACAAAAGTTGAGATATCTAAGTCCATAAATGACAGTGCTATATTTTTTTATGAGAAATGCAAAAATGATGTAAAACTGCTCCACATTCCAGCATGCACACAGTAGTTAATAAACTTAGGCGGGAAAGAAGTATATGAACTAGAATTACCATTTTAAATTTGAAGATGTTGAAGAAAAATCATATGAGTATGGACCAAAAATTAAAACTGTGTTTTGGTATGTTTCTGACACAGCTTTTAATTTCCTTTCTAGCACAAGCCTGTTTCTTGTAACAATGATGGGGTTGCTATGGCAATTACTTATTACTTGACATAACCTCCTTTACATCAATATATTTTAAGTGAAGAGCACAGCATATTTGATCTAGCTCCAACGAGAGATGTGCACAAACATGTACCACGGAAAGCGGTTAGGGAATTAATGTGAAACTAAGCAATTTGCTTGGCAAAAGTAAGATCTACACAGGAAGGAAAGCAGAGGTCAGAAATCAGTGCTGCTGAGGAACAGTTAAGACACGTGATATTCCTCAACCTGCTCTGAAGTCAGCAAGAATTGACTTGACCTTCCAGAACCCTTTGTGGACAAAAATAAAATAACAGTTGATCAGAACATAAAACAGTCACATTTCATCAGTGTATAGGATATGGAACTCAACAATTTCACAAGAGAAAGAGGATACACCCAGGAAGAGAAAAAGTACTTTTTTTAATGATGCAATCCTTAAGGTAAAAAACAAGGCTAAAGATACAAAACCAAAAAAATTGTGAAGAGTCATAGTTGGATCTACGAGGACCAAGCCCTTTACTGTAGAAGATGAAATGTAACTGTCAAAATGCCAAGGATTTGCTATTTCCAAAGCAGGCTTTCTCCACACCTCTATCTCCCAGTCTCTCAGGTGTGACTGTCACAACAGACAGCTTAGTTCCATGCTGTTACACGACCCAGTACTTTCTCTCCAGTACAGAGGTGCACATGATGTGCAGAAGTACAGATTCATACTTCTCCCACTGCCTAGCTCCTAAGTATTGAAGCAAGATCTCATGCACTGCCACAGTGCACATCATGAGTCAGATGGCACATGCACGGCAGGGGGGCTGATACAAGATCACATCAGAAGCATTGCTCTAGCAGGCAAAAATTAACAATTTAGACTTAACATTTATCCTATTATGTATCCCAAAGGATTATTCCATTTTAATTATAGTCATCTAGAATGCTAAATATCTAACCTATTATCATGGACTAATATCTCACTATCGCAAAAGAAAAGAGACAGGCAAATGCATGATTCATCCTATCTTAAGATAGCAGTCTAACCTAGGATGGATGAATCATGTCACAGAGTGGTTTCTCTTTCTTTTCGTTATCAAGGCAGACTCACGTAAGACTTCATACCTAACTACCGTTTGGCTAAGGCAGTATGTCTCTTACTGATCCACAGATCAAAAGGGAGCAGTTAAACACTACTCGCTGCCAGAAAATATCTTGAAGCAAAGCACACATTGGCTAAAGCCTTTGAGCTAAGTAAAGCAGTTTCGTATCCCATATTAATTCAATGTAAGAAAACCTACATTGCCTTCTCCTAAGACAAGGAAGCTACATTCAAGAAGATAAGACATATAACAGAAAACTATCAGCACAGCAAAGTGGATACTTACAGAAACAGTTGAGCTGGGTGTATTTGTACCATAGCCAGAAGAAGGGAGAGAAGCCAAAGACCAGCGGCGACCATCAGTCCTGTTGTGAAACCAAGGTTAGTCAAGTGAACACTGCAGTATCCTAATACAAAAAACATCTGTGGAAGTATTAAAACTGCATTGCAAATGCATGATACAAACATGGTTTTCAATAAGGAGTAAACTTTCACAGGGGACCACAATAAACAAGCATTCAGCAAGGATGGCTTCGGCTTACAGATTTATTTTTTAGTCTGTCTAGTTAAAAATCTATCAGATGAAACAATCGGAAAGTGAAAGAACAGCTCCACAGAATTGGTGTCTCACTAATGCACATAGAAATGGACCTCAGGGACTCTTCACAACTCTCAGGTCCATCAGATGAAAATTAATGAGAAGCAAATTAAAAACTTGTGAATAAATGCAAACACAATGCTCTGAACCACAGAACAACCACAACAGTCTGCTTGAAATACAAGGGAAGCACTGCCTTAAGTGACATTAGTACAGGACACCAGCAAACTAGCAGGCTAATGTCAAGTAACTGCAAAGAATCACAAGGTAAACACAAACTTGTTTAATATTAGATATGTAAATCAGGAAAAACAATTTTGCAGCAAAAACCATGCTCACTCAAAATAAAATTAAAAAAAAAATCATAACTAAAACCAGTTTGTGTTCTTTACTGCTTGAGGTTAGCTACACAGCCAATATGGAACTTGAACATTCAAAGTGACAAACCAAAAAACAACTATGGCAGCGTGTTTGGATTTTTGAGGAGGTAACACTTACCTGTCATTTCGGTGCCCATGACTGGAGTACAATTGTATCAAATATGTTAAAAAAAGCAAAGTAATACATAAATAAAAGGACACGTTTTTATTAACAAACTATATGACAGCGGGGGAAAGGAGAATTGAGGCTGTTTTACAGCCAGTACAAAGATCACCTCTCAAGTCTGATTTACACAGAAAGTATAAATTCCCTAAAGAAGTCATGCCAAATCAGGAACCTTAAACCTCTTGATGCAGCTTCCCTACCCTTCAAGCTAACTGTCTAAGAAAACCCTTGTCTCTCTCCATTCTAATGCCTTATTTCCTACTCCCATTTATCCATCCACAAGCATCAACCCAAGCCTCTGGGACTTTTAATACATACAATGTGAGAAAAGAAACTACTGTATGTAATTACTGTTAAAGATATAAAAAGAGGGACTGCTGACTGTATCAAAGACTGAACTCTGCAAAAAACTTCCTCTCTCCATTACAAAATTTTGGTTTTAATCATTAATTCTCCTCCCTTCTCCCCTTCCCCCGGTATGCATGAGCTACCTCCAGACAAGTGAACAATTCCAAAAGGAGTTTTCTCCTATATATTCTGCAGCTGTGAGACAGAAAGTACTTCCTTAGTCAGTAACTCCTATTGAACAGGGTTCCGGTTCACACAGCAGTTCTCAGCCAGAAGGGCCATGGAAGGTAGGGATGGGATATCACAGAAAGTTAACTGGGAAGGAAACATGGAAGAATAGGAGGCATTCATAAGGGAAAAAGGGAAAATAGGGTAGAAAGCACCTACAGCATTTTTCCCTGGACTCTCATACACCACTTGCCCTTGCCCTACAGTGTGGTCCTACCCACTTCCCAGCAGCTCTGGAAAACAGGATCTGTCCTGCTTGTCCTCCCACCCATGGGCTTGTAAATGCTGGATTTAGATGTACCATCAGAGGAGGCCTAAGTGGTGGCTACTGGAGACACAGGCTATTCCTGGGCATTGATCACCCCACCAGATGCGGGCAGAGGAAGGTGACACTCCTGCTCATTGCTGAGGGGTTGCTACCTCCAGCCCAGTGCACCAGCTGGCAGCATGGCAGAGGGCCACCGTCCCACTGCAGCTCCCTTTGCTGCCCCTGCTGTGTGGCATGACCAGCAGCTGATGAGAAACAGCTATGCTGGGAAGCCCTCCTTTCCCACAGCAGGCATCCAAACCATTTCCTTTGAGTTTCCCTCCCTTCCTCACACTTCTCTAGCTTTTTGGTATCCCCACTGACTGTGGGGGCAGTGGATGGAAAAGGAATATCCCTACATATCCATATACCTATAACACTTCACCTTTGCTCCTTCAACCTGCGCTGTCACACACACACTGTTCTTCCCTTCCTTTGCATTGTGATTAAATTTACAAAGCATTAACAGAAATGACATGAAGTCAGAAGTCTGCTCTCATTAACTACAGGTCACTTTACTACCAAAACGGATCCTATCGCAGGTTATATGATGACAACCACAAGCCACATACCAAATTCGTAAGAAAATTTTACATTAATGTTGTTTTAAACTTAAGTGTCATCAAACATTTTCACTATAAACATAGAACAAAATCAGTTTTCACAGAAAATTGCTCTACAGAAGTTTCCTGAATCTAGTGAAGTGGTAAAATATTTTGATATCACAGAAACTTATTTTGTTAGCATTCCTTTAATTAAAGAATTTACTTAGAGCCCGTTACAGGGCTCTAAAAATGGTCAAAATCCAAATGATAAAGTGGTATACAAATTCATTTTTTCCTCTTGAATTTTAAGGTTCGCAAAAACATAATGATTTAAACTTTCTGTTGATTATGGGTGGGAAAGGAAAACTACTTCCTGACTGCTGTATTTCTAAGTAATGCTCGGTCTTTCACATCTGCTTTTTCCATTATAAGGTATTTCTGGATTTAGTGAATCTTTCCAAAAATATGCTCACGAACAAAAGTAATCTATGAAGAGATTGCTTTCCTTTTTTTAAAGATACTATCAAGAGGAAGTAGATTCAAAAGAAACACTCAATTTTAAGAGGCTGATTAAAGAAGTGACATCATATGCTATTAGAAAGATTGACAAGATCTACTGTCAGAGATTAAATGGATTCAGATAAAAGGAATACACAAGTAAAGTTTTCTCCCTTTTGCAGCTTTTAAAAAGAGTTAAGCCATTTCCTTGCACTTACTTTAGAGAGCTTGTGTGCTACATTACTGAAATCCCAAAATAAAGGAAGTAAAACCATAGCAGCAAGTGCTTTCTCATTGCAAATGCAACAGTTACATGCCTGCCCCTATTTAATGACAAAGAAAGCCACAGCATGCCAATTTCGTTTTTTGTGTATATGCTCTTTGGTCAACATACACACTCTGCCTACCCTCTGAGGCTTAAAGTTAATGAACTTATTATTCGAGGTAGGCTGACAAGGTGTTAAGTGACAGGCAACCACACTGGAACAAACAGGCAGTCTCCCGTGATACGCTATCAACTTTGGTTACGGTTCATTTAATAATAATTTACTTCACAGATCACTTCAAATTCACATTAGATCTTCAAAAATTCTACTCGCACTAATTAATCCTCACAACACTTTTTGACAGAGCTGACTGTCTCAGTGGTACAGACAGTGAAACAGGTCAAGGTCAGGTATTAAAGGTATGGTAATGGTATTGCTGCTGCCAATAAAATCAGTCCCTGAATTCGGGACCTTTATAGTGGTGCTATTATAAAAGATAAACTTCTTATATTGTTAAGAAAAAAATAAGAAAAATCATAAACATAGCTTAAAATTTCTCATAACTCAGTGGATGAGGAGATAGTGTCCCAATTGGATGTATTACAATTAATTATTTTTTTTTTTAATTCAAACAGCTGTGATTGTATTGTATCAATCAGCCAATACAACTTAGTTGCAACTGCAGTTTAGGAGGGTTTACATAAGCGAGATAATGCTTGTCATTCTATGTGAGAGACTTGACAGATGTATTTGCAATCATCTTTTAATATCTGGGTCCAGCAACATTTCCTCTATGCAAAATGCATGCTGCGTAATACGAACAACCTCTTACCTTCGTGCAAAAGAAAAATGGGCTGAGGCACTGGGAGAAAAATTCCTAGGGCTATCCTGAGGACTGTTTCCTGTTGGAAAGGATACACAAAAAAATAATTATTACAGAAAAAAAACAAAACCCAACCCGCTAAAAACACTCAGACACACTAATCCAAGCATTTCCAAGCAGGTTAGAAACTAATTTCATAATTTCTTCTCTCACAGTCTCTGAGAAAATAAACTCTGAAATAGAATCTTATTTCAACTCACATTTCAAAGACAAAACACACTGACTGAAATTTTTTCCCCTTAGTTCTGTTAGATCAAGGCATGGAAAAGGCGACCACCCTCTGTGATGAGAAGTAACTGCACACTGTAAACAGGTTGTAACTTTAAGGTCTGTTACTTCTTCATATTACAGCACCCGAGCTCCTGCTGACCAGCACGAGTGCAGAAAGGGGTGGCAGCTGCTGAGAGCTGCTCCTGCCACCTCTGCCCCTCAGCACCTACAACTAGAGGAGACACAGGATCTGAAGAAGAAATAAAGATGACCCCTGAAAAAAAAAAAACCAAAACCAACCCCAAAATAAAAAAACAAAAACAAAACCAACCAACTCACAATCCCCAAAACAAACAAAAAAAAAAACACCAAAAAAACAACCCACCCAAAGCTAAAAGGATTTGATGTAAAGTAGCACTAGCATACATCTAAAACTCAACCTTTCCTTATATACTGAACAGACTGCAATAACAATACATTAAAGAATAAGTAATGTATTTATTCTAGTATTTTATTTTTGGACTTAACGAGACTGCAACGTTAAGCAACAGATTAAAGAAAAAAAAGCTCTTACATGTCCAGTTAGAATGAACATTTGATTTTTGAGGAGAAACTTACTACCTATGTGTAAAAAGGCCAGTACAATAGAGTGAGTCTTTAAAAGGACTTCAAGTGGCCTTGTTTTCTACTCAAATTTTTGAATTAACATTGCATTTATCATAGTGATGTCCTTAACAGATCCCATTAATTCTATTCAAGAAAACATAATCATGGAGCCATTAGGTAGCAAACACAGAGAACAGCCAACCCCAAGCCTTTTTTTTTTTTTTTTTCTAGAAGCAGATGCAAGACGCTTTTTGAGCTGTGCTTAAATCACGTCTTTGCAGCTGCTCTTCCCACAGCCCCAAGAGACAAGGATTCCACTCTCGCTGGCCAGTATCTCCAACTCCCCCCCACCCCCCATTTATCTATCACAGCTGAATTATGTCCTTCTGACATTCCCTCCTCCCCCTGAAGACCCCAGCTTCTTCATTACACTTCAGACACTTCTCAGGGCCTCGATAATTTCAAGGTGGCAAGGATTTTCACTCCCTGAAGGGGAAGGGGAGGCGGGGGGTGAGCCAAGGGAATCTGAAGCTGCACATGTGGCACAGATTTCAATCTTCATTTGGTGACCAACACAATTTATTCTTGTCCTGCATGAACTGCAAACACCAAATTACTATAAGCAACAGTTCATTTAATTTAACAGCTAACTGGATTTTTTTTGCTGCTACCAGAGCTTACTTAATAAAGATAAGCTAAAAATAAAATTGTAACACTGTGCAGATAAAACAGTCACAAACTTCAGCTACTGCACTTGAAAAAATTAGTTGTAATTTGGAGTGTTTTGTGGACTTAGATAAGATGAAAGAGAGACAAAGAAGTTACCTCAATCTCTGGCAGAAAAGCAGAGAATTAACGCTTAATGCGATGAGATGCAAATAGCTTTTGACAGGAAATAATTTGACAAACCAGCATATGGGGGTTTGTAAACAAATCCCTTTGATAGCTAAAGTTATATATGGATATATATATAGTTTAAAGTTATATATGGATATATACACGCATTTAGCACTCATCAATGAGATGACTAGCTGTCCATCAGTTAGTCAGAATATATGCTTCACATAGAGGCAAAAAACATGGTGGAAGAATGCAGTAATTTTATAGCTATTGCAGGGGATTTGAGGAGACACAATGCTGCAAGCTACTTCACTAGAAAGAACAAAGACCACTTCCTTACAGACAAAACCTGAAGAAGTCAAAGTCTTACTCAGGAAGAGCATCAGATCCTGTTATTAGGAAAATAAATTTGCAAGTACTATTTCCAATAGCAGATGAGCTTTTAAAATAACAAAAATGGCAAAGCCGTATACATAATACCTGGATACTAAATCCTGTGCATTTATCTAGTAGTCAAAGAACTCAGACAAGCCTGGAAACAGAAAATGAAAATCCAAACCCCAAATGAGTGGAGAACTAGCTTATGCTATCATGGATTTAAGGTGTGGTGTTCCACAAAAGCAAGAGAGGTTGGAAGCAGAGTCCTGTACGTGACCTTCATCCATCACAGCATTCATACACCCATCTGCAAGTCAATACCTGGGAGACTTTCAAATAACAACCAGTGCCAGTTAATTCTCCGTCCATATGTGCAGTGCTTGCTTATTAGTCAAATCCCGCAGTTCCTTGGGATCTGCTGGCTGTTGTAGGTTTTAGTCCTAAAGTACCTCTATGCTGCTGAGATTACTGTTGATGTTTCTGACCTGGTAAAGTAAACCTAACTGGTGGTCAGGTATTAGGTGAGCAATTAACTCCAGCATCCTCTGGGAGACACAATGAATAGGCAATCAACAGACAAAACAACACTCTACCTCATGACAACACACAGGGTAGCTAATTTTGCAAGCAGCTATTGTTAAGAAAATTATATTGAGACTAATTAAATTGTGATTGTTTTGTAAATGGCTTCAAGAAGTTCTGTGTCTTTGCCACAGAGGGAAGATGCTTTAAATCATTTAAAAAAGCATATGTTACTGTATATTATTAATGTATTTTTAATAGCCGCCTACTTACGAAATAAAGAGTTTCGGATGCAATGACTTTCTATTAGTACTGAGTAACAGATTAGTGATAATTGTAACCCCAAATTCCTGATGGATCAAAGACAAATCCAGCTTAAAGTCCTGATGTCATTACTTGATGGTCTTCTAAATTCAATCACAGTACCTCAGCATCACAGTAATACAATATGACAACGGGTCACACATGCCTCTGTGTCAGTTTACTTGGTGGTGAACCCACACCGCAAAGTGAACACTGCACAAGAAACCATCCACCAACAGTTAGTTACAGGTCTGACTTTCATACCGTAACAAACGGTGCCAGTCAGCAGAACACACAGCTGGACAGCAGAATCAGCTGGAGTACCGCTGCAGGTGCTTTCCACTGAGATCCCCTCAGAGGTGAGGAGCTCAGGCTATTTCAAAACCTGGATTAATTACGCTTCACACCAGCAAACAACTTTCCCCAGGAAAAGCAAGGAAGGTTTGCATGGTCCTTAATTGCCAGGATACTTTGCATTTTCTGACCGCTATTCAAAATACCGGCAGTTTACGTTTTACTGGGATTTAATTTAAAAGTCAGTTGTAACTGATATGTAAATTATCACTTACACTTTCCACTTCTGACTCTAAGCTACTAGAAAATGCTCTGAAATTGCTACAACAGTTCTACTTTACGGAAAAGCAAGACTGAATAAAAAGTTTTATTTTAGCAAAACCATTTCTATTACTCCACATGTGACAACAGTCAGAATAACTGAAATAGTGTACTATTTTCCTTTCTTCAAATATCAGTTTTCTTTTAAAAAACAATATTCAGAATCCTACTTTAATCTTTAGCTTTCCACATTCCCGTATTTCACCAGGAAAATACATTAAAGGCTTCACTCATTTACAAAGTTACTCCTCCTCTCCTCACAATCTAGTCAATATAGACTGTAGCTAAATCAGAACAGTATATAAGCTGCATATGAGCGAAATTCTTCTTTGCTTCAAATACAATGTAGTAAGTCACTACCCATTATCACCCACCTCACACAAACGCCACAGGGTTACAGTTAAAATAACTAAATTTGATGCACACACACAGTTGCCTCCAGCATGATTCAGAGCCTAACACAACTAAAACATACCGTGGAAACAGCTTTGTTCACTACTGTACTTCAATGTTGCTAGCTAAAGTATGTCTACCAAACAAAGTTATCTGATACAAGCAGTAAGTCCAAATGTAGCGAGAACAGAATATTAGCAGCCAGCTCTCTAACAGTGTCTGTCTAGAAAGGTCAAGGCGGACCTAAAAAATCCTAGAAAAAAAGATTACAAGTGGAGGTTAAGACCTCCTTGACCTATAATTTCACCTTCGGCAACTGCCATTCATACATTTGTTGAATTCAACAGGAAAGGTCCCATTTTTCCCTGCCACGCTTAGTGGACAATTCTTCAGGAACTCCCATGTTCTGGTATATGGCCAGCATATATTCCCCTTCCCACTCCGTGAAGAAAACACCTCTGACTGATTTAGATCATAATACAGGCTTTTCAGTCTTCCTGTTGGTAAGGCAAACAAGGAACAGTGTTTCAGTCTTACACAAAAAGCCATCACGTTCTAGCCTACCAGTCTTTCTCCCCACGTGATCCCATCTGACCATACGTGAGCATAAAAGCACACAGTATTCCAGATGAACTCTAACCAGAACATTGTACAGCGGCATGAAATCTTCCCAAATTCAATTGAAAATCACTTCCATTATACATCTTCACAGATTTGATTTTCAAAGGTACACTAGACTGGTCCTTGCAAACATCATCTGATCCAGAAAAAGATCCTTCTCTAACTTCCATATAACAGATGAGCCCACCGCTTACAGTAGACATCTCGGTTACTGCTCCTCCAGCACAAAACGCTGCATGTTCTCAAAATCATTGCATCACTTCAACACAGTTTCCCAGTGTTGTTTCATACCAGATGTCTTCCAAATTTGTATCAGCTACTGTAATTTTATGCCAATGTCACTAATGAGAAGATTAAAAAGGTTTAGCCACAAAATCAAGACCTGAGGACTCTACTGATAACCTCCTACTTCATAATATTTCCCATTTTAGCACAACCCCCATCTTTTCCCCTTCAAACATTTCCTACTTATCTTGCAATTCTTGTCCTATTTTGTTGTCTTAGTGGCACAATGTGAAACATTTTACTAAAATACAGACAAGTAAGATGTAGAGCCTTGCTCCTAACAGCTATGCTTGCTCCTACAGCAGATACAGTGAAAAAGCACCACATATGACTATTAATCATTAGGGGTTAGTATCACCCACAGGAACAAGCTCCTGTGACTACTGAGGTGGGGACACCTGAATGCCCTGACTTACTGAGACTATAATCATGCGCTTTGCAGGCTGGGTGGTGCAGATGACCTGCCCACGCAGCAGCAGGCAGTCAGCCCATTAATGACCTGGGCACCAGATGTTGTCCAAGTTGATGCTGCAACCCTTCGCTTCTCATAATTCTGAATGTACCCACAGCTCATGCAAAAATTAAAAGAATCTTTCATCAGGTTTAACAGTTTCCAGCCCAAACACTAAAGGCAAAGGATGTCCAAGCAACTAATCTAAGAAAGTTACTAGTAACGATGAAGGTTTGAACCCAAAGAAATGACCTAGTACAGATTTGCTTTCTATTTTTCTAAGAAAGAGAAAGACTTTACGTAGTGAAAGCTGATATTATTCTTGAAATCTTTTATGATTTTTACACGTATTCATAGTGGGAGACTTCAGCTGCAAACTAAAATCTGACTTTCCACCAACACAAATTATTTCTGCAGGTAGCTACAAGTCCTGCTGAGAGGAAAAGGGCATTACATGTACTGTATTAGTAATTAATGTAGATAACAGACACATATCTGCTGCATACATTGCCTTTTTCCTATGCCCTTTTTAACCCATAGTTTCAGCCCTTATGCCTCTCTGTGTGCTTCCAAGCTTTGGACTACTGAATCTTTACTGTAGCCCGTGAGCCTTCATGGTCACTGTTGTTTACAAACAAATCTGCCCCTTCTTTGGCAGGCGCTACTCGTGCACTATTGGCACCCTGCACAATATACTTACTTCTTCAGTGTGGTGCTGTCTTACTTGTTTCTCCCTCCCATGCTACCACATGAATCTGAGAATGACTGAGATGGTAAGGCTAACAGTTAAAAAACTTTATCTAAATATTCAGTGCTTGTCCGATTCAGCTTGCATCTATAAAGATTAACAACAGACTCCTGTGTAGGAACAATCCCCTTACACTTCCAGAGCAAACAGTGAAAATTGAGGAGGAGGGAAAAATTTTGCCCGAGACCTCTATATGACTTTCTCGTATGGGGCAATTATCACCATGCTAAACTTGGGCCACTGGTCCTCCTCAAAGACTATCCAGCTAAACAAGAGATCAGCCAGTGCCTTCAGTTAAGACTGCATCTGGGAGAAAAACAATACTACAAGGAAGAATGTGGGTCTAAAATGCACCTTGAAGAATTATGATTATGTTCAAGAGGCTTTTCTTCTAAAATAGAGCAATACTGAATCACAGAATCGCCTAGGTTGAAAAGGACCTCTCAGATCATCTAGTCCAACCGTCAACCTAACACTGACAAAAACCATCACTGAACCATATCTTTAAGCACTATGTTTACCTGTCTTTTAAATACCCCCAGGGATGGCGCCTCAACCACTTCCCTGGGCAGTCTGTTCCAATGCTTAATGACCCTTTCAATGTAAATTTTTTTCCTAATATCCAATCTGAACCTCCCCCGGTGCAACTTGAGGCCATTTCCTCTCGTCCTATGGCCTGTTACTTGGGAGAAGGACCGACCCCCACCTGTCTACAACCTCCTTTCAGATAGTTGTAGAATGTGGTAAGGTCTCTTCTCAGCCTCCTTTTCTCCAGACTAAACAACCTCAGCTCCCTCAGCTGCTCCTCATAAGACTTGTTCTCCAGACCCCTCACCAGCTTCATTGCCCTTCTCTGGACCTGCTCCAGCACCTCAAGTCTTTCTTGTAGTGAGGGGCCCAAAACTGGACACCGTATTGGCCTCACCAATGCCGAGTACGGGGGGGACAATCACTTCCCTAGTCCTACTCACCACTGTTCCTGACACAAGCGAGGATGCTGTTGGCCTTCTTGGCCACCTGGGCACGGCTGGCTTATATTCAGCCGACCAACACCCCCAGGTCCTTTTCTTCCGAGCAGCTCTTCAGCCACTCTTCCCCAAGCCTGTAGTGCTGCATGGAGTTATTGTGACCGAAGTGCAGGACCTGGCACTCCGCCTTGTTGAATTTCATCCCATTGGCCTTGGCCCATCAATCCAGACTGTTGAGATCCTCTGTAGAGCCTTCCTGCCCTCAAGCAGATCCACACTCCTGCCCAACTTGGTGCCATCTGCAAACTTACTGAGGGTGTGCTTAACCCCCTTTGTTCAGATCATTGATAAAGATATCAAAGAGAACTGGCCCCCATACCAAGCCCTGGGGAACGCCACTCATGACCGGCTGCCAAACACTGCTTACATCCAATCTGTTTCAGCTCACTTCAATCCAGATTGTTGTGACTACCTAGAAGCAACCTGAGCTTTTCAGGAGATCTGAAGTAATGGCACATTGTTTCTGCAGGTGCAGCCAGATCTCTAAATGATTGCTCTGCAGATACGAGAGATGAAAACACTCTTGAGCAAAGCCACAGATATTGACATGAGTGCTAATGCAGCGCACTCTGAGTAAGAGAGCTCCACCTTGAGACTCATAACACGCCTTCACGCACCTTGCTTCAGCTGACACAGAATGCACAGCACTCTTTTGCCCTCAGAGATGTGAGGTCTTGGGGAAAAACAGAACAGGTAGCTTAAACTAGCAGTCTAAATAAAACTCATTGCAGGTACGCGATGCAAGAAAAGGTAACTAAGTATTTATTTTGCCTGTAGTCCCAACAAGCAAGGAGCTGACACAGAAAGGAACACGTTTGTAGATCCCAAGTTGCCCTCGCAAGGGACAAAAATACTGACTTCAGATACCTCTGAGGCACTGACTTCCCAAGCAACGCCAACAATCTTATTAGGGCTATACAAGAAGGGCCCAGGATACCAATGAAGATTATCAAGATGGTAACTAATAGAAATTGATCCTCCTTGGTGGATTTTGAAGAATCTGACAAACTTGATTCCCTTCAGCTTTAATAGCCTATAATAAAAGGGTAAAAACCTGCAGCAACAACTAAAATGGTACGAACATGATGTCAAGAACCTAGTCCACTTAAAGAAAAGTATCTAATGGAACTATTTTCAGTAAGGGCAACAACAGGCTCTCCCCAGAGATGGCTGGAGTACCCTGACAGTAGGGAGTACAGTAGTGGGATACTGTGCCCTAAGAGAAACAGATCTGGCAGAAAAGCATTGATAGTACGATACCAGAAGCCAAAATGGTTTTTAAAAGGCATGAGCAATCAGGGTCATGCATAATCTACCTATCTTTCCATTTGAATTACTCAGACCTCAGCAGGTTATGTACTTCATTTTCCTGCTTCATGGAATCAGGAAGGTGCCCAACAAGGAACCTCTAGGCACTTTCTTTCCATAACCAAAGCAAAGTGACTTCAGAGTATGTCCAGACCTTGAAAGAGGCCTCAGAAAACTCCTTTCAAGTTTCTCACCTTGAAGCAAATGTGATTCTTCTTAAAACTACGTCAGAAGGTTGTGGGAGGGCAATTTGATGTCAGCCTGACATAGCAAGCCCAAGTTCAGTTAACTTTCCAAGACTGAAGACACAATAAAATGTAAACTTGTGGCATATGGACAGAATAAAATACCATAAATTCTCACCTAAAATGCTGTTAAGTATATGACACTATGTCCAAGCATATTAAAATAAGTCCCAAATTTGTGTTTCCAATCACATTTGAAAGAGAACCACAAGACAGACTTCTACTTGAGCTGGGACCCAGCTGGATGACAGATGAACATGTTCTGACTCTCTACACTCAAAACAGCTCATCTTCCTACTGAAGTACTACAAAGGACCTGTATAACATTACCTTTCCTTGCTCCAGAACCAGAAGAAAATTCTGTGTTTTGAACAGTGTCCCTGAGGTCCCCAAGGAACAGGGAAGGTAAGAGAGGTGACTAGAGCATATAGGAAAGTGGAAGTCTCAGAGCTCATGTCTTTACAGCGCTTTTGACTTCTTTAATAGACTCACAGAAGCATTTTAGGCTTTTCCTAAAGAGGGAAGCAAGGTAATGAAGGCAGACACAATAAAAACAAGAGAAAAGTGGAAAGAGAGTAGCTCTTAATGCATGTATAAAGATTCTGAGAAGATGAAACAAGACCGAAGAAGCCAGGAAAGCTGACAGGCCTGGGTTTTCTGCAACCTCTCTCTTTCTCCTACAGTCAAGACAACTGCTGCGCAGTACTGAGTGAGAAAAGAATGACCCATCAAAAGGTGCGATGTGAAGGAGCTAAATGTTTCTAAGGACAGGTGGCATGCTGCCATTTTCACTTTAAAATAACTGATTTACAACAAAAGGAATTCAGGATAAATTCTTCTTGAGTAGTATATATTTCAACGCTTTTACTATTCCATTAAATTAATCTTAAAGATAATCTTAATTAGTAACAGGCATTATTTTCTTTGACCATTACCTTCTAGTATTTATACTACACATTTACATGACACTGTATACCATGCTTTCACTTTAAATTGTCTGGGTTTCTGAACCAGCTTCCTCAATGGCTCAAGTTCTCAGCTCTATTATCAGTTAGACTCAGCCCCTTAGAAGGCAGATCCAAGAATCAGTCTTCTCATTTGACAGCCCAGCAGCAAACAATTGTGCAACGTTGCATGAAGTTAGATTAGCTGTTTGCATCCAAGCAGCCTAATCTGTTGCACCTGCACTCACCTGGGCAGATTCCTTGCATGAAACTGAACTCTGACAACATGCCAGAAAAACTTCTCTAGAGCAGGATGTCTCCAGTGTCCACCTTATTCTGCATAATCTTACTAGGACACATTTGCCAAAAATGCATGTTACTACCACGCTTCAGCCAAGGGTGAATAATGAAATAATGAATAAACCTGTTTTCTGTGAATGCGAGCACCAATACTTTGCTGCACCTTCAGCTTGCTCCATCCTCCTCTAGGACTGGAAATTATTCTGTTTCCCTCTCCCTATTCTGCTTCTATTGTTTCCTGCTCCAACAGCAAACAATAATAAGAAAGATGTGAAGGTGTTAAAGAGGGTCTCCAGTCCCTCTGAGACTCGGTGTTTGTAGTGCATGCTCCTGGTAGAAGGTCTGGTGCAGACTGGAAAACAAACACTCCTGATTTAGAGAACTTCTTTTAGTAGAATCTCACAATTCCCAGCTACTTTCCAGACATAGTCAAAGACAACCCTAAAATTATCTAGCTGGACAGGAGACATACCAAGTTCTCTCAATGGAGTCAAGAAGGCTTCTCTGACTTGGAGCAATCCCTCCCCTAAGAACTGCTTTTATTCTGAGAGGAATAAACCCAGCACATGGTGTCCCTCATCACACTGCCCCTGCTGCATTTTGCAAGAAAACAGGCCTCCAGTACAGGTCACCACAGAGAGCAGGGAGGTGAGCTGAGAGTGCAGATGCCAGTGCAGGCAAGACTTGCTGGCTTTGACAACACAAGAACACAGCATCACTAAAAATCCACAATGTCTCTTAAGACCGAGGCTACCAAGGTTTTATTTGCATTAAACACTTGACACACTGAATCCCTACTGTGTATGTAGATAAAAATTTATAACTTATGTGGCTTTGCTGTGCTTTTAACCACAAAATCTGCATGAACTAGAATGACATTCATAGTGATTCAAAGTACAAATTAAAAATGAAAAAAAGAAATTGCTTACCAAGTCAATTCCAGGCAGTATCTAATTGATCACTAGACAAAGTAGAAAACCTGTCAAGGGTGACTCTGAGCACACTTTAACTTCAAATTGCCCCCTCATGGGACTAGTCTAAGCACGCTGGCCAGCTGAACTAGGAGCCAATGGTTGTGCGAATATTTACTGTAATTAACTATGCAGAGAGGCAAGCTAATAATAGAGCCAGCCATACGCATGCAAATTTTCACCACATATATGAGATTTCCTAGTGCTGCCGTAAGTGTTTGGCACACATACCTTAGGAGAACGTATGCGCATTAAGAGAACCTACTGTATCCTGGGTAACTGGAGAAGTTGCCAAATTTCCACAATAGGTTTTTTGAATACACAGTACATGCTGTTGAGTTTAAGAAAAGCTTACGCTTAACCTGTCTTTATCCTTATAGTATCAGTTTTCCACCTTCACAGATACTTGCCAACAGCTGTGACATCAACAATATTATTTCCCTTTTATGGTTTAAGAAATTGTTTCAAAAAGACATAGCAACTTGCTGAAAGCACAAGCCGATTGCCAGACAGGAACTCTTCAGCATTTATCAAACACACAACCTATATTCAGGTCCCAGGCAATGTGTGCTGATTACTCCATACTTCTGAAGACTATTAGGCATTGTTGGTCTAAGCCATCAGCTTCCAATCAGATGGTAATAGTCACTCACAGCAGCAGACGTGCTAGTTCTCACAGCAAGCATTGCTGTTGCTCTCATCAAGTCAGCACAGCGCAACTGAAGTCTCTTTAAATGGTGACCACAGATCCCCTGTTCCAAATGGCAACTTCTGCATTTGGGGGTCCCAGAGAGGGATCCAAACATTCCAAAATTTCACTTTTCAGTTCTAAAATAGTCTGCACCATATTTTTCTTTGTTTGTTTCTTTGTTTTAAATGCTCTGCTGCCTTGAACTCTTCACAAATCCTCCATGGTGTCTGTATTCCTGGTTGTGATAGCCAAGACTGAAATCCAACACCATAGTTTCTCTAATAATGTTGCTTCCACAAGAAAACTGGAGATGACTTACTAAACTCACCATCCTCCTCAAAAATTCAACTGAAATTCTGCACCTTCTCTTTTAGCACCC
Source organism: Limosa lapponica baueri (assembly GCA_002844005.1). Taxonomy (NCBI): domain Eukaryota; kingdom Metazoa; phylum Chordata; class Aves; order Charadriiformes; family Scolopacidae; genus Limosa; species Limosa lapponica. The sequence goes on along the minus strand of KZ505758.1, from coordinate 115,072 downwards.
ATCTGAGAGCAGTTCTCCGAAATATTCAGTATCAACGCCTACACAAGAATTGGTGTACAGCTTTCATTTTGGTGTGTAGTTACAGACAATGCCCCAAAACCATAGAAAGACAATAAACCTTTGAGGAAATGTGTTTTAGTATAGTAAAAATGTTGCTTTTTAAAATGAAGACAATCTTTACCAATCAAATATTTACTTATCCACTTCCATTCAATCTTTAAGTGCTTCAGGTGCTTTAGAAGCAAAACAAAATGATCATCAATTTATTGCTGTGTGAAGTGAAGCACAAAAACTTCCAGCAACAAGCCTAGCAACAAATCCTAGGGAGCAAAAGCACTAGGAAGAGAATGTAATACTCCACTCAACAACTCCACTACCTTTACTATATGCACACGCTATTTTGTATCTTTTTCACACTGAATCAGGCCCAGAAAGGGAATGGTTATGTGGGGAAAAAAAACATCAGAATGTCAGGATGCAAGGTGGTGAAATAAAAAATAGCTACATGATCCATGTTGGGTATTTCTGGACTGCTTCTCACCATAACACAGTATTTATGGATCTAAACACAGAAGAAATTCAGACGGAATGAAATGTAACCTTTTGCTATTAGAAACGGTGGAAAGAAAACCAGTGGGATAGAGAAACTGTCTGTTTTCCTTTCCTCATATAGACATTTTAAGAATTTAATACTAGCAGTAGTAGCACAAACATAAAATCACCTGCATGAGCTGAGAGCGGTGAATGAGGCCGAGGCAGAGCTGGAGACTGGCCATTGCCCATCAAACTCTTCCTGTTGCTCGTTCTACAACTGCAGGCAAAAGAGAGGAAAGACGACATTAGCGTCGGAAATACAGCACGTACCGCATACGGACATTTTGAGATTCTGGTACTGTGTTCCTTCACTTCCCAGTCTCCTATTAAAAAAAGAGCTATTGTTGTTTTTGTAGGCATGTCCAGGAAGTCTACAATCATACTGGATAATAGCAAAGACAGCAGTTTCCAAAGAAAATGCACCATGGATACTTTTCAGGCTTGCACATTTGCTGTTCTGTGCAAAGACCAATATTCCCCTGTAGAGTCATTTACAAAATGGTCTTCCCTGACTGCAGCTTGTTTCGCCGCAATACACTTCTTATAATATATAAAAATATACAAACATAACATGAAAAACAGTCTCAAACTTAGAGTCACTGTTCAATGATTAAATCTTTTTCTGTTGCATGAACTGTAGCTCCAAGTCACATGCCATGAAGAGCAATGATCTATCAATCTGAGTGATACAATAATTATAAATCTAATTATTGAGATAAATTTCACATCTGTGCCTTTTGTCAATGGAACAGATGATGCCTAGGAAGATGAATGCATTTTTTTTCACCCATACATTTTTCATCTGCAAAGCCACTAATTTCCCAAATCTCAAGATCATTAGGTGAGATAAATAGTAAATTAATGTATCCATTAAACTTGAGAAAGGAAATATTTTTCTTAAATACATCATACAGTTTTTAATTATTTGTTAGCAGAAGTGTTTTTATTTTTTTCTTTTTCTATTATAACAAATATTCTCATAAACATAAATCCCCAATACTGCAAACATTCATGCACAAAGAAAATAGTACCTTGAAGTTAAAGAGACCAAAACTGTGTATAAACTTAAGTGCATATGCTAATGTTACGGCACTGCAATCCGATTTTTTTTTTCTGTAAAGCTTTAAAAAACCCTCAAAACGACTGAGAGGGAAAACGGTAATACATAAAACCACTCCATTAACACAGTAGATTCCAAGAGAAGCAGATTCAGATCCTATTTGTAGATGTCTCTAGAAATGAATTTTGTAACATTATAATCTCCATGTAACACAGAAAGCAGGACTGATTAGTCTTGATACAGTGTAAGTTGAATAAAATGCAAAAGAAAGGATGGTGTTTAATAGCATAATCAGCTAAGCAAAGCAGATTCAGAAGTAATCCAAAAATAATATTGAAAACCAGGAAAATAAAAAAAAACAAACCCCACACAAAGCCAGAGGAAATGGTGATTATAAAAGCAGTATAGAAGAGACCTGCAATATGGAAAAAAAAAGTCAAACACTAAGACCAATCTCTCCTTGAAGAAAGTTTTGTGAAGCAACGAGTGCCATTCCCAACTGTTTAATAGGTTAATGCAAAGTTCATTTGCATGAATTGCACAATGACTCACTGTATCACTTTATTATAAGCAATTAAACAGTGAGTTAACTCATGAGTATATACTTATCATTACTGCACATCTAGGTAAGAAAAGAAAGCACGAAATGATTGCAAGATTCGCATTTAGATTGCTGGAAAAGTAAAAAAACCTATATAAAACACACACTGCAATTTCTAGGCTGAACAAACAGAACTTTCCAACTGTTAAATTATACATGTGTTTTTAGGAATCTGTCTACAATAACCTCAGCTTTCTGTAAGTATTTTTAACATACTCAGCACTTAATGTACTTTCTAAATGATGGAACTTCAGAAAATATTCCGTATTTCATTAGACAACAACTTCAAAGTTGTATTGGTTCCCCCATCTCTAAATTTTGTTCAGTTAAAGAGTCATATTCAATTTTTCTCTTACCTAAGAATGGGCCAAATTCTTCCTTTTGGCTTCATGCAATGTCACTGTATTTTTGGTAACTTTTCTTCTATTGTACTATGAAAAGCCTCACTTTATCTGCTACATTTGCTTTTAGAAGCTTGAATAACTTTCCTTCGTAATTCTGCAATCTAAAACTGAATCCAGGGCAAACTTCTGGTGTTCATTAGACATTCATTAAAGGACACACAGGCTGCATCGATCCACGCTGATGTGATGATATCCCTATGACATCTGTGGTGCAGGTTGAGGTTAAGAGACCCCGTTACATGACTTCAAAGCAGCTTTGTGTGGCTGAAGTTTGAGACCTAAAGGCTCACCACATCTCCTGTCACAAGGAGGGAATACATTTTAAGCATCTGATCCCTGGATATGTTCTCAGCAAAACAAACATTACTATCAACAAATTCTAGGCACTCTTGATTTTGCTACAAGGATGATTCCAGATAGAACCATAGAATGGTTTAGGTTTGAAGGGACATAAAAGACCTTAAAGATCATCTTGTTCCAATGCCCCCACCATGGTTTACAGTTTTATCAGAAATTGAGAGTAGAATTGAGAGTTTTATCAGTTTTGCCAGAATTTCCTATGTAAATAACTGTCTTGTATTCACTTTTACATTAAAATTCAAACTTCACATTCTTCAGATGAAGTTAGTGCAACACCTTTCACAACTTCAGTTAGATTTCTTTGATAGTGATTTATCTTGATACTTTTGGGGAGCTATTTTTAAGAATTATTTCTGGGGAGTATGATGGCATTACCTTCAGTATCAAGATCTTATGTAATGAGAAAAATTTGCCTCCAATTGCCATTAAAAAAAAAAATTGCTATTTGCTCAGATGTGCTGCAGCTGTATGGAGAATTTATCTTTTATCACACTCAAATGAAATGTTCTATTGAGAAACAGAAGATAAAAGAATGAAGTCTCCTCTATTTGTCTTACCAGTAAGACAGTAAGATGCAAACAACTGCATGAAAGGACAACTCCACCCTAGAGCTCTTGCTGTAGCTTTGTTTTTTTCAGTTCTGTTTCACAAAGATTTTGAAATTCTGTTGTCCATCCTGTATAATCTGTGAAACACAACTCTTTCCCCAGAATAATGCTATTACAGAAGAGGGTCTTTGTGGGTGGGGAAAAAAGAAGTCTTCAGGGAACCCTGAAAGATGATCTAAGCTGCTAGAACACCACAAATGGGAAGCAGGGTCACACTAAGGAAGTATCAAAGCATTACGTACTGAATTGTATTAAGCCTTGAAACATTAAATCTTCCATATACAAAAGAATCTCAGAAGTTAAAGCCATTCTGCAGACAAAATCGTTTTTCCTATATCTCTGTACACATCAAGTAACTTTCCCCTTCTATTGTGTTCCTAAAACTATTCTCCCATTCAAATCTGACAAGATAAACCAACTGATAAGACACAGCCCTGAAAGAAAGCCTCTTTGTCTGCAGGAAAGTTATAGCAGGGCAGGAACAGTCTACAGGGATTGTAACTATGGGAAATACAAACCTTGGTAAAACACAGAGTGCTACACTCTCAAAATGCAGTTCTCTAAGCCTTGGATTTCATGTTGTGATCAGGTTGCATGGCACAGAGAAGAGACTAGCAGTCCGGCCAGCAACATGACACAGGGTTTAAAGCACTGAAAAACAGAAGGAAAAAAAAAATAATCTTTTTCCAAGGAGAAGAGGAGTACAGGAGAACAAAAGGGGAAAAAGAAAGTCATTTTAAACAATAATTGAACTTTGAGGTGCATACAAAACTTGAATGAAATAGAAAGTTTATGTTTTTTTTCCTTTGTCATCTCCTCTGCCCCAGTAAGATCCTTCCTGGACTTTAGTCTATTGCCCACAACTTAAAGTGGCAGTCCTGGATGACTATCTATCTGGAAGTAGTTGGTATTACACCATAGCAGCAGTGCCCTGGACTACTGGTACCGTTCCTGATCTTGGAATCCAATTTGTAATTTCATATTTGGTTTACAAATTCCCCACAGAGAGGTTCTGCCTTACCTCCTGCTCTCTGGCACTGACACTCCTGCTCACTCACACCTCTCCTCCCTATTCTGACTTCTCATGATGTCTCACTACTGGGGAATTCCTTCTTCCCAAATCCAGTATCAGGCCCAATGCACTAACCTCCAAGTCACTTCTCCAGCTGCTACAGATGATCAACGCTTCCCATGAGAAGTACTCATGATAAAACAGATAGAAGACCCTACATAAAAAGTGCTCAACTTTATTACTCACAAAACAAGAGTGAACTAGAGCAGCTGAAAGATGCAATCCAGTTGCATAAAGCTTGATTATCTTACTCCTCAAATAGCCACAGTTCTTTCCATATCAGGCAAAAGCTGTTCAGGGCAGAGATGATGGGAACTGTTAGATTGAAAATAGGAAAGCGGAAGACAAAAGTACCAGTACAGCCGTTTAAATAGAGCTACACTCCACAAGCTTTTTGAAACACTAAATAAAATAAAAAGTTGAAGCAGAAATCAAGTTCTTCTAGGACAGACAATAGAGAGCTGAAATATTAAATGCAAGCTTCCTGACACAAGTAAAACCACAGAATCATGTAGGTTGGAAGGGACCTTTACGATCATCAAGTACAACCATTAACCTAACACTGCCGAAACCACCACTAAACCATGTCCCCCAGCATCACATCCACCTGTCTTTTAAACAGCTCCAGGAATAGTGATTTAACCACTTCCCTGGGCAGCCTGTTGCAGTGCTTGATGAACCTTTCTGTGAAGAAGTTTTTCCTAATATCCATCCTAATGTACGAGTAATCAAGGAATGGCAAAAACTGCAAGAGGTATGCACTGAAATGCAATCTTCTTCTCAGAACGAGGGCTAATATGTGAGCAAATTACTGGAAGCAAAGGTTAATTGATTTTTTCCAGAAAAGTAGGAGAAGGCGGCTATATTGACAAAGATTACCACTTGCCATGTTTTTCATGGGGAATTTAGCATCTGCTTTAACCATTTATAATTATTTCAACTCAACATCCTCACTTATTAATATTTACACTTGTAAAGAAGATGGATTTGGCTGCAAGCTATTACGACAGTTCACCACCTTTCACAGGCTACGCTGAGCACAGCACTACTCCGCAACACAGCTTCTTAATTTTGGCATCAGTGTAATACAGTGGTTTAGCTGAAGGCAAAGATTAAAAGGGGA
>KZ505758.1:79954-109237 GCA_002844005.1 Limosa lapponica baueri | reverse complement strand
AATTATTATGACAGTTCACTACCTTTCATGGGCTATACTGAGCACAGCACTACTCTGCAACACAGCTTCTTAATTTTGGTATCAGTGTAATACAGTGGTTTAGCTGAAGGCAAAGATTAAAAGGGGACTCCTGTTTTAAGAGAGACCGCAAACAAAATGTATTTGCTAATACAAGTGCAGAGAAATTAAGTTATTGCCGTACCCAGAATGCGAAGCCTGACCATGTAGACACAAGAGAGATTAATAATGCAAGACCAATGCTACTGTAAAGGCTCTAGGGATAGTAAAAGGTGGTTACAATTTCTCTGGTGTTAAAATTGCATAGCTGAAAACTACCTCAGAAGGAACATGATGTCCTTAGCAAGACGTTGAGAGGTGGCCACTTTGTTTATACAGGAAAGTTAAATTTAAGTTATATTTCAGTTATATTTAACTTGTTATGAAGCTAGCTAACCGATGACTTCATAGTTATTTACTATCTTCACGAACAGCAACAATGAACAGTCAACAGTGCACACTGCACTGACTTAAAAAAATTAAAACATTTAAAGTCAGCAATTCAGCTTGTTTACGTTTGGGGTATTTTTTATTATTTTGTTTTTAAAGAAAAAGAATCCTTTTGCATTAAAAGGCAGAGTGATGAATATTTCCAAGCTCTCCACAATCCAGGGAAGTTCTGTGGGACATAAACTCAAATGAATGCAAAAAACAGCTGTGAAGAGATGACACACACTGATACTGCAGCAGCTTCCTTGACAAAAGGAACCTTTAAGACTGTATTTGATGAAGCATCTCCTGATCTAGAAAGTCACACATAGCCTACAGTTAATGGCAGTTCCACATTTAGATCGCTTATAGAAGAAAATGAATCAACTAAGACTGTTCCTCTCTGAAAACTGTGGAATTAGGGTTACACGAGCAAAATCCACAGGCTCCATTCAGAGCTATTTGTTGCTGCCCTGTTTTAGCCTATAGCTAAGGGAGACTGGAGAGTAAGAAAGCGAAAGTATGCAATTTTGAGAGTTATTTGCTACACTGAAGTAGGTTAAATTCTCAAGGTGCTACAATCATTGAGAGAAATGGGCTAACCATCTGAATGTTATTAAGATATAATATCAGTAACACACAGTTTTAAGTGTTCCACTCATATCCATTTAGTATCCCCTAGCATTATTTTTGTGACATGTTTCTACTAGACTATATACTTTCCAAATTTGGTGCATGCATATAGATACGTATGTAAGCATGTACATATATATGTTCATATTATATGTATAAAATGTATACATATATTTATATAAAGACATATATATAAACTATCCTATATTTGAAATGTAACACATACTGCCAGACATTCTACTTATTATGCATCTTAATCTTTGTGAGGAATTATTCAGTCTTTAATGAGCTGGGAAAAAAGGGGTCTCGGGATTTAAATTTAAACTCTTGTAATGTAGAGATTCAGGTTTTACTCTTTTGTATTTAAGGTTTAGTCAATTTAAATTAGGCCAGTTTTAGTCTGAAGAAATGAGAGTGATGTCAAAACATAATGAACATGACACACCAAGACAAAGTATGCAGCTGCTGGCAGCCCTAGTTTGGCAGAATTTGTCCTAAATCTTTGCAATACTAAAGTGAGCATTTCAGTTTTTGCTATTGGGCAAGTATGCAGACAGTAAGCTAAAGGCCCTCTCTAGGTACTCACACATTTGTGTCCGACACCACCTTCCCCGCCATTACTACCACCTACCAGCATGTCACCAACTTCACCTTTCCTAAACCAGACAAAAAAGGAGGGCTGTCGTTGACTTCATCTTTCTAACAAAATCTACAGGGAAAATAAAATGCAACCAACTGGACACATGATCACCCTCTGCATGGACTGCCTGAAGGGTTCAAACACATGCAAGACAGCATCATTGCAAAAAGTTATCTGAAAAAAAAAAAAAAAAAAAAAAATCACAGAATTGCAAAAATATCTGCCAAATCTCTGCTGTTCAGACCTAAGGAAGACTGTTGTGTAGACACTTCTCATGCTGCAGAAGGCCTCTCAATAGACATCCCTCCAGTGTATTACAAATCAAGTACACAGGTCCTCCTTCATTAAGGCTTCTCAACTGTACTTGAGAGTTAGATATATGTTCAGTGTATTCAACTCCAGTGACTGCTCTCACTTTTACTCTAAGCAATTGTGATTAATAATTTTTCTTCTTCTCACACAGGTGAAATCAGTAGAGTTTCAAGAAATCAGAACTAAGTAGATATATTTCTATCTGTTATGTTCCCTCCTAAAACAACTGATTCAGGTTTAACTTGTTAGAGATAAATATTTTATTATGTAACATAAAAAAGAGTATTGAGCTAACTACAACTCCACAGTTGTACAATATTCATAAAATAGCTATATACAAGATAAAAGTCTGTAATGCACACAAAGTGGCCAGGCAGCAGAGAGCAGACAAAAAGAACGCTTGGGATCATAAAACATCCCACTGCGTAATTCTGCTTCATTATCCACAAAACACAGTTTTTGCATCTTTGTATCATACAACCTATTGAGAACATGCTGGTGGGTTCATTTTAATCCCACTGCTTCTTGAATTTCTTTTTCAATTTTATTTGTGTTCTGGGAATAGACATAAACCAAGTTATTAGGCGAAAAGCACTTTTGCTATCACACTGAGGTATTTAACTAAACTCTTCAATGCACAAATATTTCTCTTTCAAAAAAGAAAGATTTGTAGGAAGCTAGTATCAGAAGTAGAGGAAAAATACACAGGGCTGGCCTAAAATCATCACTAAGTATGATTATCTTTCTTCTACATAATTCAAAAGATCAAAAAAAAAAAAGGCAGAAACACCTCACTGGAAAATAATCAGGAGCCACAGGTCTATAATATTTAACAAGTGCTATTTAAAAAAAAAAAAACCAAAACCATCATACATCACACCTGTAAGATCAAAGCATCAATAATTTGGAAATGTTAACCAAATGAAGTGCCTTGACTTGCATAGTAGATAACCCTGCAGAAACCATTTGCATTAGACAGGAAATACCCAATTTACTGGAGCGCATGGTTTATCAAGGCTGCAGCACAGACAGGAGGTTAAGAACACAGGTCTCACTGTGCTCCCAGCCATCTCCAGCATTTTTGCATTAACCCAGATCACTCCAGATTTTGACTCCAGACTACAAGCTCCAGTTGCACCTCTTCGGGTAAAAGGATGCAGCCAGGCATTTCTTATGTTGTGGTGGTCAGGCCGGGGGCTGGATGCGTTTCACTCTGCCCCCTTGCTGGTTATTAACAGCTCGAGAGAAACTGGGGGAGTGTGGGGAACAGAGGGAGGTAAGTTGGGGCTGCTGGGTGCCATTCAATGCTGCTGCTCCCTTCAGAGCCTCCACTTCACCCCAGGCTGAAGAGCTGTCTGCCGGGCTGTAGTATAGACACTGTCACAGGCAGTGGTTGCTGTTGGCTCCAGCCCAGCTTTAGGAGCCAGCCTGGTGCCCCACAGCTGCCGCTGCTGCTGCTGCTCACACCACCAAGTCAGACCCAGGCAAGGAGGTAGCCAGCTCATGGATGTCCTCCTTACCCTTCCATCCCCAGCTGAAGTTAAGGTATAGAGCAAGAGCCTCTTCCACACTTACACTGAATTTTTACCCGGTCCAGCCCTTCAAAAAAACCCCAAACAAAACCAATAAACAAACAGGTCCTGTTACAGTCGTATTTCCTTTGAACAACATCCATCCAGACTCCAGGACTAACCACAGCCAATTCCCCGGGCCATTTCAGTACTGCAAGGGAGCCAAGCACATACCCTGAGCTTTCCGTAACTCCAGTTGATACTAAGGCCAGCACACTTCAGAACTAAGATAAAACACGGGAGTGTCCCCGAACTACAGATGGAAGAGCTGTTTATCCAGATACCTACCACAGTGAAATCCTGTCCATCTTACCCCCAGCTTTCTCATTCTGATTTCCACTTAGAACTACCAGCTCTTGGCCATCGTTTTGCTTTTTCCTTGCTGATGATCCTTCCCAACAATGGCAGCTCTGAGCACCACTGTTCATAACTCACCATATACCATGGAATTAGTGGGCCAGGATGATAAGCCACACAGACCTCCTCATAGTATTGAAAGCATTTCCCAAATAGCATGGAGAGTAGCTTTAGGGAGTGCTACTCTTGGCCAAGAGCATGCATAATACCAATACTCGACACAGTATCAAAGGGTTAAGTATGCCATGGTCTGAAATTATCACGTGGCTATACGTGCAGCCAGCCTAGAAAGTCTGGTGCCTCAGTAGATGTCTAGGAGACACCTCAGACACCAACGATCCATTTCTAGTTCGGGGAAGGAAAGAAGAAATTAGTCTGCTCTGCTTCTTGCTACGGAAGTTGTGCTCCATTTTCCTTTCAACCTCCCCAATTTGTTTGTACTCATCAAAATAATCTATGTTGCCAAGGCTACTTTCACATAAAAAGAATCAGAGGCTTATTAAACAAAACTCTACACAGTGTCCTTTATCATGTGAAACGCTGTCTGCCCTGTACTCCAGAGACTCTCCCCATGAGAAAAGCCACTAAAAGACAAGCTCCAAGAAATACTTCTTTGTACGTTCAGTTTTTTGATAGTTTTTAGCTTTTTTTAGTGCTTTTTTTAACAACCCCTACCACCCCTTTTTTTTTTCCTAATAATCATGAAGAAGTACAGCTAAATTAATCACATCTTAAAATTCAACAGTAGGAAACTGAGAGCTGCCTGAAGTAGAGAGATTTTACATGGTTTCACTTTCAAGCCCAGTAGTTCTCTTCCTGTCTAACCCCTAAAACAATTTATATTTATACTTGACTCCTTTCTCCTGTAATTAAATAATATCAATTCATTTTTACTCGAAAGAGTAGTGAGTCCAAACAGGACTGCTTCTTTCCTCCCTTCCTAAATTTGGTAGCTGTCAACCTCCCAAAACTATAAGGGAGCACACAACAATTAAGTATGTTGTCTTTAAACCTCCAGCAGATACCACCAAAGACTCAAGGGATGAGAACAAGTAATATGCAGGTGAATATGATAATATGCCAGAGCAATGCACCTGACTGAAGTAAAACTACATTCCCAGATCAAACCTACTAGGAACAACTCTGATTATTTTCTTTTTAGCTTTAGGATCCTGCCCAAGTAGGAATAAGAGAGACTTTTTCATATTAGTGTTTATTTTCTTACTGAAAGTAAAATACTTACTAACTGCTAAATAACTTACTCTCCCTTGCTAGGAAGGATCTAAGACATTTAAGAAAGTTGCTAAAAATTTCTGAGCCACCTGTGTCTTCCTTTTTCTATTTTAAAAATACAATTGTAAAAATTATAGCTTGTATTGGATCTTAAAATATTTTAATTATTCCTAGCTTATTGTTGATGCATATTCCTGGGAGACTTCCTGCCTTTTGTAGAGTCATGATTCTTCTGAAACTGGCAGACTTCACTTTTTAGTTAATTCACATAGACAAAGATTATAGCTCTCCTGTAAATATTAACACCCAAACAGTAAGCCACATGTGTGGTGTGTGTGCGTGCCTGTACGTATATAATTTTAACCTTCTGGCAGACGGTTGTCTACAACAAGGGAGTGCTAGAATAGAAACATTAGAAGAACACTAAACTGAATTTTTGAAAAATGTTTTATGAGCCTCGTATCATTACTCAGTACTTCAATGCAACCTTTGTCACAGCATTACCCAACCGGGACTAAACAGAAGAAAAGAAAAATAGAGTTTAATAGGACAAAAAACTTAAAGAAGTGACATGATATTAAAAGTCTGTAAATTCACTCAAAGAAAAAATAAAAAAAAAAATAAAAACTTTCCTTTGTCTTCTCTTATAAATATCCTGACCTCACCTTTTGTCTTACGAACAAGCTTACGCAAATGACTCAACTATGTTTTGTTTCAAATTGTGTTACTCAGAGCAGGATCTTTGCCTTAGATCTGAAAGACGTGTATGCAATTTTTAAGACAAACATTTTGCAAAGGCATGTCACTAGTCAGCTCTCAAATGCCACTGTTTTGTTTGGAGACGCTTAGTAGGTGACACCTCCACCTTTACTGGCAGAGATGGCAGCCAGTGTCTTAGAAAGAGCCCTTCATGTCTCTGGCAAAAGGCGCCAAAAGCATACCGGAAACACCGTATTTCCAGTGTCTTAGAGGATGCAGATACAACCGTCCACAGTTCCAGCCAAGTTGCCCCAGACCTTGCTGGACTCCTTGTGAGGTGGCAGGAAAGCTGTCTGCCAGGGAATTGCCACCACCGCTCTTCAGCCTGGGGGAACTGTCCAGTTCCACTTCACAGCCAGGCCTGGGGTGCCCCTGGACTGGAAGGACTTAGCCTGCATCACCTGAAAAATCACCTGTGGAATAAGAAGGTTCATGAATACCAAGCCAGCAAAGCTTGATACCTCTTGCACCAAAACCCCCTTTTCTATGAACTTCACATTATCAAGAGAAAACGTAGTTATCGGTGAGATGATAGCCTACACACTGAGGAGCATAAGGAGGGTTTGCCTGTATTCACCAAAATCACTGTTAATCCCACCCAAATACATGAGGCCTACTTAAGAAGCAAACACTTCACACAGTTTTTAAACAGAAGCAGGGAGAGGGAGTGCTTCCTAGAGAGGGGCATCTTCAAGCCTCCCCCTCCCATGTACTGCTGCCCAACTGCCACGCGATCTTTAGAAGCAGCTGGAATGACGATGAAAAAGTACAGCGGCAGAAGCTACCACCTTAAGCAACTTAATTCAGCAGAAAGTAGTTTCTGAAACAACAAAAACAGACTTCCTCTTGTTGCAGCCCAAGGGGAAGGTGGAGGGGGGTAGGGAGGGGCAGAGCATTCAAAGATGTTAGTCTCCAGCAGACACACTCTCCCAGTGAGAGCAGAAAGTCCTAAGCACTGCCATTATTTAACCTCTGGAGAACCAGAAGTGAGGATACATAACCACAGGTTGGAAAGCACCGCAAGGATGAAGCACGGAGCATTTGACACATGAGGGAAATGAGCTCCACCTGTTCTACAGCACTTCGGCATTAACTGCAGTGGTTTACCTCTCTCTCTTTTCCTATTACATACGTGAGAGTTGCCAAAAAATTGTAATAAATGCCTGATTTTAAACTAAGTGATGTAAGTTTGAACCCTATCTTTAAAGGAGTTAATGCAAGTAATAGGAAAATGGTCCTGTTCCTTTTTATTTCTGAACTTTTAAAAAAGGTAAGATGCAATATTATGTAACTATTACAGCTTCCATACAAGTAATAAAGATTTTGCAATTAATATTCTGTACAGTCTTTTACTTGGACATCAGTACATAGTGCTTAAGCAGTTAATACATTGGAATTAAGGAAATAAAGAAAACGCCTTAAAAAAAGTCAAAATCACTATTTAGGACAAAATATGGGTGTTTGAAAACTATTCCTGCTACTGGTTAGCAGCCTGAATGTGAACAATTAAGTGGCAGGCATTCAACCTCAAAACTACGTTTGTTCCTGAAGACCTCTGGCAGCACCACCAGTGCCCCACATTTGAGCATGCACACATTGACTGCAGTTCAGAAACCTAGCTTGCAAACAAAAGACCCCCTCTCTTTACTGAGACCCACGTCCTCCTCCCCTCCCACTGTCTGCTGACCAAAAGTTTTTTTAATTAAATCATAATTAAGAATCTAGAAGCATTATTTTCCCAGGGAAGGGGAAAAAAAAAAATAATCCTTTCACTGTGCCCATTCAGCTGTTGGTGTCTGTTGAGCCTGCCTTAGAGGGCATCAATTAATGCCAGCTATGCCAGTTTTCATGAAGAGGCTGTTTGTTCAGTAGGAACCAGCCGCCCGCAAAGTCATGCTGAAATGTAAACGACCAAACACTCCATGGCCAACACGTCAAGACATCACTGGACACATACGTGCAGCCAGCAAGGTGGCATTCCCTGTGAGTCACATGGAACTACAACAAATTAGAATCTTTTTGCCCTTGAAGTTCCCAAACTCAAAGGGGGAAGTGTGTTCTTGCCCAAGAGATCATGGGGCTGATTGACAGGGCTCTAAACTACACTGTGAAGGTGGAGGGGGATAATAATATCAGGCTCGTCTGTGACAAGTTGTGGGGTATCACATCAGGGTTAGAGGGATGCGGTGCTAGTAAGGGCCTTCAGCCTGTTGCCCTGAGGCATCCTGGGGATGCTACACTGCAAAGTCTTACGGAGATGAACCAGCAACTCCTGAGGTAGTTGAAGTCAACAGAGAAACACCTGTGAGACACCTCGAGGGGTGCTCCCCTAAGAAGGCAGCACAGCCAACAGCCCAGCTGAAGTGCCTCTACATAAATGCACACAGCATGGGCAACACACAGGAGGAGCTGGAGGCTACCATGCTGCTGGACAGCTATGATATAGTGGCCATCACTGAAACCTGGTGGGACAAATCCTATGACTGGAGTGTGGCTATTGAGGCTACAAGCTGTTCAGAAGGTACAGGAGAGGAAGGAAGGGCAGAGGTGTTGCCCTCTATCTTAAGGAATGGATAGAGAGTGAGGAGATGCCCCTAAAGCTCTCCCTGGCATCAGATGAAGAGAGAGTTGAGAGCTTGTGGGTGAGGATTAACGGACAGGCCAATATGAGGGACACTCTTGCAGGTGTTTATTACAGGCCACCTGAGCAGGATGGGGAAGCTGATGACGACTTTTACAGTCAGCTGAAAGTAGCCTCACAACCACAGGCCTTGGTTCTCATGGGGGACTTCAATCACCCAAATATCTGCTGGGAAGGCTACACAGCCAGGCATGTACAGTCCAAGAGGCTCCTCCAATGTATTGATGATAACTTATTGACTCGGGTGGTAGAGGAGCCAACAAGGAGAGATGTAGACCTAGTTCTGACAAAGAAAGAGGGACTGGTGGAGGACATTAAGGTTGGGGGCAGCCTTGGTTGGCTGCAGCGATCATGAAAAGATGTGTAGCAGTATGCACAAAACAACAAGTAGGATTGAAACCTTGGATTTCAGGAGGGCCAGATTCATCAAAGACCTGGATGAAGGGATGGAATGTACCCTCAGCAAGTTTGCTGACGATACAAAACTGGGAGGGGTGGCTGACACACCACAAGGCTGTGCCGCCATACAGCGAGACCTGGACAGGCTGGAGAGCTGGGCAGAGAGGAATCTGATGAAATTCAACAAGGGCAAGCGTAGGGTGCTGCACCTGGGAAGGAGTAACCCCATGCACCAGTACAGGTTGGGGGCTGACCTGCTGGAGAGCAGCTCTGAGAAGAAAGACCTGGGAATCCGGGTGGACAACAGTGCCCTTACAATGTGCCCTTGTGGCAAAGAAGGCCAATGGCATCCTGGGGTGCATCAGGAAAAGTGGGTCCAGCAGGTCGAGAGAGGTTATCCTGGCCCTCTACTCTGCCCTGGTGAGGCCCCATTTGGACTACTGTGTCCAGCTCTGGGCTCCCCAGTTCGAGAAGGACAGGAAACTGCTGGAGAGGGTACAGCAGAGGGCTACAAAGATGATTGCAGGCCTAAAACATCTCTCTTATGAGGAAAAGCTGAGGGACTTGGGTCATTTTAGTCTGGAGAAGACAAGGGGGGACCTGATCAATGCCTACAAATACTTAAATGGTGGGTGTCAAGAGGAAGGGGCCAGTCTTTTTTCAGTGGTGCCCAGTGACAGGACAAGAGGAAACAGGCACAAACTTGAACATAAGTTCTGTCTAAACATGAGGAGGAACTTCTTCACATTGAGGGTGGCAAAGCACTGGAACAGGCTGCCTAGAGAGGGGGTGGAGACTCCTTCACTGGAGACATTCAAAACCTGCCTGGATGTGTTCCTGTGCAACCTGCTCTAGGTGGACCTGCTTTGGCAGCGGGGGTCGGATTAGATGATCTCCAGAGGTCCCTTCCAACCCCATATCATTCTGTGATTCTGTCAAACACAGCTACACCACTTTAATAGCAAAATAATAAATAACCAATATAAAAAAGCTATATGTCTGATCTCTTTTTTCCAGATGACAGCTAAGCTTGTATAGCTGACATAACTGTTGATGATTATTTTTTATTTAATGTAGCTTTACAATAAATTTAATAGAAAAAAATGAAATTTGTGCTGGCACACAGCTGACACCATTTATAAAATTACAGAAACTACATCAATGGCTTCTTCCCACCACAATTTTTTATTAGATACACAGTATCTACACTTAAGAATTAGCTGTGTATCTATACTCATATAACTACACGAGCATATTCTCCCTTCTACAGGTGTAGTTACGCCATAGGGTAAAAGTCTTCCACTGGTTCAGATCTTCCCAGATGGAAATAAAAATAAAACATGAGAATACAAACTATCTTTTTCAACTGTAATGGTGTACTAACAAAGCTACATCAGCAAAATTAACTGACTAGCTATAGCTCAAATAATTATCCCTGTATGAAACCCAGTGTGTAGACTAGGTCTGGGAGCAAACTTCAGCTCCATGCGGCGGTACACCCACTGAGGAAGGCAATCTATTACACATGCAGATCACACTGCTTTGCTGCAAAGTCATGGTGAGGTAATTGGAAATGTCTGAATAATCTCCAGTGAAGCAATTCAAACATCTCCAGGCATAGTCATCAGCAGGTATGACAGCACAAGGCTTTTGACATCCACTTGCTCTCTTTATTTAATTTTTTTTTTTGGTAATGCTTAATCATCAAGCACCACACAAGCTAGGAAAGATCAGATGATTTACGTGTTTCAGTTTGCTGCCACAGACCTGGCACTTATACATACATGCACATTTATACTATTAAAAATAGTATAGTGCAGTATTAAAAGAAGTTTCAGTGGTGTGTATTTCAAGTGACTGAATTACTCAAACAGTGAGGTCAGAAACAAATTACTAGGCTGTCCCAAATAAGTACTGATAAAGCATTCGTGTTATGCCACCAACTGTTCCCTTCCCCCTGACGTAATATGTCACTTTAACGATCCAAGTATCTAAATCTCTGAAACAGAAATACTGTATTGTGAAAACTTTAGAATCCCTTAAGCCTACCTAAGATAGGTTTTCTGGAGATCAAAACACAATAGTGCTTTGTTGCAATCTCTCATACAGGCTCTGAGAAGAGATGATGCATTATCCAGGGAGAGGGGACGTTTTCTTCTCTGCAACGGTATACTTCAAGCTCTTTTCCACAAATGGTGACCCAGCACAACTATAACACAATCTGACCTTAAATTTATCCACATGGTTATGTCTAATGAAAATCTGCTGAGTGACACTGGAAAATGAGGGGTTTTCCTAGCAAAAAAACTCCAATATGCATTCAACACCACAAATCTCCACATAAAGTTCTAATGAAATAAAATGTACTTCCAGGAATTAATCTAGTCCACAAAATTAAACCATAACTTGTCTTTACCATATTTCTTACTGTGAGTAATGTTTTAGAGAAACTTGAAATTTTCAGGACCAAGTAAGCTTGGTTTCTCTTTTATAGTTTTCCCCGTATACTTAACCATATACCTTTCCATACTAGACCTACATCTACACAATGATACAGTATCCCCCAAGAATATAGAGAAAAGACAAAGTCCATCTTAAACACAGCACAGAGTATACAAGCAATTTGTGAAAACAAATTTTGTATCTACTTTGCCCCATAAAAATGTTCATACCAGGAAAGGAGTATTTTACTACCAGAGTAATGTACTAATTGTTCACAAATAGAAGTAGGTCACAGAGAATTCATGAAAGCAAATGTCAGTGACTCAGTGTAGAAGAAACAAAAAAAAAAGAAAACAAGTGCAAGGATATGATTTATAGTGTGCAAATAGCTATGAGCTAATATTGTGAAGAGGAAAATTTCACAACAAAGTTTTGTTTAATTCATCCTGGTGTGTCAGAAATGAAGCACCACATAAAATGACTAGTAAAGCCAAACCCACTGGAGAGACAAAATGCAAGCAGTGATAATTAAAGTTAACATCTTAATTTTGAACACATCAGTTAACTTACTGTCCAGAACTATGAAAGCCTACCTGATGCAACAGCAGCAACTGCTTTAGGTGCCAGATCTAGCAGTGCTGCTGGCAGTATCAAGAACAGTACGAGATGCTACAGCAAATAATGCCTGTCAAACTACGCAACACAGGATGGCATACATCTATATTAAAACTTAACTGTTTAAACAACATCTGCTCCAATACAAGCAGGACTACAGGCAAACTAAAGGAGAGGAAACTAATGTGAGTGTGTTGTCAACTGCTGTAAGTGAATGATGTAGTATGTGCAGTTATTCTTGAAGCTCTAGATTCTGGATTCATATAATGACTCAAGAACTCTGAAGTTTTCAGTGTTTCGGGGTAGAGTTTTGTTGCTGCTGGTTTCGTTTTTTTGCTTTAAGTTTTGTTTAGTGATTTTCTTGGAAGTTCATCTTTCAAGCCCTACTTTGGAAATGGAGTTGGAACTCTCCCACAAAAAGCCATTTTACATAGGTCTCTGTTGTTTATAAACTGCTAATTACATAAAAACTATTCTCAGGCATAAGCAATGTACTTACAAGAAAAATCAGAATAAATGTCACATTTTTGATTCCACGGATCACAACTGTTTTGAATTAGAATTTGTGCCTATGACTTCTGCTGGATTTAGACCTAAGACAGACTCAAATTGTCATTAAAACAGTACTATGTGATCCATAATAAGCAAATTTCTCTCTTCCCTCAACTTAAAGTACCACCACATCACATTACATTCATCATATTCTCAAAGACATACTACTATGCTAGCAATTAACTCCTATGTGGACATGCTAAAACCAAGACTGTCCCACACATTTCTGTAAGCTGTACTGCCACAAGATTACACGGTCATCATTACAATTCTGAGATTCACATTACTGATTCCACCACCGAAAGCAGTCTTGCAGATTACCAGTCATCTTAAGCATCATGGACAAAGAGAACCGAAAGCTAAATCTACAGTTTAAGGTGAATCCAGTAGTTCTAACACAACTACTCTGTTCCACTGAAAACTTGCTTTGGCACAGCTTCCACGTACTGTCCATTTGATGTAATGGAGACAGGTTGAAGAGGAACTACGACACGTAGCATTCTGTGATCTTCTAACCATCTCAGAAGTAAGGAGGAACATGCTGAGAGTTTGAAAGTTAATCCTTAATTTCCTGGATTTTGCAAAATAGAGGCCCCAAACCTCTAATTTGGTTCAGTTTAATCAAACAATAGACTCTCTATTAACATAAGCTCTACCTCAGCTTTTCAAATAATCATTACAAACAAACTCAAACAGACTACCTTTGGCTTGAAAGCCAAATGCAGGCATACATCTGAAAGACAAAATAACATCAGCAAAAGCCACGTTCCCGGATGACTTGAATATAAAAGAGTAGACACAGTTGTTGGGATCTTCAATTCATAACTGCAAAAATTACCACTACCCATACAAACAGATTTTTACCTTTGAAGATGTAAATTAAATGATAAAGCACACTCACATAAATCAATGTTAACATAATCAGATGCTTTTTAATACTTTCCCTTCTACAGATGCATAACTAAACATTAAATCAAAATGATTTTTCAGTCTTTCAAAACCTTGAGAAAGTCTCTGCAGGTAATGGTAGCACACAATTTAGAAGGGCTGGACAACTAGTTTGATGTACATATGGGTGTGTGACCAATTAAAAAGTGACTGTTTTCTAAACCTAGCTTAAATTGATTACAGAGCTCTGACTTGTTTTTATGAGGATGTGTGATCTCTTGCTTCATTGTGACCAGCACAAATTTAGCTGATACAGGAAAGTAAAGACAATGAAATTTTTAAAAGTGACCAATAAAAAAAACCCCAAGACTCTAACTGGTAAACTGGCATTCAACAATTCATATTTCCTCCTGCAATATGGTGAAATAGCAAAGTAATCTGATTATCTTTTCCTTTCGAAGTGTTGCATTAGATCTCATGAGATTGTGGAGACTGTTTACCGATTGACATAGGTTCTTTATTTCTTCATAGTCTTCAGAGAAATAGCATACCTCTCTCTCTCAATTTTCCTGTATTGATTTTTTTCCCCAGTAAACAAACTCAAACACAAGAATAGCAGCTTCACACCTATTTAACACAGGAGAGGTACACTATCATTTTGCAAAATTCTGCTAACTCCCAAGAGTTTCTGTAAAACTGAAGCTGGACTAAATATTACATTAGTGATACTCATAGGTTTGATATTACAGATAGCCACTGAAACATCACCCACTCAGAGCTCTAAAAACAAGCTATGGTAATAATTCCAGAAAATAATATTCTGCTTTTAAATTCTGACTATTCAGTATGTTCTATCAGCCATGTCCTTAAAATAGATAATATAATCACTTTCTCCAACAGACAAATTCTGGTCTTCCAATTCACTGATGTCTCCCAGCACACTTTTATCACTGTAGAAAAGTAGAAACATGTAATTCACAGGTGGTGGAGACAAGAATCATGCTGCAATGTGATACAAAGGTACACGTCATATCCTTTACAAGTCTAGCTTTAATAGTCCAAACGCCTGTAGCCGTATCACCTCGTGCTGCGATTTTGTCACATCTCAGGCTACGCAGCATTAGGCTAACTAGCCGCTGCAGGAAATGATGATGATCTCTGAGTCAGAGCTAAGCACACACCCCAGTATGGTGCTGCAGGGCACAGTGCTGTTTTGCAGATGAGTCTGGGCTGCCAACCACGTGAGATCATTAGAGATCGCTGCTTTTGGTAAGTGCAGGGGCAGTCAAGCACGCACTTGTGAGAAAACCAACCAAATATTCAGAAAAACAGATAAACTGAATGTGCTTTCTTCAGTCCTGGGTTGCTCTTCAAGATCTCAATGAGCTAATTAAAGAAAAAGTTTAATCATTTCGACAGCATATTTGTATTAAGTAAACTCCTGATTACCTTAAGCTTTTCTCTACCAAAGCTAAATTTAAAACCAACAGGTCTTTTGATGGAATCAAGCTACTGAAAATTACCCACACTAACAAAAATAGGTCTGTTACATATTAAGCATACACAATTCTATCATTCAATTGAACTTATCAGCGCTGACAATAAAGTGCAATGAGGATGTTTTGAGACTAAATCCAGCAATATGTAATTATCCAGTTTAACAAATGAAATTCTCATCAAATCACGGGCCAAGCATAAAAGGTAGGTAAATTATACTGATAACCTCTTCAGAAGGTTATCAGAACTGAGTATGTGAAGAGTGAAGCATGGAAGATCACCGATTTTGTTGAGACAAACAGGGAGTGTGTGGCCACAGTACAGATTAGAAGTCAGATTTTCACATTCAAGAAACTAACTCATAACCTCAAGTTACATACAAATACTTTCAATACATAGAATGCTTGGGTATAGCTCAATATTGTCTTTACATAAAATTCAGCGAGCTGGGAAAAGGGAAGGCAGAAAAAAAATTCCAATAAACCTTAAGCAAAACTATTGTCTTAAGAGTGTTGCAGTGAAGTGCCTTCCAGCTTATTTCGAACGAATCAAATCAATAGAAATTAACCATCCATTATACATTATACTTGCTTGAGAAATCTTGGTAACCACTAAATTCACCAAGTACATTAACGATGTTGCACATTTTTTATTCCAATATTAAAATGCAGCAAGTATGTGAAAAAATAATCTGCGGCTTATGTTTTCTACACATTTTTTTCTTCTAGAAGGATATACGAAAACAGAAAAATGTAGGTACTCCTGTGTATATCCCTACAGCCATTTGATACTCATTCCACCCAAAAAAACCCCAACTATACCACTGTGGGTAGATATAATGGTCCTTTTGGGTTGAAAAACTCTTTGGAACAAATGACAATTTATTTTAGATGTTCTTACTCTAGATTTTACCAAAAACTATGTGATGACTGGAATTTCTTTTGTGTTGTTCAAAACTGTACAGTGATTTCAGACTGTAGCCTTCCTCTTTTAGAGTGCAATAGAGTAATTTGCAGAAACTCTGGAAAATTGGAGTAGGTCAGCTTTGTTCGAAGACTTCCAAAGAAAAACTATTTTGAGGGAAGATCGGTCTTCCCCCTGTGAGAAAACCCCACATTTTCTACTCTAAAGAACAAAACCACTTGGTCCAACATGCAAAAGAGCCCAGTGGTGAGAAGTAGTATTACTCTTACATATACAATAGTGCTACGAGTCCTCATTGTTCTAGACATCACATGAATACAGCAAATGATAGCCTCTGCTGGAAAGAGCTTACACAGTCCAAAAACCCAGGCATAACATGTAGATGAGACAAACATCTCCAACAGGTTAGAATAGGGTGTGGATGAAGTAAGGTGACAGAAAAGGGTGTGTGTGCTACAATTTTTGGCCATCAGGAAGAGTAATCGCCTCACTACTCATCCGGCCCATTACCCCATTAGCTAATTTAAGGTTTCTATTTGCATCACAGTAGAAGTATGCCTGAAGAAGCAATGCGCAGAAAGGATAAAACCAGCATTCCTGCAGTCTTCACTTTTGTTTGGAAAACGTCTTATGCCTTGTCATTTGTAATACCACTGTTGGAAGAGTCAAAAAACAAAAAAAAAAAGTGAGACCAGTCCAAAATCTACTCCAGTCCCCTAATAGTCATAGCCATTTCACAAAGTCAGGAGTAAATTTAAGCTCCACACCCGTTACCCAAGTTCTGTAAAATTTTTACGAGGCAACAACAGACCTCACTTTTAACAAGACTTATAAGAATCCATTGCTTAATAAATGCAGAAGTCAATAGATTAATGGGAGTTGTTCTCATTAAGTAATGATAATTAAGAACCAAATAACTTACAAACAAAAATCTGATACTGCACACTTCTTAGCCTAAGAACATAAAGCACCACATTCCTTCCAAATCATGTTATAAAGTATTGTATATTAACTACCTGGACTTCCACTGTATTTGAAGTGGAAGTCCTATACTTAGTTGCTTTCACATATCTTGAATAGTTATGTTGGTAATATTTGCTGCCTTTGCCCTCAGGAGAGCTATGAGCTATCGTCTAGTGATAAGTGAAGTCATGTGCTCAGGTTTAGGAGTTTAATGTTTATGGTATCTTGGTATCCATCAGAAAAGTGGTTGTGTAAAAATACAAAGTTTGCAGAGAAAAAAAGTTATTTTTTCACAGCACAAACTGTTCAGGTAAAGTATTTGTAAACATGTACGAAAACTAGAATGAAAACTGTGTCTCCCTCCTTGCTTTTGGCTCTACGGCATTATGTGCATTGCTACTGTGCCCCCCAAAGAGGCCACGATGTAACACAGAACACCGAGCCAGTTCTCAAACTCTTATCCCTCCGCCGACACTAACAATGTCCGTAACTAAAAAATGTTTTTTCATATGACCTTTCCCATAAAATGGTGTAATTACATTGACTTTCCTAATTTTGTATCTTGTTATATGCATGTTTAATATGCCTTTTTTTTTTTTTAGAATAGCAACACCTTTGTGTAAAAAAAAAAGAATCATGCTTAGAATGTAACTTCCAACAGTCTAAAACTTGGCAGATATTCTAATACTCTACATGCATAGACTATCCCCATACTAAAACTATGTTCAGCAAAGTCTCATTTCATTAGGGTGCTGGATTTCTAGCATACACTAGGTGTTCCTGCCACATATGATGTTCTAGCTCCTGGACCTCGGTCTTCTGATTGTGTATACTGCATGCGCTCTACTTCATTCCTGTACTGTGTTTTGGAATGATCCAACTATTCACCTACAAGATGAAACCTGGGAGCAGCTCTACAGATTGTTTCTTAGAGTCTACATAAACAAGACCAAGGGTACACTTTTGCCTCCCACTGCACTACAGTGTTGCACCAGTACCTCAGCAGGACATGTTCCTTCATACAACTCCCACACGCTTCTATCTTTTCAGACAGTCTGGCCCATCCAAAAGAGAAAGGCAGCACTCAACTCCCCCCACCCATGTGCCCCTCCCACCCACACAGGCTCAACACTCCCACAGGGACTTGGGCAAAGTCCTCCCAGCATGTAGAGAAGCCATATCATGCTGTTGGCCCGTAGGCCAGCTTCCTGGGGCAGGTACCTTTTAGAAAACACAAAGTTATTGTTCCCTTGGTGTGACTTGAAGGGAAAATGAATTTTTCCATGCCGACTGAGGCAGAAAACAAAGACAGTCCCCTTTGGACCTCTCTTCAGATTGCTTCTTTCTATTAATATCCATCTGTTGACCCTTGGACTGGATTTAGGCAGTCACAGTCCCAAAGAACATACAGAACATGTTTTTATGTTTATAAAAAGACTGGCCCAATGTCTTTGAGGCTATTACTAAGGTTAGCGGGAGAGACAATAGCATCAGCAATAAATTAGTAGTGGTAAAACACAGCTCACTTAAGGAACAAGAATCAAAAGAAAGCTTGCAAGAACAGTGGCAAACCTTTCAGATTTTCTCAAACTTGTCAATGATTAAACAAACACATTACCTTGACTGGGAGGGCCAAATTAGTAAATCTCTAACACTATTACTCTGTGTCTTGTTTCCTGTAGACTCTCAGAGTAGGTGATCCTACTGGTTTCTTCTTGCCTTGTAATTTATGAATCAGAAGAAGGAAACACATGATGGTGAAAAGGTATTAATTTATAGATAATGCTGAATGTTTAGGTCTGACCCACACAAACAATTTGCATATTTAATAAAATAACCTAGTATATTCATATACTCTAACATGTTTTCTATTTCCTTTGAAACATTTCCTTTACAGAAAAGAAGGAAAAAAAAAAAGGCAGTTTGCTGTTCTAGGATTTGAGGAAGACATGTAAGAAAAAACGTGAAATAACTTAATTTTCAAACTTGAGGAGAGGAGAAAAAAAAAAACCAACAGGAAAAAGTTTCATTTTTTGGTTTTGAAAATTTTTCCACCACTAGAAATCGAAGCCTTGCAAAAGACAATAATATTTTGACATTTGGCAAGACAGAATAGCACATGAGACACACTCAAGCAGTAAGGAAAAAAAAAACAGATAGAAGCGTATTTCCCAACAGAACTCATGTTCTCTTATTAGTCACAGGTCACAGATGGGGAGCAGATGCCTCCAAACACAACAGTTCAATCATCAAAACATGGCAGAAGGGCCAGGGAAGAAGCCAAATCACCAAGCTCAGGTAAAAAAAAAAAAACAAACCAACACACAGGCTTACTTAAAAAGCATGTTACATATTTTCTTTGTCCATTATGTGGGGGAAGCAAAAAGGAAGCTGTTCTGGTAAGACCTGATGGTACAGTGAACTGACATAATCATCCTTTTGCGTGGGGTGTTCACAGACAAGGTGAATAGAGCATATTGGACTTGTCTGACTGCCTTTACTTCTACTATTACAGCACTTATGGAAATTCCCTTGACATACCCATGAGTAAGAACAAGTTAGACAGGCCTAGACTCACTGAAAAAGCATATTTGTAAAACAAATGCACACAATCTACTTTTTATTAGTTAACTCTGAGAGGGTTAACATTATTATCACAAAGGCTATTACTTAATTATGACTTCTCACTGAACAGCATTGTCAGATGAATGGGTTAACATTCAAGTAAGCACCTTCCAGTTTCCATAAAAGGGAATTAAAAAATCTGTGTTGATTTACATTACAAAAACTGTCCTGACAACAAATTCTGGTAAACACCAAGGCATCTGTTGGCAGAAGCATAAGTCTGATTTATTCTTATCATCAGTATCTAACTTCCATTTCATCAAGGACTGGAATATTATGTTTACGTTTGAACTGCACTAAATCTGTAAAGATATACTTATCAACTAAAAATTCTGATAAAGATTTTTGCCCTCTCTCAGTCAGCATGGACTGTAATCAACAGAAAACATCCATGACTGAAGACAGAATTTCACTCTACATTGCTACGCTCATTGATATTAAGCTATATATTGTTAAATTAAATGAAATAGCTATTACAAGTAATTCTGTCAGGAGAAGAACCAGGCAAGTCCTGTCTTCTATGGTTTCATGTCCTCTCACTGAATCACATAACTACATCTACAATCCTCCTGCAAAGTTTTCATCTTTCATATTCCATTCACTCTCCAAACTCCCTTTGGGGTCACCTTCCCTCACTTTTGTTTAGCTATCCAGAGTGCAAAAGATGCTTCTTGCAGCCAGAGTAATGCCATCTCTGGGACACTGTCCTGGTTTGAGTGACACAGGACTAATGTATCTTCTGACGCTTAGGAAAACTGCCATTTGGAAGAACTCTAGTGTCTGAATTCGTGAAAATATTTACTTCATAGCCAGCCAGGCTATGTGGGATTCAAGGTCTTGGAGTTTTCAAGCCTTGCCAGGTGCAAGGGTGAGAGGGAGCGAGGCCTGGACACTTGACCCAGGCTGGCCAATGGGATTATTTCATACCATGAGCATCAGATTCAATAGAAAGTTTGCTATGTAGTTTCTCTCTCCCTTGATGGCAGCAGCCCAGAGAACTCCTTGTCCCGGTGACGGACCTCTGAGCCATTCCCTTCCTCCCAAAGCCATAGCGCTCGCAGTGTCTGACATTTGCTCTCCACTGCTGGGAGTGCTCAGCTTCCTGCTGATAGAATTGGCTGAGTGTAATCCTTGTGTATTTTATATTAGTATTGAGGTCAATACCGGTTCCTCAGTATTATTGTTAGTTATTTAACCTTATCCTATTAAATCCATCTATATTTCAACCCTTGTGTTTCCTTGTCTTCCTGGTTCCCCTTCTTGGGTGAGGAGGGGCCATCGGGTCATAGAATGATTGCCTGAATGACAATAAATTGTTATGGGTTTTTTTCAAACCAAAACAGACATTTAGCCAGAATGCCACCACCTCTTGGCTGGAAGAAGGTCCTGTCCCCAGTGACAGTGGCTTCCGTGAGTCCATCAGGCACACCAACAAGTTCTAAGGTTCCGTTAGAGTTTGGCTTGGGTTTGCGGAGAGGAGGTTTTGGGGTTAAAGTACATACTTACAAAATATGCTGTTCTTAGGATTACCTTTCTTTCATTTTCTACTTTTGAGGTTTCTGTGTATTTTTATGTAGGAATATCTTTCCAGAAAATTCCAGCAGCACATCCAAGAAGTGATAATACCAGTTGTCCAAAGAAAATTTAAATTAGAAGCTGATTCATTATACTCAGATTTACCAAAGGAAGCTCAGCTAGTTCAAACTACTGTACCCATCTCCCCTTTAACAACTTAAGGATTTAAAACTGATGCATAAAAGCATAATATTTAAATGTATTTCAAAAACAAAGTAAAGGCTTCTTACAGAAATCCATCTCTGAAGAACAGCTTTAATAAAATAAGTAACTGTTATATAAACTCCTCTCTCCCAGGTCACACATGGAAAAAAAGCAAAGGGTCAAAAAAGCACTGCAAGTTGTTCCACATGTGCAAATTTATCTCTTGTGAGAAGCAGGGCTCTGTTCAGGAGCCTGTGCCAAATCTTGAACAGGACAGGGGCCCAGCATCACAGAGAGGAAAGACTGACTACGCAGTGCTCCCAAATGTATGCAGGAAAGCAGCTGGGGAAAATAAGGAAAAGTCTATCCTCTACTAGTGTTACAGAACATCTTCAGTGCTACTTAAAACAATCACAGATAACAAGTACCAGCATTCAAACAAAGTAACTCTTAATTTATTAGTCCTCTCAAGTTGAGCTCCAGATGAAACTGATACTCATAGAATTACCTCACGCACACCACACACAAAGTTACTCTGAAAAGAATTCCCCTCTTTCTCAAGGGAAAAAAAGATAGGTATCATAGTATTTTGTAAACGCAATACTAGTTTGAATTAGTCAAGTTCAAAAAATTCAACTAAATAAGCCAGCTTCTTCCCATGCTGGAATAGAGCCAAGAGTCTTGTTCAATTTGGGGAGACAAGCCATATTTCCCAGAAACAAGATTATAAATGGCTGCACTTTGGGAATTTTCAAAAAGCTGTAGTATGAAAGCACACTGTAAACAGCATAAATACCCTCACAGATGGAAAAGCTTCTATCCTATTTATGCCTAAACGTGTCTTTGAATACAGCACAAGTAAGAAAAATAAGTTTTACTGATTGTTAAACTAGCCTCATAGCACCAATCTCATTCAGCTTCTCAACAAGTACTATTTTACAGCGAGTGCTTGAGTGTTTAAGTATGTAAGTGTCCATGCACCCTTACACTTGTGTATTTATTTACAGTCTGTACATGGGTATACATGTATACTGATACACACAAAAAAAAGATATTGGTAACATTCCTCTCCAACCTTGCAACAGATAAGTCCCCTGGAAACAAAAAAATAGGAATTTTGTCAGACAGATAAAAAAATTTTCAGACTGATGGGTTCCCTTAATGACACACACAAAGGAAAGAGTGTGTTTTATAACCACCTTACTGCCTTGAGAGAAATAATGTTTTTTTAACTCTGCATTACAATACTATAATCAAGGACAAAGAGGACTTAGAATATACACATTTTTATTCAACTAAATTATTGCAATGTATAACACTTCCCATTATTATTTCAGTAAATTAAGCTGCATTAGGAATGGTACTTCTTCAATAATCAAGACCCTTGGCTTTGCATAGGAGTACCTTAGTCAACATTAACAGATTTTTAAAATTGCTTACATAAACTAATTTTTTAAAATAAAACTGAATATATATATTCTTGATTTCCCCATAATTTATTTGGATGTTAATAACTATGTTTTAAACCAGTGTAGCTGGAAAAGACAGACACTTTGATCATGTATAAATAGCCATTTTCCTACCAGTAAGCAGTCCCTCATTTGACATCATCTTCAACATTTTTATGAGGGGGGAGGGAGAAATGATCTACTAGTGCGTAACCTTTTAACAATTTTTCTTTAACATATGATTTGAAACCTAGGTTAAAGTCAAATGATAGAGATCAAAAGCAGGCTATTACATGCTAGAACATCTACATAATTACTGCATATGCAGAAAAAAAAGAACGGGCGGGATAAGGAAATTGCAGCAGTTTTTACTTTCTAATCACCAAACTGAACATGCCAGTATTTCATGGGAATAACACATTCTACTTACAGTACTGATTTGGATATTTCAAGAACAATAGAGCATGACAGTTTTCCTTATTTCTAAACAATCATTTAAGTAAGACCCCTGCTAACTGAAAGAAAGGGCAAAAAAAGCTGATATATTTATTTTGGCATGACTCTAATACTTCTGTACTCATCTGTCAGTTGCAGGAATACTAGTAACAAACAGTTCGTAGTTCTGAAGTCTCTCTATCGGGTAGATCAATCTGAGAATTGTTCCAGTTTATAGTACTTGAGATATGGTTATATTTACTGGGAATCATGCCAAAAGGAGTTTTCTAGTTCACTACTATTCAATTTGGTTTGAGCATTTTAAATAAAACCACAGAACTGACCTACCATGAGATTTAAGGCTGCACTGGAAGTGGGTTGTTTTTTTAAATCTCTGTTTTACTCAAGTGGAAAAGTCTAGTGAAGTAGATCTAATTAATACTATTATAGATCAAGAGTATATAGAATATGCACTGCAACAACATAGAAACCCCTGAAACATTAGTGCTGAAAGTATGTGGTCTCAGAAATTGATAGAAAAATGCCAAGTATATTAAGTGTGAGTGATTTCCCTATACATCTCTACCAGCGTACATTTAAGTCACACGAAAAATTAAGTGAAGTAACCATGCACAATGTTATGCAGTAGACCCCCACATCAGACATGACACTTGCATATTACACATAGACACAATTTTATGTATTAATGCTATATATTCTTGTGGGGGACTTTAAAATTTCACAATTACTGCAGTTAGTGAATCTGTGAAGGTTCAGAGGCAAAAATCCTCTGAAAGGTTCCCAAGAGAAAACCCAGAAGCCATCACTGAATGTGGTACAGCTGTTGAATAAAGCTGAGTCAAAGAAAAGTGAACTTTCTGTTTTTTCTTAGTTCAAGAAATACAGTATGGCACATATGCATGTGTCCTGGTGCCACCACAGTGTTCCTTCCAATAAGTCTACCTCCTACTAAACCCTTTTCTAATGACATGTAATGTGACATCCTGATCCAGGTCTACAACCTACAGATAATGTGGCAATATACACAGAAGAACTGCATGCAAGATTAAACAGTTTTACACCACTATTAGTGTGACACATTTAATAAGCTTCATTAAAAATGTTCAACCTAAATCAATTATCTTCATATTCTAAACACAGTGGCTCAAAATACTGAATGATTTCATGTCTCATAACAAACCAAATCATTAGTACTGATGTTTCCTACTTTGTCAGACATGCACACTGACATGTAACAAATTAAAAGAGAATGTACCCTAAGATCCACTTATCTGACCACCACATCCAGCTTTTACAAAGAACCAACAATCAGTACGCGCAACCACACAAGTAGGTATGTAGCTTACTGCTACTTGAAGTTTGGAGCTCTCTGACAGAAGGTGCAGAGAAGAGACAAATATTAACCACTGCATGAGTGAGGTCCTGTGTGCTTAAAAAAGACATTTGAGAAGGATCAGTTACCTTCTAATACATCAATAGCAGATGTACGCCAAATTCAAACAGAGTGGGAGAACTGAATCTGTACAATGTGCCCACATCATATGATGTGCCCCACTGCCACAGCTCACGAAGGGACCTCTGGAATACCATCATTTTGATTCTCTGGGTAAGAAAGACAAAGACTGTCTCCTACTGTGTAACAGCAGACATTAACCACAATGGTGGAAAAAAAAATAAAACAAAATTGCAGCTTCTTTTAGCATGCTCCAGCACTTTCCCAAGCTTCTTTTTTATTTTGCTCTTTTTTTAGCTTTCCTCAAGTTTTCTACAGTAAGATCCCCTGGTCAAATCCTAAAGATTCCAACTTAATTTTAACAAAACAGGATTTTTTTCAGAGTGAAAACTAAGCAAAAAACAGGAATACAACCAGATGAATCCTCACCAGTCTGGTCAAAGCTAAGAAACAATGATGGCTCACTAGAGAAAAGTGATTGTTGCCAACATTCAGATTGTAAGCAGAACCTGAAATACATTAATTGCTTGAACAAAAAGATTGGCCACTTAAACCAACCAGAATAAAAACAACACATTCGACGGTGAGATTGCAAGACTATCCCCCTTACTGTGAATGAAAGGAAATACAATTACCAAGATACATTAACACTTCACTACGTAGCAAAGAAAGCAGTGGGATCATTAGTCCAACGGATTAACTTCTAACAAAACATACTCAATGACAAAGTGTTTTGAAAGCACAGATAGCCTGCACAGACGTATTTCTTCTTCTCCCTAGTTTTGGGATAACTATCCTCTCTAAACTTATTCAACATCTATTAGGGTAATGCCTCCCTCTTCCTGCATGTAGGAATTTTTAGGTGAACGAAGAGATAAAGCTCTTCAAATCACCGCACTCGGAAACATACATTAAAAACAACATAAATACAGCAAAAAGCAATCCTTTTTTAACTTTTAACTGATGTTTACTCCTATGTAACAAAGGTAAAATAACTCAAGTCAGAGCACCAACAGATTCAGCTGGCACCAACACAATTATACTTCATTTCTGTGGCTGCTTTTACGTAAATAAGTGTGCTTGGTTTTCTTATGTCACCAACAGGACCACCTCTAATGCCTATTATTAAATAAAACAATCCATTTACAGTATACTTACACATAACACAATGTTGATAAAGGAAAAAACCAAGACCTACACAAGAACCAATAGCAAGAGTTTACATGATAACTTCAAAATCACTGCATCTATACTCAAAGTACCAACTCAGAGAAGTTAAAAAAGCCTGCTCAATATTTTCCAGGAAACATGCTGTCCCAAGAGTAATAAAACTACAGCAAAGTTTGACAACTCTATTCTCTGAGTTTCCAATAAAAGATGTAGTTTTCCTCTGTTTTTAACGTTTCAGAAATGGTTATCAACTGCTAAAATGTATGAATTATTACTTGATGATTTATGAATATTTTAATCCAATATCAGGAAAGTCTCAATATCACTTCAGTGACTGTACACAACTAACATGAAGTTTCAACACAAATCATCCAGGAGTCTACTTTGGCTGAGAAGCAATTGGGCAAGCATTCATAATTCCATGCCTTTGGAAACAAAAAGAACTCTGACTCAAAGGAAGAATGATTGCAATAACATTAGTTCAGTGCAACCACCACAAAGAAGCAAGAAAAAAGCACGCACACACATACACACACACAAAAAGACTCACTATCTTGTCAGTTTTGTAAAACATACACAGAGAAGATCAGAGACCGAAGAGAGGAAGTGGCAGAAGAGAGCTAAATACATAGCACAGAATGAAGCAAAAAGTATCTACTGATTTTCCCATATGAAAAAATTGTGTGGGCACACATCTATCCATACATGAATCTACACATTGATTATTATAAGTAAGTGTATATACACATACACAGAGACACTCTCTCTTCCTAGTTCTCTATTCCAGGCAATGCCATTTCAGGCAGGAACCTGATATAAGCACTATGAAGTGTCCACACACCTACACCAAGAGGAAAAGAAGTCAACAGATGGTGGTATACATGTTTCTTCTCTGTAAAAGCACATGGTGTAACCCATGTCATTTATAGGCTCAGTGATTTGAATACTAAATGCCTCCAATTTTTCTACCCGACAGTCCTGAAAACCCACTCCATGACTTGAAAGTCAGGCTGGGTTCAGGTATCACTTCCAGAAAGAGTTGCTGCAATTGAAATTCAGCTAAGTCTACTGTTGGAAAACAGAAGGAAAAAAAAAAAAAAAAAAAGAAATCTTAATGAAAGACCTCAGTCAGCAAGTAAGACTATAAACTAAGTTTTATGTCCATTTTAGAACTTAGCTGCCAGGCTCAACACTGCAACCTGAAGGAGAATAGCCTATCTTTTAATTCTTTACTTCTCAGAACCTCAGCAAAGAGAATTAAATGCCTACATGAAGTAAAACTGTACAACAAAAGAAAATTCTAAATACTGGCAGACAATTCTCACTATCCCAAGTGTCAAGAAAGCAGGATAGTGCTCATAGAAAGGATAGGGCCTAGCAGGCCACAAGAATCCTGGTAGTATAGGTAACAGTAATTGAACAGGCAAAATAAATATACCCAAGAGGCAAAAATGCCCAACTAAAACATAAAAGTAATGCTCTCACATTCACAAGGAGTCCCAAAGCCAACTGTGGATACAACCAGAAAGAACAATGAACATCCCTTGTCAAGTCTGCGTGAAGCACCAAGGCTCATCATTAGCTGGACAACGCTTTCATAGGCAATGTCGCTATTAAAAAAAAAACAACTTGTGAATCAGTGTACCCAAAACTTTCACTTAAGCACAGCCAGGAGATTCGGATCACAGGAACTAGAATCCCTTCAAGCCTGCTCATGGCAAGCTCTTTGGGCCTCTACAATGCCTGGAAAGCTAGACAAAATATGAGTGGCTAGCACTACCCAGCAGCACTCTTTAAGAATGGAAAGGCATCCTGTGGGAAGTAAACAGCTATCCTTCCAGTCTTTTCATGTAACAGTTGGGTCTATGGCTGACTGTGAGCCTGTGAAGATAGTCCAGATGACGATACAGCTCAGAACATGTAGACTAAGCTGGAACCTTGATTAACCCAAGCCCATTTCTGCAACAGAACCAGGAGAATCTGCACTGTCTATGTTGTTCTTATTTTTTCTGATAGTTTTACCACTCTGGGATCTGTTACTTGCATTAGTAGATGAATTATGAGTAAAGGGGTACAGGTCCACCTTTAAAAAAAGAGTTTAAGAAGTGGGTTGGTCAGCCTTCCCCTGGAGACGGCAACGCAGCAGATACCCAGCTCCCCCATTCAGATGGGAGAATCAGTCTGAGAAAGGAGGGTATTTAACTGCATATATGGCATAGACTGCTCACTGATACACCGTATACGTGATATGCTCAGACAGTATTCAATGCTGCTTTAAAAATTCTTTCAAGTATTTCAACAAACCCAGTATAGTATTAAATGTATCTGAAAAGCAGGAAGGCATCCAGTTATTAAAAACAAAACAAAAAAAAGGGGGTACGCATGTATCTCATCCTTCTTGTGAAGTCTAACAAATCCCTCTCCTCTACCTGCCACGCAGCCATACAGTTTATAAAAGGTAACTTTAGGTCTTCACATAAGTGCAAACCTACTTGACTAAGAAACGTGAAGACTATTTGAAAAAGCCCCAGCACATTCCCTTCTTTAAGCACAGAAACATTTGCAGCAGAAAAATGCCAAAGGCCTATTTGGACGTTCAGTTGATGCCACATAAGAGTAAAAGAAGTATTTACAAGAGAGGGATAATAATTAATCATAAAATAACTCAGCACTTACAGCTATCCCAAGTTAGACACATAAAGAATAGATATACACTAAAGGAACAGTTTTGCATTTATGTGAAATAAGCCACTTGATTTTCCTATTTTAACTTTCTGCCATTCAACAGACAGACATTTTTTCCTTTTGAAAAATATCAGTACATAAATACTTAAGGCTTAGGAACGGCCAGCTCTGCTAAGCCTCTATCCTGCCTGCTTTGTGCCAGCTTGTCAGCCAGCAGGAGAATACATAAGCTAATACTCAAAGTAGGTAGACAGAAGCATATAATAATTTAACATCACAACTTGTATGTCTCAAAATGGCATATAAGGTACTAGGGAACAAAGTCACAAACTTTTATAAACTTTTGCTACTCTTTGTCATAGTATCACATACTTAACGGCATGGATACCAGAGCACAAAAAATGCCTACGACGTCCTTTTTTGACTGCCATTGATGGCACAATCCTTTAACTTTTACTTAGCATTTACTATTTTCAAACCTTTTTCCCCTTCTGACAATAACGAAAAGGCTACAAAACTATAAATGCCATTCCTGTATTAACAGACGTCAACTAGCTTGTCTAAAAAAGTACTTGCACAAACCTGTCTCTTTAAGAACACCGAACAAAGTAGGCTATCCTGAGTTGTCCATATAAAGTATATCTGCTCCAGATAAAAGGTCAAATATTTGAGAGCAAGCTGAAAGCGTTTTTAAGGAAAAAAAAAAAAAGGGGGGAGGAGGGTGATGGTGGAAGGGCAGGTCAAAACAAAATAACATCACAAAAAGCCAGGCAAAGTAACACGCAGCGTTTGGTTTAAAAAAATACCAAAGCAGA